>CAJQZJ010001694.1:24040287-24115508 GCA_907164525.1 Lophiomys imhausi | reverse complement strand
CTTCCTTCCTTCCTTCCTTCCTTCCTTCCTTCCTTCCTTCCTTCCTTTCTTCCTTCCTTCCTTCCTCCCTCTCTCCCTCTCTCCCTCCCTCCCTTCCTCCTTCCTTCCTTTCTTTCTTTTCATTAATTAATTTATTTGTTTATTTTACCCCACTCCCTCCTCTCTTCCCAGTCCCACCTTCCCATCCATTTCTCCCATTACCACCCCCACCCCAGGACCAACCAACTATGGCACATCAAATTGCATCAGGACTAAGAGCCTTCTCTTTCACTGAGGCAAGACAAGGCAGCCCTGCTAGGAAAATGGGATCCAGAGGGAGGCAACAGAATCCAAGTCAGAGACAGCCCCACTCCAATTGTTAGGGGACCCACTTGAAGACCAAGCAGCCCATCAGCTTCATATATGTAGGGGGTCTAGGACCAGTCCATGCATGCTCTTTGGTTAGTGGTTCAGTCTCTATGAGCCTCCATGGGCCCAGGTTAGTTGGTTACATAGGTCTTCTTGTGGTGTCCTTGACCCCTGCAGCTCCCTCAATCATAGTTAACTTTATGTCACAGTATCTAAGTTATAGAATATTGAAGAGAACAGTGAAGATCACTCAAGGCCTTTTCAACTCTTCAGGATGGAAGTTTGTGCTTTGGATATACACAGGATCCTTGTACCATATTATACAGAGTATGGCTTTGTTCTTGTCTCTGGATATTTGGGTGTGACTTAAGGAAGTGTGAGTGGGTGTAAGTTACAAGGGTAGCCTGAGTTGGCCAGTATTATGCATCAGCTTCATTCACTCACCTAGGTGTTACTTTGAAGGTGTTTTGTAGATATTAGTAACAACTACAACAAGCAGGTTTTAAGTAAAGAAGATTATCAATAATCTGAGTAGGTCTGATCCAGTCTGTTGAAAAAGTAGCATTGTGGTTTCTCTGAGAAAGAGAAAGTCTGGTGAGTGGCCTCCAGCTGTGGCACAGGGTTTCTTGCCTGCCTTTCCTGGTGGCACTCACACATACCAGGGCTCTTTTTACCATTGGAATTTCAGCTGATACATTCCCAACTCCTTCCATAAAAGCAAAGAAAGTCAAAGGACAGCATTTCCCATAAACATATAAACTCATACAAAAACTTTAAGAACAAATAATATATTCATGACTGGAATAAAAGTTAGTAAAGTACTTGGAAATCAGTCATTGAAATTCATTACTTTAGTACAATAAAAGAGAAAAGTCATACCATTATCTCAATGGAACAGAATTGACAAATTCTGTATTTGTGTGTGGTAAAAATTCTCAGTAAATGAAAACTAGAAGTGAACTCACCTGAGTATGGTAAAGAATATCTATAAAAACTGCAACAAACATTATTCTTAGCACCAAAAGACTGGCTGTTCCCCAACTGAGGATAAGACTTAGGCAAGGATGTATATCTTATTGTTTGTAGCCATCACTGGACATAAAGGCCATAACCAGTGCAACAAAGCAAGAAAAGAAATAAGTATCATAAATACATTTTTTATAAAAGGTAAAACTGTCTGTCTATATATAGCATGCTTGCTTACGTCGAATCAAGACTCTATCATTTGACAGCCTCATGATTTGAGGTTAAATATATTTTATAGTAAGTCTACACTATAAAATGATGACGCCACGTTAGAACACTGGGATGAAGTGATACACACGTGTGTTCAGCATTGAGTGGGGCTCAAGATGTATTAGTGCCAGTAGTAGTGATAGCTTAAATGATTCTACCTTAACCAGAGTTTATATACCTACTGGTGTGCAAAAAATTCTTATTGCCCATTTTATTTATGAATTTTTATATTTACATTCATGAAGCATATTGGATTGTAATTTTTTTCCCATTTGTGTTTTGTAAAGTTTTAGTTTCAGGGTTTTCTGGTCTTACAAAAGGAGTTAGGAATATATCAGCCAAAGTTAGAGAAAAAACTCGAGGACATATGTTGCAAATGTGTATGTTTGTATGTAGGTTTTTATGGGCACAATATATACTTTAATCTCCTTTAATCCACCAGCCAATTTGGGGTCAATTTTACCCTTGGGCTCACTTTATGAGAAACTGAGACAGAAAGGTTCAATGATCTGCCCAGGTTTCATTGCTCACAATTGGCTGGGTTCGAATATCATGACTAGGCCTATGTGTCCAAGCACTTTCATTACTTCCTAGCTACATGCAAAAAATAGCTACCAACTAACCTCAGCAGATTGTGTTTATTCTTTGTGTACAGATAAAATTAGTCACAAGCACTTACTCTAACTGTCCAAATTAACACTGCACACGTGTGTCAAATGGATCCAAACTGTTGCTAAAGGCAGGGGAAGGGTGAATGGGGAAATCTCTCTTTATTCCAAGTGATTGGAATCAACACGAGCTCCCAAGCTTCTACTATGGTGATAAATCAGAACCTGCAGTAAACGGAGCCTCACCAGATTCAATGTCTGATTTTTGGTGAGAATAAAGGAAGCATCAGCTAAAACATGACCCATACTGGAGCCTGTACAAAGTAACTCCACATTACTTAACAGCTACATATTGGCCCAGAAGTATTTCATTAACCACACACTTGCTGTAGATTCTATCTAGTTACCATAGAAACTTTGGAGGAAAAGCTTTTTTTTAACCCTTGGACTAGGATTGCTCTATAGCTCTATTTAAAGATCCCCTTGTTAGTTTAAACTCTTCCCTTTCTGCTCGCTTGTTTTCTTCTCCTGCTAGATAGCTCAATCAAACTCATTCACGACCTTCAGACCTCCGCTTACATGATTTTCAAGGCACAATTCCTGAGGGTGGATGGCTACAACCAATAGTGCTTTTGTATGTTTATCTGTGAAAGAGACTTTAGTTACTACAGGTTCTTCTTTTGTAAGCTGAGGTTTCACTTCATCAAAAATAAAAATGAACTGTCTTGTTTCTATTCTCTCTGTCAAATGAAATTCCCATCCAGCCCAGCTCTTCACAGAAGGTCTCATGAGTGAGTCCCCATTCAACTCCTTGGACAGCTTTTAAGTGTTGGAAGTGTCTGTTTTCTAGAAGCTCTGAGTCTCCCTGTCCTCCCACAAGCCTTTTCCTCCTGGAGTTGCCAAACACAGCATTAAACTGTGTTGGCCTCTACAGGCTTCCCTCCCCTGAGGTATACTTATCTCAGGGCACTTTACAACCAGTGAGTCCCATGAAGTGGACTCTCACCTCCCTCCCTACTAGGTAACATCTCTCCAACACTGTTCCTCTGTTCTCCTGCCAGGTGTCTAGTTGGCCCATATGGAAATTCTCATCTGGTTGCAATTGATTGTGTTCTGCAGGAGAGAGGTGGGGTGTTGAAGAAGTGGGTTGCATTTGCAGGGGTCATTCAGGGTCTGTCCTTGTACTGGTTTGGAGTGAGGGTTGAAGACCAGATGTTGATCATTTCTAGAAGCTAAAGCATATAACCTATGGCATGTAGAAAGACTGTTTCTGAGCGCTGTTGATTTTGGTCATACATGGAGTAGTGGTCAGGTACCACAGCTGTAGGCAATTTCATATGAACAATATGCCTTCCCTCAAAGGTGGATCCAGCCAGGCAATCAGGGAGTCTTGAGGAAAAATTAGGGGAAGGTTGGAGAAAGCCAGAGGGATCAAGGACACACAAGAAGACCCACAGAGCCAATTAACTCAGACACAAGGGAGCTCAAAGAGACTGAACTACCATGTAAAGAGCTTGCAAGGACTGGCCCTAGGCCCATTACATATATGAAGCTAACAGTTGCTTGGTCCTCAGGTGGATCCCCTAACAATCAGAACAGAGTCTATCCCAGACTTAGATGATGTTGCCTAACTCCGGAGTTCATTTTCCTACCAGAGCTACCTTATCTTGCCTTGAAAGAGGAGGCACTTTGTTCTGATGAGGCTTAATGTGCCAGAGTGGGTTGTTACTGGGTGGGGTGGGGGGGGTATGGGTGAAGTAAGTGGGAGGGGGGGTCTGGGAGGAGAGGAGGGAGGGGAATGGGGATTGGAATGTAAAATAAAAAAGATGAGGATTGGAATGTAAAATAAACAAAAAGAAAATATTTTTTTAAAAAAGATGGATGCAGATTTCCAGAGAGAAAGTCAGGTGCCAAATACATATGGACTGGACATTGGGAATGTATGCTAAGCCATATAACTCTTATAATTGTGGCCTATTTATTTCTGTTGTTTTGTATTGTATTTACAGTTATAAGAAAAAGTACCATTTTTTGGACTGAAAGGGAGAGCTGTTGGGGGGAAAAAAGAAATACCTTAATCTAAAAAAAAAAAAAAAGAAGAGAAGAGGATGGGGGGGTTGAAGGGGAGGAGGGTGGAAGGGTGGGACTGGAGGGGCGAGTAGGGAGGGGATTGTGATTGAGATGTAACTTGAAGAAATAAAAAATAAATTATTAAAAAAAAAAGAAAAAAAAAGATGGATGCAGGTTTCCAGAGAGAAAGTATCCCCTCTGTGTCCAGGGCATATCTGCCATTCCAACTGGCTTAACTCCTCAAAGTGAGGGCATAAACTTGGTATAAGAACCTACTGGGGAGCCTGAAGCTGGCAGGCAGGTGCACACTGCAGGAGTCCTGCTCATTCATGGGAATGCTTCAGAGCCTACACTGCTCAACCTCTGCATTGTACACCTCCAGAGGAAAGCCTGATGCTTCCCATCAACATGGGAGGAAAAGGACCCACTATAGCCTGTTCTAAGGTTGCCATCGGACCACTGAGATACACCAGTTCATCAGTAAGATGTCCCCTAGAGATTAAAGGACCTGTGGAAGTCAAGACAGCCAGTGCTTGCCTGCAAGGAAGCCTGAAGGTGAGCATTGTGGCCAACACTGTGGGTGTGGACACCTGGCTCTGGGTTCCATGTAAATCTTAGTAGTGCTACCTAGAAGTACTGAAGCATGCCACAGTACTTTCTTTCCCTTGGGACTGCTACTAGTGCTCATAGGTGTCTCTGGCCACACATACAATGTCAGCATGGAGCAGACACCTTGTTAATGTGAATTAACTTTTCAGATTTATTTTTTGTTATAAATGGTGGATTTGAAAAAATAACATCTTTATTGAGATATATTTCCTATCCAACAGAAGGCTCTCCTTTTTAAGCTTTATCATTTAAGGTGAGGGGTATGTAAGCACTCAGAGCCCTTGCCTAGCTTGTACAAAGCCCTGGGTTTGACTCCCAGCTCTGCTAAAGTATATGATTCGTTGGATTTGGGTATTCAAAGAGTTGGGCAACATTACCTCTCTAATTTAGAATATTTATATCATCCTACTCTAAAAGATTCTGTAGCCATTAATCCCAACTTTCCACTGTCTCCCCCAAGTCCTCAGAAGCCAACTACCTGTGTTATGCTTCTGACCATAGATCTCTGACCACCACCCAACAGCTTTATGTATCTCTGTAGAAGAACACAAAGTCAAATTTTTACCAGGACCACAGTCCTCAGAAAGCATTCCTGTGTTTTCCACGTTCTAGCAAACCCAGTCTCATCCTTCCTATGATTTAAAAGAACAGATGGCTGAAGCCTTCTCCAGGCAAGGCTGTGTCTCTGTATTGCCAAACATGCTGATGAGCATTGTGGCTCAGCCCAAAATCACTACGAAAACAAATGTGAGATACCTGGACATAGCCAAATTAACCCAGGCATTTCCCCGCTCTCACACCATGTCACAGCTCCATGGGTGACTCCTGACCCAGTGACTCTCAGTGGAAATGGGTCTGGGCATGCCAGATCACGCAGGGGTCAGGACTGGCCTGAGTGGGCAGTGCGAAGAGCAGGCAGCAGCACTGATTTCAGATGAAGTTCCCAGTATGGATGGGTGAGGCTGGAGCCTGAGGTCTCAGGGCCAGGGAACAGGCTGCTCAGGAGCTGGATAGTCAGCTAAGCACTTAATATGAGGGGCATGAGGAAGCTGCAGCGTGGAGCATATGAGTCTGAGAACTCCTGCCACCTCACTTGGAAACAGCAGCCAGTTCAGGAGCTGCTGCTTGGAAGCATTTTAAAGGCACAGAAGATCTTCAGCACTCTGAACTGAGAATCACTGATGGAGCACAGCTGGGAGGATGTAGATCTTCCTGTAGTAGTTTAGCCTCTTTAGAAAATGAAAATGAGTGAAGAAAACATTTCCATTTCCAAGAACACCACAGCAGCTTCTCTCGGAGGGAATGCTTCATGATATAGCCATAGTACTTGTTAGCATGTGACTTTTCCAGCCCAGAATATGAGCTTTTGCAAGAAGAGTCTGTGTCATTTCATTTTTATATGCTTGGCATATAGTAATTACCAATAAAGCCTTACTTACTGGGTAAAAATTTTCAAGAACCTATTTCTCCTATTTTTCCTCTGTGGCCTTAGAAAAATGTATCTTTTAAGTATGCTGTTCTTATCAGGGGGAGAAATGGTGCTATGCAATGCATCCAAGAGGAAAATTTGTGAACTGAATAAAGATTTTTCAAGCCATAAAACACTCAGTCTAAGTAAGACCACAGAACCAGGCTCTTAATACAGTTACAGAGATAACAAATACCTGCAATACAAGTCAGCCCTCCCTTCCATACCTAGGAAGGATGCTGCCAATCACGTCAGGCTGTTTTCCACCAAACCAGGCTTAACTTTAGACTTACCCCTAGCACTATTTCATAGGGCTGTCCCTGGGTGGTTGGTGAGGAAACACACAAAATAATTTATGGGCCACCAGGAAAGACAGAGCCATGAAAACTTGTGAGGTCATCTTGGGGAAAAGGGGCACTTGTGAAGAGCCTACCGGACTGGCTGAGATTCACAGACTGTTGTCTTCTGCATATAGAGTAACTTTATTCTAACTTAAGGACCATTGTTGGGGCTGGCTCTGAGGCCCAGGCAGGCAAAGATCCCATTTACCAAGAAACTCAAGGACCTCAGACAGCCAGAGCCTAAATAAATGTCAGGTGACCCAACAAAGCCAGTTATTTCCAAACCTGACTGTGGAGGTGCAGGCAGTTAGCTGAAGAGGACGTAAATAGTATTCATTTCTTACCAGCTGGGTGAATAATTGCATCTTCCCAGGAAACCTGCCTCGGAGACAAGCTGCCTATTCCTGAGGACACGCTGCCCACGCAGAAACACAGGTGGATAGAATTTGATAGTAGTAGCTGCATCTGCCCCTGTGATAACGGGAAGGATAGACTTCAGAATGAAGGGGTCCTGTCTGAGTGCTGGGAAAGCAGATTTAGGGAGAGACCTTTCTTCTCCTGACTTCCTAGGAGGGACAACAGAAAATTACAGTCACATGCTGCATAAGATCTCAGGAAGCAACAGACAGCTCACAAGAGACTGTCACCTAGGGACCCTCAGCTGTCTTAGTTTGTCTCCGTATACTCTATGATGTTCATAGGATTAAAAAAATCTATCGGTGTAGCTCTCTGAACATATGACTCAACGTCAAGGATTGCCCTTTCTTTGGTCTTTTGTGTGAAGCTGAAATGTTTACATCTGTCTTCAGCATGGCTTTGGAGCACATGGGGTTTCACTTTCTTTTGGGGTAGAGGAATTGAAAGCCAGACAGGCTACATGATTGCTCCTCTGATGTAGACTGAGCCAGCTGGGATCAGAACACGGCTCTCTTTGTTAAAGATGTTAATCCCACTGAGCAGCCCGACTTGCCTAGGCTGACGGTAGAGAGGCAGCTACATCCTTGAACATCTGAATGCATAACAGTGACATCATTGTATCCAGAACAGCCCTGAGGAGAAGTGGGTAGGAACTGCCATGTGTCTAATTGTTATGGCATTTTGCCTCTAAGAGCTAGAAGTATCTTCTTGCCTTGTAATGAAGGACTTGATAAATGAAGTATTTAGTGTTCATAACAACATTTCAATATTTTGGTTAATCCAAAAATTGTGTTAATACTGCTTGATTAAGCATCAGAAGACCCATGGAGCATGGGCATAGTGAACACACTGCTATCTGTGGCTAGGGGCAAGGGAATGAAGGAAATGCGCAGAAAGTAAAGGTAGGCCCACTGACAGCCCCCAGAGCCCTGGCTTAAAAATGGAGGCACAGATATGTGCCACACACTCATGGCTGCCTTGAGGCTCACTTCAGATGATGTATATCTTGAAGAGAGATAAAACGTTTGCTGGGATATCACAGCAGCATAACAGTCTGCTAGGCAGTGGGGATTAAGGTGAGACCAAGAGGAACCCAAGCCATGATGTTGACAGCCATCACTGCCATTGGGGAATGCTCTGAAATGCCAGCTAAGCTGGTTGCTTTATGAATTCCCTTTTTGACTCAGAAAGCCCAAGGTTGCCTCAGACCCCACTCCCAACCCCTTTCTCAAGGTTGGGACCCCTGCCTCAGCTGGGCTCAGCCTCTGGCAGCTTCCTTAGCCAAGTCCTACAGCTTGCCAGAAAGTCAGATCCAAAACACTATTGCAATCGCAAAAGCAAAGGCTGAGCAAACAGCCCAAAATGATGATGAAGAACTGAACTACAGAAACAGGCAGCCTGTCTGAGAATGACCTCAGAATGATAAATCATGACAACGAGGCCCCGGGTTCTCCAGATCAGGAGCTGAGCTGGCAGTGCTGGTGCAACGGTCCAGGGCCACCAGTGCAGTCACCATCTGTGTACAGCTTTGGAAAAGTGATGACTTTTGTATTAAAGTGAATGTGTAATTGCTAAGACCATGAAGAAAAGCCACTGGGAACTAGAGAGATGGCTCAATGGTTAAAAGGACTTTCTGCTCAATTAAGAGAACCTGAGTTCAGATCCTCACATTCACATTGGGTGGCTCACAAATGCCTGTAATTCCAGCTCCAAGGAACCCAATGCCCTCATTTGGCCTCGATAGGCACCTGCACATACACACATACACACACACGCAATCACACACCATACTCAAGGTGAACCAGTCAATAATAAAAAATAAAAGCCATTGGAGACAATGGTAAAGGCAGGACTTCAAAGCTTAGATATGGCTACAAAAGCTGGCACATGAAAAAATTATAATAAAGTTGGGTGTGTTGGCACACGCCTTTAATCCCAGCACTCAGAAGGCAGAGGCAGGTGGATCTCTGAGTTCGAGGCCAGCCTGGTCTACAGAGTGAGTTCCAGGACAGCACGAACTATTACAGAGAGAAACCCTGTCTCAAAAAACCAAAACAACAACAAAGTTTTCTATACACTCTCCAGTGAGGCTCATCCTCCCTTTCAAAGACCTCCCTGGTCTTATACTCAAGCCAAAAAGACTCAACGTTCTTCAAGGCAGCAAGAGTTCAGTGACCCTTAACTCATTCCATGAGTTAGTGTTTCATCACTGACAAAATACACCTGAGATAAACAACTTAAGAGAGGAAAGATTTATTTTGGCTCATGGTTTCAGAACTGTCAGCCCAAGATTCCATTGCTTTTTAGGAGAATTCTCTGAGTCAGTACTTCTTAAAATAAGCCCCTGAGTGCACTGGCTCGGGGCACCAGAAAGGGAAAAGAGAGTGTCTTATAATAAAGCAGAGAACATCATGCCAAAAGAACATGTACAAGAAAGCTGTTCATCTCACGGTCACCAGAAAGCATAGAGGGTAACATGTAGGGCTCAGGGACAAGAATTGTCCCTCAAAGGCTCCTCTTGTCCCAGTGACCTACTCCCTTCAACTAGGTCTAATTCCTAATAGCCCACTCAGCTATAAGCTCATCAATGCATCAACCCACGAACTAGGGAACAGGCCTTGGTGGATAACCTTGAAGGATATTTCAATGCAAACTGTAACTGCTGCCTACCTGGAACATAATGCTGGTGCCAGAGGCAGCTGGCAGCACTTGTGCTGGAGAAGCAGCTGCTTGAGGGATGAGCAGAAAGTCCAGAACACAGCCCTGGGGCAGACAAGGGAGGCAGAAGAGCAGAAAGACCTTAGTCATGAAGCCTCCCTCCTCCCCTGCCATCCCTGTTGGAGCCACAGGCTCCCTGGAACTTGCAGTTTGGGCTTCTAAAGTGTGTCTCAAGCAGAGACCAGTCTGCCACTTCTTCAGAAAGTCTCACAGTGTTACCTTTTCTCTTCATTCATTCATTCATCCTGTAGCCTAGATTTTCCGTCTCATTCTGGGATGCTTACAATGGCTACAATGTGCCATTCTCAGGACAGCCATCTCCTTTCTAGTCTTCCCTGCCATGACTTTAATAACCTCTTCCTAAATTGCCTTTAAAAAAAAAAAGCACTACACTCTCTTATTCAGAGTACTGTACTGATGTCCTGCTAGGCAGTATCTGAAGCTCAGACCTCTTTGTGTAGCTTCCCAAATCTTCCAAATAACCCAGCCCAACTTCTGGTGCTCATGGAGGACTTTGGATTCTCCACCTACAGTTCCTCCCTGCTTCTCCTCCCCATATTGGACTCATCCCTGGCTTTGTTTCTTACTCCTTCTCCCTGCAAAGCCCCTCTTACTCCACCTACTCGCTTTCTTCTTCAAGACCACCTATGACTTCCTCAGTACTCTTAGTCCTCCAGGATCCTTGCTCTGACTGAATGTGGCTCTTAATGAGTTTCTGATTGTCTCCTTTGCCTAATTAACATGCAAGTGATTTGAAATAAGGATTGAAAAATCCCTTTCCATGGCCTCCACAGAATCAGAACAGAGCACAGCATACAGACAGGAAGGGTCATGATTCATACTTGTTGATTTTCCAAATCCAGAATTGGGATCTTGAATTGTTGTTCACTCCTACAACAAATGTCTACTGACTGTTGGTTATGTGCCATATGTTAGGCTGGAACCACTGCTCATCCCCTGCACAAGCTAGGAAACCCCACCTGCCCTCGTTCCCTGACCCACCAAGCACAGAGAAAACTCCCTGGTTGCTTGGTGAAAACTCAGAGCAAACATGTCATTGATCCTCATCTCTGCCCTTCCAGCAACCCACCCAAGAGTGCTTTTGATCATGTATGGACAAAATCCCAGCTCTTAGCTGGCACATCATCGCTCCTCACCTAATCTCTATAAACCCCATTGCTTTAGCCTGCATGTGGGACTTCACGGTGAGATCAGTGAACCCACCAGAGAGCTGCCTCCCAAAAAACCTGCCTTTATTTACTTTAGTCTAATCTGGCCTATACCTGAGTCACCGAGGGAGAGAAAATCCCATCACTGTGGTCTGTGCTGGTGACCAGAATCTGAAAAAGACAGGTAGAGGAAGCCCTTAGGTTGGTGGAAATGAGACAGTTTAACAAGCTGTTCCAGTCCAGGATGGCCCAAGGGTACCATGGCAGGGGACAGATAGCATGCTATGAGAGACCATAATGAAGGCACCTAACATTGTTAGGGGCATAATGGAAGGTTTCTCTGAGTTAGTACTTCTTAAAATAAGAAAAGAGTATCTTAAAATAGCTAGAAGAGTTTTAACCTGGCTTAATCACTTGGTAGGAATATCATCTTCATTTTTTTTCTATCTACCTAAGACTTACTTTTATGCTGTAAATAGTTATTAAATGGTATGTGGTTGTCTGTGCATACCTGTTACCTAGATATACCTATTTATCCATTCATATATATTCCACCTTGATCCAAAAGGGATATAGAGTGACTTTCAGTTATATCTTGCTTAAATAGAAGTGATTAGGGAAAGTGAGTCAACTGGACCCACAAGCATGAGAATGGAATGGATTAGGAGCAAGGTGAATTAGCCAAGTGAATACCAGGAACACCTGTTCACTTGCTAGATGAGGCCATAATGAAGGCCTGAGGATGCATTTTCTATAAGATCTCTGCAGATTTCATGCTGAACTGCATGAAATGTTTTGGGTGGTGTTGCACACAAGTGGAGGGTGGGGAGGAAAAGGGAGGAGAGAGGAAGGGACTAGATACTCCCTTACAGCGTGCTCCTCCTGGCCACTGCTTCCTTGTGCACTATTGCTATTCATAGCACTTCCCTTTCAACCAAAATGTGGGAACAATCTGACTGCCAAGCTATTATGAATGAAATGGAGAGGCTGTCTCTATAGAAATCTGTACTCCCTCCCTTCCTATCACTGCGAGCCAAAGGGCGGAGGCTCATCCCAGCTGAGCCTTCACACGTGCAGTAACATGGGCAGTGTATTCTCCAAATAGAAAAAAAAGGCAGAGTTTACAGACCACTCATTTTCCTGAACTCAGAGTCACAGCTCAGATGTGCCTGTGTTTTATTATGCTGCTTCTGGGTTATTTATCTAGTATTGTTTCATTAAAATTTAAGGAATACAACTGGTTTTACAAATAAAACATGAAATGCCAGAGTGCAAAAAATGGATGGTTAAACTCAACAAATACTTCTAAGTTTCTGAAGGAATTGAAGTGTGATGTCTCCTCAAACAGGACGATAGATAACATTTTGTAACTAATGACTTTTCTAGTCACATAGAGACCAGGGAACATGGAGGCAAAGTGAGCACTACCATAATCCATCACCATAGCACAGCCTCTGTTCCTGGGCAGTGAGTGGCCAGACGTCAGCATCTCACGCTAAAGCATTCAAAGCACAGATCTGAGACTCTTCTTTGTTTTCCATGGGGATGGCAAAAGGCTCTGAAACACACTCAAGGCCTCACCACTCTATTGACGGGTTTGGAAACAGGAAGGCCCTGGCTGCGATATTCACCCACGTTAAATGGCCAGCATTATCTGCAGCCCTGCAACATGAGTTAATTGTGCTTGCTCGGCTTTGATGCTGGGAACACTGGGGAAGGCTGTGTGCAATTAGGAGTGGGCCTAATGAAAAGGACTTCGCTCACACCACATGCCCAGTTTTTGTCCTCAAAGGAGGGTGCCAGTCTGAGAAAGGGTGAGTCTTAAGGGAGATGCATTTAGAGAGAATTCTGAGGTTGTGTGTTGATTTTGTTACAGCCGCTTTGGGGGTCGAGGAAAGATTCCCAGGCAGAGTTTAGGCCAGGACACTTGTGAGTGACAGACTCCAACAGAACTCAGTCGTCATGGTCATGCAGAGTGAGCTAGCTACAAGCTCTGCAGTGGAGGAATAAGATGTGCCTGTCTAATAAATTCTTCCTGGTCCAGTGTGAATGGCTTCCAGGTACTTAAAGGACTCAATGACTGAATATTTCATCTTAATCCATGCTCTGAACAGAAAACACGATCGACATTATTAGGCTTTCCAGACTTAAGATGTGCCCAGGTTGGTTCCAAAGCCAGAGGCTCATTGCAGAACTCTTTCTTTTTTTTTTTTTTTATATAAATACTTTATTTTTTTTTCTTCAAGTTACATCTCAGTAACAAACCCCTCCCTATTCCCCCTTCGTATCCCGCCCTTCGACCCTCTTCCCCCAAAAGTTTCCCCTTTCAGTCCAACAGATGGTTCCTTCTCTTATTACAGTAAGTATTATACAAAACAACAGATATAAATATGCCACATTTATGAGAGTTAAATGGCCCAGTATACCTTCCCAATGTCCAGTTTATACATATTTGGCCCCTGACTTTAACATTCTACTATCTAACCATCTCCTTGAGTTTAAAGGTCTATATGTGACTCAACATTCATACTAACTTGCAACACACTTTTAAGAGTATCTTCTTAGTTCTATAACACCCTCTTGATTCCTAAACAACTCAAAATTTAACTATGAGACTCTAGCTGTCTATTCTTCAACCACCTCAGAGACCTGAGAGGGATAAATATATTTGCTTATATAGGAAGTGCAGGGCCTGCAGCTTCCAAAACTAAGAAAGGACATACCAATGACTGCCTGGACAGTTCCCATTTTTTCTCCATACATTCCTGCATCAGTCTTCAGCCTTTGGGTCCTGTTTCTATGACAGACATTTGTTGTAGAGCAGGGATTATGAAGGACTTACCTACCCTGTCTTGGCAGAGTTAGGCTGTCGACTTCCCTGCTACCAAGTTTTGTCCTTTTTGGACAGCAGTCTGTCTGCAGTTGGTGCAAGGGGTTTTTTCATGCCAAGAGAAAGGTTTGCCACTAATTCAACCATCTTACAGTGGAGGTTCTTCAATGCTTATCTTCTACTTGGAGTAGAATAGGGGGTGCTGTCAGGCGCTGATATGTCTCGATATAAAAAAAAATCTTGATTTAAGATAACATCTTTGAATGCCATATTCTGCAGATCTCTTGGGGTTTTTGAAGATGCCCTATCCATCTCTTGTATTTAGATAAGCAAATGTTGCTTGTCTCTTAGCAACTTGATTACTGGGTAGTTTAGAGAATATCTGTGATAGACTGTCATAGTAGCTAACAAAGTGACATGTTTGCATGACTAGGAGTTTGTTTTACTTAACTATCCTAGACCGTTTTAGACAGTTGGTATCAAGAGGTCAGAGCTTCACATTTTATTTTTAAGTATCTCTAGGTATGATACCATTAGGAAGCGTCACCTTTAAATTTGTATCAATATACAAAGATCTATTCAATTGTGGTTAAATATACTCTTAATTATGTATCAATATACAAAGATCAATGCCTATGTAGCCCAATACAATCTTAATATTACATCCATATGCAAGGGTCAATACCATTGTGGACAACTATAATCTTAATTTTGTATCAATATACAAAGATCAATACCGATGTAATCCAATACAATCTTATTTTTGCACAATAAACAATGGTCAATACCACTTTAGCCAAATAAACTACTAATTTTTTATCAATATACAAAGGTATAAAGGCATATTCAATAATCTGCCCCTTCTTCTTGGACCTTCCTGTGCTATGTCTATATCTCATTTTTCTCAAGCCCATGCACTCCTACATAGGAGAGGAAGAAGGATACAGAAAAGGAAAAGTAGGAAGTCCCTGGGTCTAACCTCCAAAACCCATTAAGACAGGACCATTTATCAGCTTGTAGTCTCTTCCCCTAAATATCAGAGTTTTCAGTTATCCTTCAAATAACCAAAAAGAAGGGCAGAGAAACACCTTCCCCACCCTCTGGGCATGGGATGTTGCTCTCTTAAAGTGACTTCCTGCTGATTTGGGTCGTAGTAGACCTGTTTGGGGCCCGAACCCAAATGGAAAAAATGGTTAAAAATGTTAGTACACTCCTTTTATGTTCAGTCCTTCTGTTCTCAGCTGTTTAGATGACCTAAGGGATTTGTAGGCAGAAGCTGATATTGCAGGCTTCACTGAGGTTCCTGCCGGGGCATTGTGTAGAGCTGAGCGGTCCCAGTGACAATGGATTGCTGTGGTGGTTGCAGGCCCCGGATGGAGACAGCTATTGAGGAAGTCTGCCAGGCAGAATCAACTGGGTCACTCGTCCTCATTGGTGCCTGATTCTGCTCTCTTTCTTATACACATTAATAAATACCTCCCATTATTCTTTCAAAAAGCAGAACCAGTCTCTTCAATGTCTCAGAAAAGCCTTATGATGAGGGAATGGAGAATGTCAGCACAGCTCAGACACGAGACAAACACCTTCTGAGTGGAGGGCCTCTACCTGCACTAAACCACGGGGCTTCCTCTGTTTCTCAGTCCTTTATCCTTCTTATTTTCTCCTTGAGACAGTCTCTATGTTGTCCGGACTAACCTTGAACTTACAGTCCTGCTGCCTCAGCCTCCAATCTGTTGGAATTACTGGCATGTGCCACCATGACCAGTTCATGTGTAATTTCTGGGCTGTTTAAATTTATCATTACCTTTTACAAAGGTCCCAGGAATCTGAATGCATTAGAATGTCCTCACTCTCCTCCCTTCCATCCTGGTTATGATTTCCAATATAGTCTCCTCTGTTGCCCACCTCAGTTATTCAGCTCCTACGCACTATGGCTGATGAGTTGCATGCTTAGAGCTCCAAGCAGATATGGTTGTGTGTAGACCAACCAGCCATTGAGATTCAACCCTGACTAAACACAGAACCTCAGGATGAGATCCAACCCTGATTAAACACAGAACCTCAGGATTTACAGGAAATATGATCCATCCTCTCCAGTGATTTTTCAGAAGTAATCTATTGCTATTTGAAATCCTCTTCCCTAGTTGGTAAGAGTCTATACAACAGCTGGCTGTAGTAGCTAATTGCCATGAAGGCCTCCTGCCTTTCACCTCAGTGGCTCTCCTTCTGTCATCTACATTCTTAAAAAAAAAAAAAAAAGATTTATTTTACTTTATGTGTATGAGTGTTTTGCCTGCATCCATGTAAGTACACCACATGCATCCTGGTGCCCATGGAAACCAGAAAAGGGTGTTGGATGCCTGGAGCTGGGGTCAGAGGTAGATGTGAGCTTCCTGAACTAGATGCTGGGGACTTGCCTTAGATCTTCTATAAGAGCAGAGCATTCTTCTAACCCCTGAGCCACCCTCCAGCCCACATTCCACATTCGTATCCCCCAGTGCTGGCTTCTCTATTAAAATCACAGCTAGCTGCTTATAAATCCCTTTCTTCCTAAACTTTTTTTTTTTTTTTTTTTTGGTTTTTCGAGACAGGGTTTCTCTGAATATCTCTGGCTGTCCTGGACTCGCTTTGTAGACCAGGCTGGCCTCGAACTCACAAAGATCCGCCTGCCTCTGCCTCCCAAGTGCTGGGATTAAAGGCGTGCGCCACCACCGCCCGGCTGCTTCCTAAACTTTTGAAGGCAGGACCCCTCTCTTATTCACCCCTGTATCTCCATTGTCCCCAACAAAGAGCTGAAAAGAAATGGGTAATTCTTCCAACTTTCCACTTCAGCACATGTTTTATCTTTATCAGTCAAGCAAACAAATCTATCTAATTATTCCATAATTCAAAATGCATTTCCCCAACTTGCCTGTGAAAATATCATGAAAGAATCTGCCAAATCAAACACCTTCTAAAACCTCAAGTATTCTCCTGACATTTGGGGTTAATATTTCAATTTTTAAAAATGGAAATTAACCTAATTTGTGATCATCTCTTTTTATCAAACCCATATTAGGACCCAACTAGTGCATATGACCTCTTTACATTTTAGTGAGATATTTGTTTGATGCCCCATTCTATAAGTTTACTAAGACTAACACAAGGGTCACCAGCCTGAGCTTTCCATAATTTACTTCTGAAACTCAGGACAATAGATATTTATTCCTTGGGTAACTTGCTCAAGGATTGTTACAAGTAGTTCCTCAGATATAGACTTAGGTCACCTTTGTTGTCTGAAGGAATTTATCTGACCTTGGAGACTTGAGTGTATTTAAAATAATGACCCACTCTCAATATCCATGACTGGGGATTCACCACCTCTCAGGGTATGTTTCCATGGAGGACTATCAACTCTGTGGTGACAGACTGGATACAAGCACCAGAGCACTCCTTCCAGGCATTGGCAGAAGGTGGATTTACCATGAAGCCAATGAAGCTTCAGATACCTTCATCTTACATTCTTTTTCTTTTCTTAAAACTGGTCTTCTAAACTGTCTAACTTGGATCTGCCTCCAGGCTTTGTGGAAGCTCATACATTATGGTACTGCTGGAAATGCTCTTGTGGGCCATGCTATGACCAGCGGACCAAAGCAGCAAATGTAAAACATGAGTGTGCTCTCTACACCTACCAAGAGGCTGACACCAACCTTTACCAAGTCATTTGTTCTTTTGTTTTCTTACAATATAGGGACATTAATTCTTTTTTTAGTGTTAGTTGGAAGTTATCCAATGTTGACTGATAGCAAGTATACCCTATTTAAAAGTAGTTTGGTAAATAAAAATGAATATTTACTTACATATATATGTATGTATATTTTATATATAATGAATATTTAATAAACACACACACACATAAGCAGAGAAGCAAACTGGCAGAATGAGTATTTACTCCATGAAGGAAGTAATCTACTTAACAACTCCAGAATAGAGAAAATGATGTGTAGCCAAGAGAACTGGCTTCCCAACACATGCCAGAAAGCAGCAGAAGGCTCAGCACACCCTTTAATCCCTTTGAGTCTTAGTCTCCTCATCTGGAAAATAGAGATGATAACACCCTCTCGCAAAGATGCTGTGAAGAGTGAGATCCTATATTCTAAAATCCTTCGTGAACTTTGGAGGTAATTTATAGATGTAGGGTGTTTCTATAACCCTGTAACTATAAAATTATACTCATCTAACACAAAACTTTGTAAACCACAAACTGTACATGGGAGGCATGAGGGGCAGGAACCCCCCCCCCAAAAAAAATTCAGTGAACACTGATGCAAATATCAAATGCTGTAATAGGAATATCATCAATGTTTTAAAAATAAATACCTAGTTTTAAAGGAATCTAGGCCATGTCTTTTCTGCACAGAGCAATGCTAGAGGCTACACGGAACCCAAGACCTTTTGACTTGTTACTTTTCCCTGTCAGAAGACACACATCACTACAGCTCCTCGTATGGGCATTTTGTGGATGCCCACCCTCCAACCCAGAAAAATCTATCTAGATTTCTAACGTGCTTACACCTGAAGTTCTAGTAATGCCTCATGTTTGCTCTGACTGTGTGATGTTCCTCTAACCAGAGAAATGACCTTGCCAAACAGTCTCAGGTTTCCAAAAGACTTGAGAAATCTTCACGGTCCTCAGCAATTTCTGAGCACTCTGTTTGCAGGACCAATCAGTTGAGCAGGGAGGCTGTTGCTTGACTTTTCTTAGCTCAGTTGAACAGAAATTTAAACATAGATTCCTCTCCTTACAATCTGTTGTTTTACAAGGGAGGCCTCATTTCACCAAGCCCCATACACAGTAGAGCTTCTAGGCACAACAGAGACAACTGTATTCATTACCTCCAGCCCTGGCTTTCGGTTCAGAACAGAATCCTGTTTCAGCTCATTATCTCCAGAGTTCCAGCTTCATCAGTCTCCATTAGAAGGTACTCTGCCTTACTGCCAAGAGCCACAGAAAGAGAGCAACTCAGTTGCCTGTCACAGGTACGGCCACTCACTGCTGCCTCCTCGCCATGTACCACTCTAAATTTCACTGGATGGAAACCTACCTTCCTCATCTGAAGGATGTTTGCTGTCTTGAAGTAACTCCCTGACATCCTGAGGCACCAGTCCCTTGTCCTCTAGCTTGTGTTAGTGTACATAACTTCATTCCTTCCATGGAGAAATGGAAGTCGTTCCTCACTTCAAATAAAATCTTGGTCCCCCATATGATTGAGCCTGGGTGTTCAACTCACTACCTGAAGCACCTCCCCCTTATATACACCATGGCTTTGAAAGGAAAGAAGGAAATGGAGAAAGCCAGGACTACTACTACAAGCAGAAGAAGGAAGAAATAAGGTAGGAAAATAAAAAGAAAGACATGGTATAGTCATAGGTCATGGCAGCAGCTGGTGGGCATTGGACAGTGAATTGGGAACCTTTCAAGGAAGCTAGACGGCAGGCCTGTGGGCCTGGGACATGCGCTTAATTAATCACCATAAAAAGCTCCTCCATCAATCTCTACTTTTACATTAAAAAAATCAAGGTTTACTACGACCCAAATCAGCAGGAAGTCATTTTAAGAGAGCTACATCCCATGCCCAGAGGGTGGGGAGGGTGTTTCTCCGCCCCCCCACTTTTGGTTATTTGAAGGATAACTGAAAACTCTGTTATTTAGGGGAAGAGATTACAAGCTGTTAAATGGTCCTGTTTAATGAGTTTTGGAGGTTAGACCCAGGGACTTCCTTCTTTCCCTTTTCTGTATCCTTCTTTCTCTCCTATGTAGGAGTGCACGGACTTGAGAAAAATGAGACACAGACATAGCACAGGAAGGACCAAGAAGAAGGGACAGATTATTGAATATGCCCTTATACCTTTGTATATTGATACAAAATTAGTAGTATATTTGGCTAAAGTGGTATTGACCATTGTTTATTGTGCAAAAATAAGATTGTATTGGACTACATCAGTATTGATCTTTGTATATTAATACAAAATTAAGATTATAGTTGGCCACAATGGTATTGACCCTTGTATATTGACGTAATATTAAGATTGTATTGGGCTACATAGGCATTGATCTTTGTATATTGATACAAAATTAAGAGTATATTTAGCCACATTTGAATAGATCTTTGTATATTGATACAAAATTAAAGGTAACGCTTCCTAATGGTATCATACCTAGAGATACTTAAAAATGAAATGTGAAGCTCTGGCCTCTTGATACCAACCGTCTTAAACTGTTTAGGATAGTTAAGAAAAACAAACTCCTAGTCATGCATGCATGTCACTTTGTTAGCTACTATGACAGTCTATCATAGATATTCTCTAAGCTACTCAGTAATCAAGTTGTTAAGAGACAAGCAACATTTGCTTATCTAAATACAAGAGATGGATAGGGAATCTTCAAAAACCCCCAAGAGATCTGCAGAATATGGCATTCAAAGATGCTGTCTTAAATTAAGATTTTTTTTTATATCATGACATACCAGCTCCTGACAGCACCCCCTATTCTACTCCAAGTAGAAGATAAGCATTGAAGAATCTCCAGTGTGAGATGGTTGAATTAGTGGCAAGCCTATCTCTTGGCATGAAAAAACTCCTTGCTTCAACTGCAGACAGACTGCTGTCCAAAAAGGACAAAACTTGGTAGCAGGGAAGTCGACAGCCTAGCTCTGCCAAGACAGGGTAGGTAAGTCCTTCATAATCCCTGCTCTACAATAAATGTCTGTCAGAGAAACAGGACCAAAAGGCTGAAGATTGATGCTGGAATGTATGGAGAGAAATTGGGAACTGTCCAGGCAGCCACTGGTATGTCATTTCTTAGTTTTGGAAGCTGCAGGCCCTGCACTTCCTATATAATCAGATATATTTATCCCTCTCAGGTCTCTGAGGTGGTTGAAAAATAGACAGCTAGAGTCTCATAGTTAAATTTTGAGTTGTTGAGGAATCAAGAGGGCGTTCTAGATCTAAGAAGATGTTTATAATAGTGATGCAAGTTAGTATGAAAGCTGAGTCAGTTATAGAACTTTAAACTCATGGAGATGGTTAGATGGTAGAATGTTAAAGTCAGGGGCCAAATATGTATGAACTGGACATTGGGAATGTATACTGGGCCATTTAACTCTCATAAATGTGGCATATTTATTTCTGTTGTTTTGTATAGTATTTACTATTATAAGAGAAGGAACCATTTGTTGGACTGAAAGGGGAAGCTGTTGGGGGGAAGAGAGGGTGGAAGGGTGGAGCAGGAAGGGGGAATAGGGAAGGGTTTGTGACTGAGATGTAACTTGAAGAAAAAAACTAAAGTATTTAATAAAAAAAATCAAGAAGATGAAATTAAAGACATCTATGCTTATGGCTCCATGGGGTCCCCTCCCATCTTCACTCTTACCACCACCCCCCCCCAAATTTGCTAAGTTAAAAAAAAAAGCAGATACTGTTCAGCATGAAACGTATCAAATTCTGCCAGAAGAAACAGTGTGGGTGTGTGAGGAGCAAAAAGGGATGTATACTTTGCAGACGGTGTACTAATGAGTGGAAGATGCTCCCTAGGCCTCATCCTCAGAACTTTATGACACTGTTGAAGGACAGAGTGGGGAACCAGAACTCACCAGAAACCTGCTATAACAGGCTCCTTTCTTTCTGCACACAGGTTAGGTATTCATTCCCAGCGAGGCAGCTCCTTCTGTTGGGGTGGGCTGCCTGTAGACCACTGGGGTACCCAGTAACTTCCATGCAGGGATGCAGGGAGGGGGAGGCTGGAGAGGAGAAGCTTCTAGCCATTGGTGAGTTATTAGCTGCTTCAGCTCCTCCTCCAACCCTCAGTGAGAATGACTCTCAGGTGTCGCTATCTCCAGCTTCCAGAGCACACTGGAGTGGGGTTCCCCTCGATACCTCTCCACTCCCACCCCACCCCCACAGTGTTCCTGAAAAAAAAAAATGCCTTCTACTAAATCACATTCACCTGGTTCTTCATCTCCCAGTAGCCTCTGGCAAAGCTAAAGTTCTCTAGAGATCTGGGCGGGTGTGAGGAGGGTGAGGGCAGGGAAGTAGAAGGAAGAGAAAGGAAACAAAAAGGGCCCAAAACAGGGAATGGAAAGGAAGCTTCTTCCAGGTTTCATGTCTTATAATTATAAAAGGTGTGTGTGTGTATGTGTGTGTGTGTATGTGTGTGTGTGTGTGTGTGTGTGTGTGTGTGTGTGTGTGTGTGTTCACATGTAGGTGTATGCTCTCCCCTTCTCTGGTAAGAATTGTACTAAGTGTCTTTTACATATTAGAGACGTAACTAAGGAACAGCATATTATCTTATCTTAAAATGTGTTTTCTTTATATTCTCTAACCTTAATAAATGACAAAATAGCTTTGACAGGAAATAAAGTCAATGAAAACACAGTTTAAAGAAAATGGCACCATGGGAGCCTCTAGTGAAGTAACAGAGAGAGGGAGCTAGGCCGGAGAGGGTTCCTCCTCTGAGGGCTCATAGTCTGTGCTCCTGCCCAGAGCCATGCAGGCCAGCCCTGGAGAGGGTTGGTGTGTCAGTGCCTCACCACTGTTAATGCATTTAGCCCACACAGCAACCTCTAAGCACATATTATCACCACTTTCATGTCACACATGAGGAAACTGAGACTCAAATTGATACAACAACAACAGCAACAACAAATCTTTACTAATAAAGCACATTGCTATTATGAGGATCAAATAAACGTGCGTAAAAAAAACACTCTCACAATCCCAAGGCACTAGTATTATCATGATGTTGTAATTATTATCAATGGACCTGGATAACAGTTGCTATCAGAACTAGGGACTGTCAGGTCTCAAACTCAGGACAAATGGCTAACTGAGGCGCCTATTTAACATATCACAGTGGACCTGGCCTCCAGGTTCTTCCAGCATCTTCAGCCCCTCCCTGTTACAGAGTATAGCTGGCATACCCTGTGCCCCACCCTAAACTTCTCCAGCCCTTCTGAGCTGCCCTTCCCTATATAATCCAGCCATTTTGGTTACCCAGTCCTTTTTTCTACCCTTTCCCCTCTAGGCTCTCCCCTCTCTCTTCCTCCCTCTCCCCACATGGTTGAGGGCCATATTCACTCTGGACTCTCCTAGATGCCTCACCGTCTGGCTATGCTCTCCCTATTATCTACAATAAACCTTCTTCTTTACCATACCTAGGAGCAGTCATGTCCTTCCTCTTTTATTTCTTTTTTTTCATTCAGGGACCAGTTTTGTTATAGTCTTTCTTAGAATTCTTACAAAACAGCAAAGTTATATTACTGGCCTGGGAAGCAATGAGGTATATTTGCTTAGAGTTTAGTAGCTCCCTCTGCTTGCAGTCACAGTCTTAATCTGAATTTGATACCTTTCTTCTACTTCCTGACCACACCTGCAATATTGGCAGGGAGGCTCCCTGGGGCATTCTAGGAAGCCCAGGAGAGGCTCTGCCCTCAGCCTCTGCTGAGTTGAATTATGTCTCCAAAGAGGCAAGGTAAAATCCTGATCCCACTACCAGCAAATGGGATCTTTTTGGAAATGGGGTCTTTGAAGATGACCCACCCGGCTCTTGACAAGAGGGCAGGATACCCAGGATACCCCACCCCCCAAAACAAAACCTCCCTTGTCAAAGCTGGGGGTCTGGGAGAGTTCCCAGTTTAGACCACCAATGCACAGGCTGCCCTGGTTTGGATGAGCAGGACCATCACTCTTTCTAAGACAATGGGAGATAGTAGTGGGTACTGGGTACAGCTTCAAAAGTTCACACAGGCCTCCAACACCTGCCTGCCATTTTAGGGTGTATACAAAAGAGTAAGCAGAGGACAGAGAAAGCTGAGCAAGAGAAAGGAAGTAGAATGGAGAGAAGAAAGCTTGCTGTTTGGCAGGGGAGGGGAAGGTGTGAGAGAGGGAAGAGTTGGGCCCCAGAGCTGTCCTTTCCTAAGCCAGATCTCCCTGGGCTCCCAGACATGGGTATCTTTTAGTAACTCCCCCTCCCCTTTCCCCTGGCAATTCATTCTTTTCCTTGTACAGTATATAACCTGACCTAGGTATGATGGTCTGAAAAGGAAACTCCAGTCCCTAGAGAACAATGTGCAGTAGAGGAATGGTACAGACATTTTATTCAGCCCTCTTTTTCATATTCTCTTGTCTTAATCCAAGAAATAGTGGAGTAGGTTAGTTAAAATCTTAAATCTGATTAGTACAAAAGCCCTGAGATACTAGGCATAAGATGAAACTGCCGTGGAACCCTGGGACAAAGTAGAAACTCCACAGAGGGAGAAAGGTAGAGGCAGAGCAGGATATGGCCAAATGGGTGGGGTTGAGCTTGTGAGGGTTTGAGGGCTCATCCCCAGAGCCTACACACTTTAACCTTTTCCAGGGAAGGAGACTGATCTAAACTAACTCATATCTTACAAAGATTACACTATCAGCAGGATGTGATACAGTTTGGAAGTGAACAAGACAAGAAAAGAGAACAGTGAGGTTGTTCAGAAACCAGCCACGAGGTGGTGGTGGCCTTAGATGAAGACCAGATCAAGGAGGCAAGAGGAGGGGTGGGGAGGAGTGATAGATAAGTGAATTTGACAGATGTGGGAGGAGATGGAGAACAACACTCTCCAATGTGAAGACTGTCCTGGAGAGCCAAGGCCCTGGGACAGGGGAGCAAAGCAAACCATGACCTTCCTGGTCCTCATCACTCCAAAGACCACTTGCAGAGATTTGGGACAAAGGTCCCCAGGATGGGGACTATCACTGCAGCTGAGAGCACAAGCCACCCCTACTCCCAACAGCAGGAAATTTTTTTTAGGCCGCTGCTGGCCTGGAGCCTCACACCAGAGCTCTGTGTTTACACATTCAAGAGAATTGAATCTCACATAATCATATATGTGACAAAGGCCTCAGCTATAAGCAACATTAATGAAGACAAATGAATCAGCGGAATGCAGGAGCCAGTGCAGCCACTCCCAGGGCCCTGCTGCATGCTGGGAGGCTGCTCCGAGGGGGATGGGCTGCCTCTGGCTGGAGCTCTGACTCTGCCTGATGGAGATGTATGAGACACCTCCAGGCCAGGGCCTGGCCAGCCCAACCAAGGCAGGCAGTCGTAGAGGTGTGGAGGGCATTTTAAGATTCCAAGTGCATATTTGCACACTTTCATGAAAGCAATCTTAAAAGAGGTATGCATACATAGAGGAGTTGGTTGTAAGGGTCTAATGGTGCTAAATAAACAAATTCTCTATATCCTGGAGGTTGCTGGTGGGGAAAGCAGCTATCAGAATTTTAATTCCAGCCAGGCAGTGAGTAGCCACACCCTATGAGGCATTTTACTGAGTGCCATGAATCATTTGTGCACACTGTTCTTAGCTAATGTCCTTCTCCCCTTTCAGGCGTCTTGTATCATTCTTCACATTCACTTCTCTTTGTGACAGATTAGAAAACATTCAGCTTTGAGACTTTCTCTCTCTCTCTCTCTCTCTCTCTCTCTCTCTCTCTCTCTCTCTCTCTCTCCTGAGAGGATCAACATCGAACAAAAGAGGCAGGCATTTATAGATCAAGTTGCCTAATCTCAGAGCTGTGGAACTTCTGTGACCCAGTGGCCAGTGGACAGCCTGCAGGTTCCACCTCGACAGGCCATGTTTGATGTCCAGAACTATTCAGACAGCCTCCAGAAGTGGAAAGACAGCAGTCTCAAGGGGTTCCAGAAGGAGGACCCAAGAGCCCCACCTAGTTACCAAGCAGCATGCACACTTGGCTGCAGGGAGATCACAGCCGTCATTTTGGCATTAACTACATGCCATGCACACATGAAGGATCACCTCCTGCTCCTGAGGGATATCTCCAACAGGGCAGAAGAAAGGGGAATCTTGCCAGAGTCTACACAAAACATTCTTAGAAGTTTCCTGACACAAATTAAACAAGCCAATATTATTAGGTCAATATGAAGGAGTTGGAAACTAATCAGTGTAGAGATGGGATCCGTGGATGGCCATGCAACAACGAAATGAAAACCTGGCAAGTGAGGGAAAGGCTTGCATTTGACAGTGAAATAACACCAGGTCTCATGCCCTGTGGAAGAAATCCCAGTGACTCGGTAAAAGAAAGAAAGTAAGTTAGGTGACAGATCCACTGTCGCCAGCAACCTTCTGCAGAGAATTTTCTCTTAATGACACTCAGATTGATTTTTCCCATCCCCTGGAAGGAAGTGGAAGTGAACAGAAAACATTTATATCTTTTAATAATCCTAGGCAGGCCAATATTAGGCTACGTGTGTACAGGAGAAGGGAGAAGTACAAAGAACACATTTGGGAAAACAGGTCTCCGGTATCAACAGCGAGACTGAGTCAACAAACCTGGGTGAAACAGTGTAGGGCATTATAAGACCTAGCCAGCAGCCACACCCACTTAGTGGAAGCAGAAAGAGACTTGTCCCCTCAGTCACATCTCTCACTCCAATTTCCTCTTCTTCGAAGACAAAGGGTTGAACCAGAACTCAATGGTCCCTCCTGGTCTGCAGATGCTACTGTTTGTTACCATTTCCCAAGAGGTGCCTGGTCACCATTAGCCCAAAGCTGGGGAAGATTGTGCTGTAGGAAGGCCCAGGACAGGGCCTCCTAAGCCCGGGCTAGGTTTTATTTCCCTTATGCTTGTGGCTTGATTTATCAGATACTCAGAACCTAATAAAATAGTATCATTTTATTTTGAACCTAACATAACACTGTGTTAAGCATGTGGTAGCTCGTGACTGCAAATGCACAGATCCCTCTACCTTCGGGTGGGTCAAAAATCATTCAGTTATGATGCTGGAAAATGCTGGGTTCAGATTCCTGAAATACCACTATGCAGTTAAATGATTCTAGACTGGCCACTTTCATGCCATAGAGAAGAATGTATAATTACTCAGCCATTGAGAAGAATGAGGTGGCTGTACAAGAACTCACATGGAAAGATGGCTGCAATCTTTCATTTTAAAGTTTAAACGTAAATGGCAGGGCTGGGAAGATGGCCCAGTTAGTTAGTAAAGTGCTTACTGCCCAAGCAAGAGGGTCAGAATTCAAATCCCAGTTTAAACTTCAGAACGCATATAACAAAGCTGGGTCCAGTGGCACACAGTTATAGCCCCAGCTCTGGGAAGGCAAGGACAAGTGGATCCCTGGGGCACAGTGGCCAGTCAACCTAGCCTAACTGGTGACATTCAGGCCAAGTGAGAGGCTCCATGTCAAAGAACAAGGTGTATGCTCCAGAGGAACGTCAGCTGTGTTTAGCTCTGTTCTTTCTCTCCCTCCCTCTCTCTCTCCCTCCCTCTTTCTCTCCCTCCCTCTCTCTCCCTCCCTCCCTCTCTCTGTCTCTCTCTCTCACACACACACACAAATGTATACACATATGTGCACACACTTTTAATAAGATAATTGCCACACAAGAGCCAAAAGGCAGAAACTACCAAGTGTCTTTTGATATACAAGTAGGAAAAGTATATTGTATACAACAAATACTGAGAGAAAGAAATTCTAACACATCATACAAGGATAAACCATGATGGTATCATGACAGTCACAAACACTGTGTGTTCCATATATGAAACACCTAGACTACTCAAATTCATAGAGTTAGAACGCAGCACACTGATGGTCAAGGGGTGGGGGCAGCAGAGAGGCAGGGTCATTAGTGCGCAACAGGTGCCGTTTCAATTTGGGAAGAAGAGAATCATTATGGAGATGGATGGTGGTGATGTTTGCACAACAATGTGGATATAGTTAATGCCACTGAACCATACAAAAATGGTAAATTTTATGTTGTAATGTATCAATATTGCCGAGAGCACACAGAACTCATGATTTCAGAGAGAGAAGGCTGAATAATTAGGCAGGTGGCAGAGAATATGTGCTTTTAGCATTTATTTCAAGTAAGCATACACAACACCAAATAGTTACAAACACCCCAATCATCAAAGCAATGCTTGTTAGGCCTAACTCTAACATAGTATCATACTGAACCTGTTGGTGATCGAGGGCTGATGTCCGCAGGTAAGGGCTCCGATGTGGTTGCCTTTTTTGTTATGATAATGAGAACTTGCTTGATCGCGGAGTGGGCTTGACCACGTTATTTCGGATCTGGTCTCTCCCGGGTCGCGTCTTTCACGAGTCTCAGGACTCTGGGCGGCAGTGGTGTGGTCACTGCTGAGATGTTTCTCTGACTTTCGAGAATTGTCAGTCAATGGCAACAAGCAGCAATTTACCAACAAAGCTGTAGCAGCTATCAGCACGCCGTGTTACAATCCTCTTCTCCTATTTGTTCTCATTTCCTCAGGCTAACTCCCTGAGTGGAAACACCTAGTTTGGGGGGTCTGCCAGGGTTGATAAGCAGCTGTCAGTCGAGCGTCAGCTGGCCTCTGACAGCCTCTGGTTATCTTGAAGCATTACATCACTTCAATGCATTCACTTCATCTTATTTACTAGCTACCTAGCAGCCACTTCCTATGACTGCTTACAGGCGCCTTACAAATACATATTAATATATATTTGCTACATCTAAAAAAGTAAGTGTCAGAACAAAATGGCTAGCCTCAGACTGTGGCCCAGAACATCAGCATCTCATTGTACAGAACCTTGTTAGGAACACAGATTGTCAAGTAGTAGATCCAGAAACCCTGAACCTGATGCTGTGGGGAGGGACCAAGCATCTGGTGTTTTAAGCCATCTCCTGCATTCTGTCGAATTTAAGTATTTTGAGAATCATTGCCTCAAGGCACCATTTCCTAACCTTTATTGCACATTAAAATCACATAGGAAGATGTTAAAACTCCCACTTCCAGATTATACTCCCTGTCAAATACATCAGCATCTCTAGGACAGTGGGAGACCAGGCATTGGGAAAACTCTCATTTATAACAATGTACAACCAGAGATCACACCATTGTAAAGGTAAATGTCTGCCTACTGCCAGCCAGCCATCTCTCCCAGAGCTACAGGCCTCACACAGGGAGTAGCTGCTGCTTTCAGACACTGAGGGGAGAATGGCCAACATGGAACCAGACACTTCTATTCCCTCTCCTTTATGTTAAATTAAGGACTGACAAATAGGTTTTCAAACATGGTAACAAAGTCCAGACATTCACATTTAATAAACTGAAAGTTGTATCACATGTGTAAAGTTTTAAAAGCACACACCAGGCAATGTAATTAGCCATTCTAGTCCCAAGATGACAGCAGGATTAATTTTTCAAAATAATAAAATATTTTCAAGTCTTATTTAGCTCAGGATGGTCTTGAACTCAGTATGTAGCTGATAGACTTGCATTTCTGATCTTCCTGCCTGCACCTCCTAGTGTTGGAATTACACCACCCAATTTTATGTGATGCTGGCAACTGAACTGGCTTTATGTATTCTAGGCAAGCACTGGGCGATCTGCCCAGCCATGCCAGAGTTAATTTTTAAAATTCATAGATCTGGTATCAAACTTGGGCATAACTTAAAAGCTGCTGGCCATGTTCTTCCTTCAGTCCTATTAGCACACCTGTGGAGATGAGCTGACACATTTGGAGGTGAGCTGACACACTTGAAGCTTTTTGGGGTTATATTACTGGGCGCTCATCCTCGCCATGTTTCTGGTCATGTTGCCACGATGCACCCATATTCAGGGACAGGTGCATCACAGCAGCCTACCTGAGTGGGTTTCTGGCACGTGGCAGCAAAGCCACAGCACCACTGATGTTCTGGGGAAATACGATGTCCCAGACACAGTCCCCTGTGCCACAGCTGCTGCCCTCCTAGCTTCTAGACCTGCTGTATCCTTAGTGAATGCTTGACAGCTAGCAACAAAAAACAAAACAGTGACACTCACAATCACCATATTCGGGTCTAGTTTAAAACATGGGTATCCTGGGGAACGGGAGAACTGGGGTGGGGGCATTCTTCTCTTTTGCAGCACCTCATGAATGGAGGCAGATAAAAGGCCTTGCCCCCAGAGACTGGATGTGATAATAGACTCTGGAAAGGAGAAAGTCACCGCAGACTGAACAACAGTAACTGCCCAAGTGGCAGGTACCACAGGAAGGAGTTGCAGTTAGTCTAGGAAGAACAGTCTTCTCCTGTAGGTGGACTCTAAACACTCAAGGGGCCGTCGACTGCAAGGCCCATGGGTCCAAGCAGGCTGGGTGCCTGGGTTCACAGGACAAAGAGGTAGGTGTGGGGCAGACAGGAAACAACAGCAGGTAAGCAGCTGTCCTTGTTTATATTGGTTCTGAGTCATTGTCTACTCAAGGCCTTTTTATTTCCTGGAAATTCAGCCCTAAACCTCACTTTCTCTCCTTCCCTCCCAGGAAAGCAATGGATACTCCAGGATTATAATATGGGCCACACCCAGGTGGAAAGGGGAGAGCCTGGGGTTCAAACTCCAGGGCCAGCCTTTCCATTTCACAGGTAGCAAGGTCTGTGTCTGGAGGCCTTGGTGTCTGGCTCCTGGAACTCATTGCATTTCACTGCCTTCTCTCTGGGTCATCATGCCCCTGGCTCTCCAGCCTATGTAAATTAGGAGAAGCAGGGAGAAGTCCTGGGACAGGAAGAAGGGGGAGAATGGTTACACGGGCTGTCCAGTCCACAGTCCTGGCATCCTTGGAAGAATGTCAGACATCTGGTGCCTTTATTCTTCCCCATCTCCCCAGCCAATATCCAGACCTATATATCTGGACACTTTCTATTCCATTTCTCCCACACTTTAAATTACCCAGACCTAGGGGTGGGTTATTTTGTTCAAAAATCAAGGTTGCAATGCAAGAAATGTATTCTCCAAATTGGATTTCTAAAGACTAAATGCAGACAGTGCAGATTTAGTTGGCTGCACGCCACTCCCGTTAGCCTGTGTGATGAGTTTACAGCAACATGCTCATCCCCTCGCAGTGCACAGGAGACACAAATCCAGGTACATCAGCAGGACCCCTCTGGAGCCAGCCAGTAGTGCCAATTTAGGGAAAATAAAGTCTGAGGCAGCTTATAGAAAAGTCCTGTAAGAATGAAAGCCTAAGGCATATGCCAGGGCACTAGAACAAGCCTGTAATAACAGTAGTAGCAATTACAATAACACTTATCATTGTTCCTATGTGTTGTGCATGATTCATATGCTAGCTGTGGCTGTACTGGGGGACTCGATCTCTGGAAAGCCACACTCACTCCACAGCATTCCTCAGGCAGTCCCTGGAGCACAGTCTCTTTCCCCCTGCTAGTCCTTTGACACACACATTTTGACCCTCCAACTTCAAAATTCTAGTTCAAGTCTTGGGCAGCTGTAGGTGTGGGTCTACTTCTGGCCACCACTGAGAGAAACTGTCTACATTAAAGATTAGCCAGCACCTGACAACTGCCAATAAATGACCCAAGCTTCTGAAGAAACGTGGCAAGGAGTGGCTCTGTAAGAGCAACAATCAAGGACAGTTAGCTCATGGCTAGATTCCTATGGGTTGGGTGAGAAAGGGTCTCTCAGTTTGTAAACACACAAAATGTTAAAAGTCCTAAATGAAAACAGTAATATTGCTGCCTTCATGGAACACCTTGTCCTGGTGTTCTGCTCACTTTCTGAAGGCATGGACACCTTCAGAAAGCACACATGTCCTGTGTCTGTCTAAGTGCGCTTCAATTGCTAGCTCACCTGAGTGTTTTTCTAAGGAGTGTGTCCTGAAGGAGCAAGGAAATGGAGCAAAAAAAAGCATTGCATATCTATTGACTGCACTGGTGGCTGCATTAGACACAGGCTATCCAGAGAGTTACTGCTACATGTTGCCTTCACAACTGTCTCTTCAGGGATGGGACACACATGTTATTACAGATGAAGACATGGAGGTTGGGGACAGTCAAGTGAGTTCTTTGGCAGCAGACGCTGGTTAGAGCCAAGTTGGCTTGATTCTGAAGAGTGAAATTACTAAGAATGCACAAAGCTTTTTTTTTGTAAAGTTGTGATAGTCTTCAAAGAGACACTGCATGGCTCCTTGAGTTTTAGATGTGTCCCAAGTGGAGTTGGCCTTCAATTGTGACTTAGTTACTTTTCTATTGCTGCGAAGAGACATCATGACAAAGGCAACTGACAAAATAAAGCATTTAATGGGGGCCTGCTTACAGTTTCAGAGGGTTGTTGCATGAACATGATGGTGGGGAACATGGCAGCAGGCAGGCAGGCATGGCATTGGAACAATAGCTGAGAGCTCACATCTTGAGACACAGTCACTAGGCAGAGCAAGAGTAACTGGGAATAGAGTGGGCTTTTGAACCTCAAAGGCTCCCCCTAGTGTCATACCTCCTCCCTCCAACAAGGCCACATCTCCTAATCCTTCCCAAACAATTCCACCAACCAGAGATCAAGAATTCAAATGTGTGAGCCTATAGTGGTCATTCTGTTCAAACCACCACAAGTTGCAAACAGCCTATCACATGCTTGGAGACAGCCCAGCGGGTAGTCCGTGGATGAGCACCACTTCTGGACCTACCTTCAACCAGTGCAGCTTGACTCTACAGATTCAAACACTGTTACTGATCCAAACTGCCACACCTAATGTTACTGAACTTGGCCCATAAGTGTCTCAGCTGTAGAGTGACTGTGTCAGGAGTGCCACAAGAGATCTTCTAGAAGCTTCCTGAAGCTCTAGTGAATTGACCTGTGCCTAGGTTCATCACTCTAACTGGCCAATGCCAATTCCAAACCTGGCAGGTCTAGCAAATGCAGTACCTCAGCCTGGGATGCTCAAATAGTTCCCTTATGTTAGGAAGGACCTGAAGCTGCAAGCAATTAGCACCTACTCTGTGAGACTGGGGAGACATGAACAAGAGAACAGACGCTCAAAATGACTATTTTTGTCCATATGGAAAGTTGGTATGTTGTGTGCATGGTAAAAAAGAACTTCAGATATGTTCTTAAAGCTTACATTTTTAATTGGAGTTTTAAATATTATTCTAGGAAAAGCAGTGTAGCTCCTTTCACATCAGAAGGAGAGCTGTAAATGAACCAAAAACCTTCTGGAACCTTCAGTAAAAAATTAACATGGGGAATGAACTAATTGTGCATTAGTGCAAATTAGTCAAACTGCACATGTTACAACTTTGATCAGTCATGGGGTCTCAGTAGTCAAAGGGACCTCAGAAATCATCTGCCCTAAAAGCGAGAATTATGGAAGACAAACAGGCATCCCAGAAAATCTCTCCTGACTAGAGAATGAACAAAGAAACAAAGATTGGGGATGCAAAACATACAGAGGTGGAAAGCTCGACTTGGGTTCAAAGCTATGCTTTGCTTTTTGGTGGCAGCATAATCCAGGCTGATGATCTGGATCTGTAGTAGCTAACCTAACATGAAGCAACTTAAGGCAGGAAAATTTTTATCTTGGTGCATGTTTTAATGGGGCACTATCACATCTAATCATGGGGGAAAGGCATGGTGGTAGGAGTGTGTGGTGACTGGTTGCACTGTGTCTGCCAGCAGGAAGCAATGAACACAGAGGCTCTGTTTGCTTTCTCCTTGGTTAAACCTTCCTGGAAACTCCCTTATAGATATGCCCAGAATGTTGCCCAAGTGGTTCTAAATATAGTTAACAATGACAATTTACCATCACACTTTTTACGGTTGTAAAATAGCGACTTGCAGTATTAGAATACCCCAAATCTTAAAGGAGACAACCTAGAGAAAGAGTGTGGTGTCTGGGATACCATATGGTGCCCAGGGCATCAGCACACAGTAAATTTTAGCTCCATAGACAACGAGTCCCTGAATAGAAGACAACTGTGTTTACATTGTAGTCTTTCTCTTCTTATCTCCTCATGGAAAAAAAATTGTAGGACCCTAAGCACTCAGGTTTCTAAGGAGAACAAGGCCTGACCCCTACAATCTTCTAAAAAAAAAAAAAAATGACCTCCTTTGAAGGGAGCCATGCTTTTGCTAAAAATGAAGCCAGATCTAGTTTGTGAGACAAATGGCCAGTCTCCTTTTACTACATAAGAGGGCAGTTACCTCCATGGGCCTTTTCTTTTTATGTGTGTATGTGTGTGTATTGTATGTGTAGTGTGTAGCGTGCATGTGTATGTATGTATGGTACATTCTCATATGTTGGCACATATGTGTATACACTCATGTACACATCTGTGCATGTGTGTGGAAACCTAATATTGGTGGGAATCTTGTGATCTCTTCCACCTTACTCTTTTTTTATTTACTTCATTTTATACTAAAAAATAGATTTTCCTCATATAGCTTATTATGATCACAATTTCCCTTTCCTCAACTCCTTCCAGATCTTTCCCACCTGCCCACTCATCAAATCCACATCCTTTCTCTTTCTTTCTCATTAGAAAACAAACAGGCATCTTAAAGTTAAAAACAAACAAAAAAGTGTCAAAGAAAAACCACAGGAAACACATATAGATGGAGAGATGACACACATTCCTACACACAGAAATCACATAAAAACACAAACATTTGGAAACCACGATATATGAGCAAAAAACATGTGGAGCAAAAACAAGCATTGCTGGACTTCAACACTTTGGCAGCTAGAATCTTCTCTGATTATGGCTGAGCAAGACACTGATCTATGATCTTAGAAAACTTGGAATAGCTTTGTCTCAGGACCCAGCCATACCACTTCTGGGTATACATCCAAATGATTCCTCACCAAATCACAAGGAAGTTTCATCTATGTTCATAGCAGGCTTATTTGTAATAGCTAGAAACTGGAAACAACCCAGATGTCCCTCAACGGAAGAATGGATACAAAAACTGTGGTACATCTACACAATGAAATACTACTCAGCTACCAGAAACAACGAAATTATGCAGTTTGCAGCCAAATAGATGGAACTAGAGAAGCTCATCGTGAGTGAACTAACCCAGACTCAGAAGGATGCACATGGCATCTATTCACTTATAGTCGGATTTTAGCTATATAGTATAGGATAACTATACTACAACCAATGCATCAAAAGGAACAGGAACATAGACTTTTTTTCCTGTCAATGAAACACTTTTCCCTAGTGGTACTACCTTGTAGGCCCCCAGTGTCTGAGGAGGCTCTTTGCCCTCATATGACTGCTGAACTGGGGCAGGGTATGGTTATGTAGGGACACTCCACTCCAGAGGAGTGGGATGGAAGGGATATGGGGTAGAGGGTGGGAGGGCGGGATGGGAGGGGTGGAAAGAGGACACTGTGATGGAGATGTAACCTGAAGTAATAAAAATAGATAAATAAATAAATAAAATAAATAAATAAAAAGATACTGATCTATGAGTGCAGCAGAATGTCACTTTATTCTTTGCAGCAGGTTATCGCTATCACACCCAGAGCTCTCCAACGTGGTTAGTCTCTTTAGCTAGCTTGCTCTGAGCATGTTCTATATATAACTTCTGAGATTAGAATTTTAAGACTCTGGCTGAGTCCTACCTTCTGGGAGACCCTCGAATAAGACAGCAAGAAGGTGGTCGATGCAAACAGCAAGAGGTTTATTCAAACCAGCATACTGGGGTCACCTATCACCCAAAGGAGTAGTGACCCCCAGCAAAGTTTTAAATCAGCTTTTATATGTTTTTGCAAGGCAGAATCAAACAACAGTGCACGTGGCGAGTTTTCATTGGTTAGTACATTTATCTTTAAATTGATTGGTGCTGGCTATTGCAGGGGGAACTGGGTACTGGGGATGAGGAACTCGGCCACCTGGTGACAGGGGGTTTCCACATCTGGGGAGATTAGTACATTCTGTGGCTTTTCTCAGTACTGCTTTTCACCTTGTAGTTCCTGGAACAAGTTGCCACTAAACCCAGGGCCTACCCAAGTTCCCAGGCTTTTGAAGCCTGGCTAAAGTTTGGTCAAGTGAACTTGGGTTTTGGGAAGTTATTGTCCTTAGCTAACTGGCGCTAGATCTCTTTAGAATCTGTGGTATGATAAGACTCTTCCTGGGAAGCCATGACCCATGCATGAATTGACTCACCCCAAATAGGGAGCCCACAACAGACCAAAATACATTGAAGTCCAACTGGGTGAACCATGAGTTTTATTGGGGTTACTTACAGAATATGAGTATGGGGTTACTTACAAAAGTAGAGATGACTCAAAGACAGCTGCATCACAAAAGCCCATCCTAGCTCAGGTGAAAGTTCACAAAAGCTGGGAACTTGGAGCATACCGCCAAGCCTTCACGTAGTGTAACAGGTTGGAGAGTGTTCTTTCCATGTAGCTAAGTTGGTTTGAACTGTTAGGCATCTCAATTCATCTCAGAATCTTCTTTGCATATCGTCTTGTCTGAGAGTGACTCTCAGTGGCTTGGCTTGTTTAATGTTGGGAAGAAGAAGCCTAATGAATCTGGTCAGTTTCAGGAACTTCCTGGGACTATTTTGAATTGTTTGTCTTCCTGTTTAAGGAGCTTCTCTGCTGGGTGTAATGTTTTATCTCTGAGGAAACTGTTACACAACAGAATTATAGAGCAGTATGCACCCTCTGATATCTACTTGGGTTCTGGGGACTGGGACTCCAGTCTTCTTGCTTGAACAGCAAGTTCTTTAGTTGCTAAGTCACCTTCTGAGCCCCCTCCAAGGGGTCTTGATGCCAATCTGCTCATGTTGAATAAATTCCTGTCCAGGAGATGTTCAAAATGTTCAAAACTCAATACAGAATCTGAGTTGTAGCAATCGTGATTCTGAATGTTAAGTTTTAAACTGAGACGTGGCTTTGCATTCATCATTACATCTGTATTACAAACATTAGAATGCTCATTCATTATGCTGAGGGACAGAATTCAGAACAGTGGGAGAATTACAAGCTCCAGGACAGAACGAACCCTGTGACCATTTGTTTTTGAGGTGTGTCTCGTAGCCCAGGCTGGCCTTGTAGCTGAGGATGACATTAAACTCTTGATTCTCCTCCCACTTCCTAAGTGCTGGGGTTACATCCTGAAGGGACCAGTATAGGCACAAGACACCCCCAAGACCAAGTCTCAGCACAAAGGAAATTTATTTGCCCCATAGGGACAAAGATCATGGACTAAGAGACAAAGACAGGAGACAGAGGATGAGAGAGAAGGAGAAGGGAACTAGGGAGAGGGAGGAGGGGTATTTGCCCCGGAGGGACAAAGGACTGTCTTTGGATAGAGAGGAGACAGATGTGGCCCATAGAAAACAGCAGTTTATAAAAGTAAAATGGATAACCCTGTGTTAGGATGAGGTATTTAATTTTGATTGGACATGTTAATTACGGCAGCCAAAAGGGGCTTTTGATTGCTCTATTTCAGTACTTTGATAGTTGGACCTTGGTGGTCAGCCTCAGGGGGAGGAAGTGACCAATAAGGGAATAGACCTTAGTGGTTAACTTTAAGAATGTAATCTAATGGTTTTTAGCAAGGAAGGAGTGAGGGAAGGGCAAGGCCTGCCAGAGCCATGTTTGCCTTGCTCAGGCCAGCTAGAGCACCAAGTGCTGGGGTTACATGTGCACGTCTTCTTCCTCAACTCTGATATTTTTCTTTTGAGATCTTGGACAAAAGACCTGCAGCTTCTCATACATAAGCTGCTGTGATGCACTAGTACAGGTCCTGCCACTCAGTTGATGTCCAGTCCATGTATTTCTTCCACATTTGTGCCATCAATAAGCAGCTCTATTGTCTGAATAGCAAACAGAGGTCATACTAGTTGGTTCAATGTACTGTGCCCCGAGGAAGCCCAGCTGCTCAGACCAAGGTGGAGGAACAGATGATCTTCTCTATCCAGCCGCTCAGCTATAGACATGGCATTTGGTAGGGAATGCTGTCAGGAATTATAACTTCTCACACCCAGACCTATAGTGGCAGAACAGAAAGCTGTACTTCAAGGACAGACAAGTGTCTTCATCCTATTTCTGCAACAAACTAGTTCCCCCTCCCTGCTTCTGGCAAATCATTTAACATTTAACCTGTATCTCTAACTCCACATCTGCAAATTAAGGGCTTCGACTGGACGGCATCCAAAGTCCTTATAGCTCCCCAGATTCCATGTTTTTATATTTTGGATCGTGTTACACCTTAAAATATTTGACCATGCTCTACTTCCAAACCACAGCCCCCACCCCCACGTCTTCCACCTTGGTCCACACGGTGATTTGTTTCTTAAGTTAGTGGCTCCATTTAAACTGAGAATGCCAGTGGCCAACCTGCCAGCTGCTACGGCTTCCCCTTCTGCTTACTCCGAGATCAGCCAGGCCACAAGAGCTGGGAGCAAATGGATCTGCTGCAAAGATAAGATTCTATGGTGAAGATGAGATTTCTGATCTTAACGCAATGAAAATGCTCTAAAGTCTGATTTAGGCCTAACTGGTGCTGCATGAACTAAAAGCATGAACACAGCCTCCTACATATCCTAGGGCTGACAGAAATGTCCCTTAATATCCCAATTGAATCCTTCTCTCTTCAGAACATAAAATAAAATGGGGCACATGCCAATCATAGCCTCTATACTCAAACCAAAAGGGAGGAGGACTCGGCACTCTGGACTAAGGTCTCGCACTCCATTCCTGTGATTCTCCAGACCACTTGCTTCAGCATTTTTTCCAGTAGATCAGGAGCTCTCTGAAGGTAGAGACGATACTTTGCTCACATCTGGAACAGGCACGGGTACACTGTAGGTGCTTGTATACTTTGCTAGGAGTACAAGGACAAAATACCACAAGCTGGGTAGCTTAATACATTTATTTCCTCACAGGAAATAGAAAAGACTTGAAGTTTGAGATCAAGATATTGCAGGTCGATGTCTCCTGAGACCTCTTTCTGTGGCTTGCAGGTGGAGGTCTTCTCCCTGTTCCTTCCCACAGTCTCCTTTGTGAGCCTGTTTGAATTTCACCCTTTTATAAGGGCATACCTGCCAGATAGTGTTAGGAGCCAACTCTTCATTTCATTAAGTATCTCATTGAACACCCTGACTCTAAATAGCCATGTTCTAAGTCACTGAGGGCTAGGTCTTTTTCCTGGGAATCCTAGCAGAAAGGGTGGTGTGCGGTCATAGTTCAGCTATGCCGTTGCTCAGTACAGTAAGTTTTTTGTGAATGGCAGGCAGAAAGTGGTATAAGAAAGAATGGGTAGAGAGAGACAAACAGCCAGGTGATCAACGAATACTTAATCAACTGAATTTATAGGTTAAATAATAATGTAAAGAACTACACTGGTGGAGATATTACATGTGTGTGGGTACATATGTGAGTCTATGAGAACATGAATGTGTGTAATAACATCTCAAGGGTTTTAAGTCACATATTTTAATACAGGCTTATATTTTTAAACATTATGAAAAGAAAACAAATGAAAAAAACCCCTGTGGAGTTACAGGGAAGAAGGAAAATTCCCATCGGGAATCTCAGTGAATCTCCTTCTGATGCATTCCCTGAAACAAATTCAGGAGCCAGTTCTCTATCACTAACATTTCTTCTCTATTTTCTCGTGTAGCTGTCACATAGTTTTAGAGCCAGCCTACGTCACAACAGGAAGTGCTGCCTAAGGTCAAGCCTGGCTCTCTGAATCAACATGCTGGAGGCACAGCTAATATGAGGCTCATCCATTCACTTGTATCATGAAGTCATGTGGACACTAATTCATTCATTCCTTGCTTACTCGCTCCCTCCTGGAAAAATTATTTAACAGACAAGCCAGGGAAGAAGTGTCCTTGAAGCAAGTGTGGTGGTTCTTTGAAATTCCATTATAACATATACTATTTCACCTAAAAACAGAGAGATAAATGTCTGAGCTCTAGCTACATAATATGAGAATTAGACATTAATATTTAAAGACAACCTTATTGTGATGCTGTGTCAGTGACAGTGATGAATTGCTGTAACTCTGACCTCTAGGCAGATTGGCTGCCATAACCTTGGGAATGTCCTCTGCTGCCTTCCTGCTGGACCTTCTGAGATAAGGTAGTGTATCTCCATGGATGCCATTAGGCCAGATGCATTGATTTAGATACATGTATAGAAGGGGCTGGGCCAGCTGAAGAGTTCCAGGTTCCTCCCAAATGCAGACTGATTTTCTTTTCCTCCATTCCTACACACATAAACATTTGTACCAGAAATTGATCAGATACATCTGTGCTGTACAACTTCTTGTCAGGAATTTAAATCAAGTGATTTCTGACCTTTCTCTGTCCTTTAGTAAAAAATATGTTTTAACTGTCCTATTTTAGACATGTTTTATCAGGAACCATTTCACGTTTTTCTTGAGAACAAAGGCACTATATAAATCACACTGGAAGAAAGCCCCTCCAAGCAGAGCAGTCTTGACGGAGCATGAAAAGCAGTGTGTAGAAAGACGAAGCAGAGGGCTGACTCCCTCAGGCCCACCTGGCTGGGTGCACCTGTCATTTCTCTGCTAGGATCTGTGCTCTGTGGGCTCAGGGATAAAGGAAGAACCACACCGAGGGTGAGGGGCCCTGGCCTGCCAGAAGTATCTAATTAACTTAGGCTTGCTGGGCTGACAGTTTCACATCATGGAGGGACAAGGACACAGTAGCAAGAGCTGCCTCATGGACCATTTCTTAGCTGTCTAGATGGTTATTAGAAAGGAGGATACCGGCATTTGGGCTGAAAAGGGACTCTGTCATCGTATGACTTATAGGGATGGGGAAGGGAATATGAACAGATTGAGTTCTCAAGACTCTAAGAAGGAATAGCTCCACAAACCGACAAAAATAAATAAATAAATAAATAAACAAATAAACAAGCGTAAATAAATAAAGTGATTGGAAGGCTAAACCATGTGGAGGTTAAGATTCACCACAGGGATCACAGAGAAACTGCCAGTTGGATTCTGTTCTTACAAATATGCAAAGCTCACCTCCCACATTGAATTATGAATGGTCAGACCAATCACATGGTGAGTGACAGTGACATGGAATGGTGCATAGAAAGCCCCCAGTGCGGTGCGTGGGTTGTGGCAAATGCTCAACAAAGGCCAGCTATTACTGCTAACATGTAACTCAAGAGGTCTGATGCTCTGTGAGACCTTGGTCAGTGACTCTGATCATAAAGAACTTCATTTCAGAAGGACTGGAGGCTCCAAGTAATTTATTTGGCCTATCCACTAATGAATAATTATGGAGAGGAAGAAGAGAGGAAGCCAGCCCCCCCCAAAAAAAATCATTATGCCAACATGACACTTACTAAGACCAAAAGAAGAAATTTGTAGTCAAGAACAGATACAAAGGAGAGATACAAAGTCAGGGAAGTGAAAGATTGGGGTGTGGGGCAAGGTACACACAAACACTAAGGACCACTGGGGTATGTTCAGGACAAGAAAAAGAATAAGAGAAGCAGTGGCCTCCTATTTGAGTAGATGACACAGTTAATTTAGAGATGACATCATGAAAGCAGAATCTTTCAGTTCTTACTTGGTATTCATTTTCACTATCAAGAACAATTTTCGTGCCAGGAAGAAGAGCAAAACCCCAGCCAAGAGGAAATGAAAGTCTAAGATAGGGCCGAGATAGGAGGAGAGCACCTGACTGTTGTATCTAAGTCTCCAGGCTTGGATGAATGACATCCCAGAGCTGTCTGAATTCTGAACATGTACCCAGAGGCTGCAAGAAGAGAAGAAGCAACAGCAGAGAGAGACAGAGGGAGAGAGAGAGAGAGAGAGAGAACTCAAGGATTCTGTAAGGACAAGAAATCATGTTAGCAATTTCTGACACTCCTGGCAAAGCAAGGATTTCAGTTTAGTGGTTCTGGTCTCTTGTTATTCGTGGCCAATTCTTCAGCCCTGAGTGACCAAAACAGCCAGATTCTTAATTCAAAATACTGAACACCCGCAAGAGATTCTTTAAGGAATGCTCAAAACTTCCCTCTGAAATGTCACAAGCCAGATCTCTATTGTCTAAACTGCTCTCAGCATTATCTTCTAAGTTCCCACAATAGCCCAAAACAGTGGTTCTCAACCTCTGGGTCTGGACCCCTCTGGGGGTTGAAGAACCCTTTTACAGGGCTTGCCTATCAGATATTCACATTATGATTCATAACAGTAGCAAAATTACAGTTATGGAATAACAGCTAAAATAATTTTATGGTTGAGCTCATCACAACATGAGGACTGTATTAAAGGTTCACAGCATTAGGAAGGTTGAAAACCACTGCTCTAAATACTCAATGGTTTTTCCATCCCAAGTTCCTCCACAATCCTCTCCAAAACAAGTTGGCCAGATCTGCCACAGTAATACCTTACTTCTAGTACCAACTTCTGTCTTAACTGGTGTTTCTATGACTGCGATAAAACCCCATCATCAAAAGCACCTAGAGGAAGAAAGAGGTCATTTCACTTTACAACTAAGTCTCAGTTCATACTCCATTATAGAGGGAAGTCAAGGCAGGAAGGCAGGAAGGCAGGAACAAAAACAGAAGCCATGGAGGAATGCTGCTTAGTGGCTTGTTCCCTGTGTCTTGCTCCCCTAGCTTGTTCAGCCTGCTTTCTTATACTATCCAGGACCATGGGCCAAGGGGTGGCACCACCCACAGTGTTTAGGTCCCCCCACATCAATCGTTAATCAAGAAAATGCCCTACATACTTTCCAATGGAGGCATTGTCTCAGCTGAGAATCCTCCTCCCTGAAAACTCTAATGAGTTAAATTGACCAAAACAAAACAAAAGCCAAAACAAACCTAGCCAGGACACTGACAAAATCTAGAAAAATGGCAAACTGATAACATATGACAACTGGGGAAGCATAGTATAATTCCAGAAACTTTCAGAGATACAAATGCCTCAATTTTATTAAAAGAAACTTCTATTATTGGATGGTGGCTCATGCTTTTAATATCATCACTCTGGAGGCAGAGGCAGGTGGCTATGAGTTTGAAATCAAGTTGGTTTACAGTGAGTTCTAGGCCAGCCAGGGCTGTATAGTGAGACTCTATCTCAAAACAATAAGAAAACAACGCTTCTGGTAAAATTCCAGCACAGAGCCAGGTAGGGAGGCACACACCTTTAATCCCAGCACTCGGGAGGCAGAGGCAGGATCTCTGTGAGATCAAGGCAAACCTGGTCTACAAAGTGAGTCCAGGACAGCCAGAACTACACAGAGTAACCAACCCTGTCTCAAACAAATAAACAAAAAAGTCCCAGCACGGGGGAAGGGGGGGGATCCAAGATGGCGGCGGCCGGCGCGGACGTATTTTGATTTCGGGGTCAACAGTCACAAGGTGGCAAGTGTTGCAGGATGCTGTACAAAGGGCACGACCCCTTCTAAATCTCACCCAGCTACACAGGGACCATGGAAGATGCCTGAGCAGGATGCCCCTTCCAACTCTCAACACGCTAGGAAGCCTCTGGACCCGGGAATCGGGATAACCCATCCCCCCAAAAGGAGAAATCCCCGGTAAGTTTCAACCTAATGCCCAGCCGGAAGATTCAGAAACCACACAGAGATAATCCCCACCCTGCTGGGCACTCCCAGATCTCACACACAGACGATCCAATTATCTGGGAAAGGTTGCAACCCTTGGAAGTGAAGTAGCTCCCCTGCAAAGTGCCTTCAGATCCCAGTCTGTGACGTCACTGGCCAGCTTCCAAGCTTCGGGAGCGGCAAGGCTAGATTTACCCCCTACAGGAACCAACCCCGGGCAAACTGTGAGATATTTGAAACTGTCCTATATCGAACTTTTGAACTAGTAAGGGCCCTTCTGTCCGGGAATCAGACCTTACTTGTGCACAGCTCCGCCACCTGAATTAATTAGGTCCCCAGCTGGGAGGCAGGACTGAATGACTCACCTTATAGGGGTGAAGTAAGGCAACTCCTACACCACAGTGCCCCCTTTGGACCCAAGTCCAGAAGACAGCAAAAAAAAAAAAAAAAATTCCACATGGCCAGAGGCCTGAGACAAAAAAAAAGAGCAAAATGTCTCCAACAAAAGAAAGCAACGCTATTCCATCCAGCCAGAACCACCTCACCACAACTGAAACGCATGAAAACGATGACAATTCTACAGTATGGAAAGTGATAAAGTCCCTTCAAGAAGAACTTAAAACTATGAAGGAATTCAAAGAAACCACAATTCTACAAGTCAAAACAACGAATAACATCATTAAAGAGCTCCAAGCCAAGGTGACCCAGCTTGAACAGGAAAAGGATAAAGCCATGAAAGATCTCCAGACAAAAACAAGCAAACTGGAGAAGGAAATGTACAAAACGAACACTACCATTTAAGATATGAAAATAGAAATGGAAACAATACAGTAAACACGGTCAGAGTTAAAAGAGGAAATGGAGAATCAAGAGAAGAGAACAGGAACTATGGATGTGAGTATGAAAAATAGGATGCAAGAGATGGAAGATGGGACCTCAGGCATGGAAGATTCGATGGAAGAAATCAGTACAACATCTAAAGAAAATGAGAAGGCTAAAAAATCTCTCACTCACAATATCCAAGAAAACAAGGACTCAATGAAAAGATGGAACCTAAGAATTATAGGCATAGAGGAAAGAGAAGACTCCCGACTCCATGGTCCAGGAAATAGCTTCAACAAAATCATAGAAGAAAACTTCCCAAACCTAAAGAAAGAGATGCCAGTAAAAATCCAAGAGGCTTACAGAACACCAAACATATTAGATCAGAAAAGAAACTCCTCTCGCCACATAATAATAGAAACTCCAAATGTAGAGAACAAAGAAAGGATATTAAAAGCTGTAAGAGAAAAAGGCCAAGTCACATACAATGGTAGACCCATCAGAATCACACCTGAATTCTCCTCAGAAACTTTAAAAGCTAGAAGGTCCTGGACAGATGTCCTACAAGCCCTGAGAGAGCATAAGTGTCCAGCCAGACTACTATACCCAGCAAAACTCTCTATCAACATAGAAGGAGAAAACAAGATATTCCATGACAAAATCAAATTCAAACAATATCTCCTCACAAACCCAGCCCTACAGAAGATCCGAGAAGGAAAATTCCAACACAGAGAAGATAACTACACCCAAGAAAACAAAGGAAATAGAAACCTCCACAGCAACTAAACAAAAGAGAAACACAACACAGCCAGCTAAACCAAAATAATGGGAAATAACAACCCCTGGTCACTAATATCCATCAACATCAATGGACTCAACTCGCCAATAAAAAGACACAGACTTACAGACTGGATGCGTAAACAAGACCCACCTTTTTGCTGTATACAAGAAACACACCTCACTATTGAAGATAAACACTACCTCAGAGTAAAGGGCTGGAAAAAGGTTTTCCAAGCAAATGGACCCAGGAAACAAGCTGGAGTAGCCACCCTAATATCAAACAAAATAGACTTCCACTTGAAGTTAATAAAAAAAGACAGAGAAGGGCATTACATACTCATTAAAGGAAATATCCACCAAGAGGTCATCTCAATATTGAACATCTATGCCCCAAATACAAAGGCACCTACATTTATAAAAGAAATGCTTCTAAAACTTAAATCGCACATCGATCGAAACACTTTAATAGTGGGAGACTTCAACACTCCACTCACAACTATAGACAGATCATCAAGGCAGAAGCCAAACAGAGAAATAATGAGTCTAACAGAGATTATGAACCAAATGGACCTAACAGATATCTACAGAACGTTTCACCCAAACACAAAAGAATACACCGTCTTCTCAGCACCTCACGGAACCTTCTCCAAAATCGACCATATAGTTGGACACAAAGATAGCCTCAACAGATACAAGAAAATTGAAATAACCCCTTGTATCTTACCAGACCACCATGGAATAAAGCTGGACTTCAATAGCAAAAGAATCAACAGAAAGTCTACACTCACATGGAAATTGAACAACTCTTTACTAGAGGACCACTGGGTCAGGGAAGAAATAAAGAAGGAAATCAAAGACTTCTTAAAATCCAACAAAAATGAAGACACAACATACCCAAACTTATGGGACACAATGAAAGCTGTGCTATGAGGAATGTTCATAGCACTAAGTGCCTTCAAAAAGAAAATTGTGACAGCTCATATTAGCGAATTAACAGCTAAACTGGGTGAATTGGAAAAAAAAGAAGCAAACACTCCCAAGAGGAGCAGAAGGCAGGAGATCATCAAACTTAGGGCTGAAATCAACAACTTAGAAACAAAAAGAACTATACAAAGAATCAATGAAACCAAGAGTTGGTTCTTCGAGAAAATCAACAAAATAGACAGACCCTTAGCCAAATTAACTAAAAGACAGAGGGAGAAAACACAAATCAACAAAATCAGAAATGAAAAGGGTGAAATAACAACAGACATTGAGGAAATCCAGAGAATATTTGGATCCTACTTTAAAAATCTATACTCCACCAAATTTGAAAACTTAAGTGAAATGGACAATTTTCTTGATAGATTCCACCTACCGAAGCTAAATCAAGATCAAATAAACAGATTAAACAGCCCTATAACCCCTATGGAAATAGAAACAGTCATTAAAAATCTCCCAACCAAAAAAAGCCCAGGGCCAGATGGCTTTAGCACGGAATTCTACCGGACCTTCAAAGAGGAGCTAACACCAATATTTTTCAAACTCTTTCACCAAATAGAATCTGAAAGAACATTGCCAAACTCATTCTACGAGGCCACAATCACCCTGATTCCTAAACCACACAAAGACCCAACAAAGAAAGAGAACTTCAGACCAATCTCCCTCATGAACATATATGCAAAAATACTTAATAAAATACTAGCAAACCAAATTCAAGAACATATCAAAAGTATCATACACCATGATCAAGTAGGCTTCATCCCAGGGATGCAGGGATGGTTCAACATTCGAAAATCTATCAACATCATTCACCATATAAACAAGATGAAAGAAAAAAACCACATGATAATCTCGCTAGATGCAGAAAAAACATTTGACAAATCCAACACCCCTTCATGCTAAAAGTTCTGGAGAGAACGGGCATACAAGGGCCGTACCTAGAAATAATAAAGGCAATATACAGCAGGCCAGTGGCCAACATCAAAATAAATGGAGAGAAACTTGAAGCATTTCCTCTAAACTCAGGGACAAGACAAGGATGTCCACTTTCACCATATCTCTTCAATATAGTACTTGAAGTTCTTGCTAGAGCAATAAGACAACTAAAGGACATCAAGGGGATAAACATCGGAAATGAAGAAGTCAAATTATTGCTATTTGCAGACAATATGATAGTATACATAAGCGACCCCAAAAATTCCACCAGAGAACTCTTACAGCTGATAAACACCTTCAGCAAAGTGGCTGGATACAAAATTAATTCAAAAAAATCAGAAGCCCTTCTTTATACAACAAACAAATTGGCTGAGAAAGAAATAAGGGAAACAACCCCCTTCACAATAGCCACAAACAACATAAAATACCTGGGGGTAACTCTAACCAAGCAAGTAAAGGACCTGTACAACAAGAACTTCAAGCCCTTGAAGAAAGAAATGGAAGACGCCTTTAGAAGATGGAAAGATCTCCCATGCCCATGGATACGTAGGATCAACATAATAAACATGGCCATCCTACCAAAAGCAATATATAGATTCAATGCAATTCCTATCAAAATACCAACACAATTTTTTATAGACTTGGAAAGAGCTAGTCTCAATTTCATATGGAACAACAAAAAGCCCAGAATAGCTAAATCAATCCTGTACAATAAAAAAACATCTGGAGGTATTACCATCCCAGATTTCAAGCTGTACTACAGAGCAATAGTTGTAAAAACTGCATGGTATTGGTATAGAAACAGACCAGTAGATCAATGGAATTGAATTGAAGATCCAGAAATAGACCCACACAATTATGGCCACCTAATTTTTGACAAAGAAGCCAAAACGGCACAATGAAAGAAGGACAGCATCTTCAACAAATGGTGCTGGTCCAACTGGATGTCCATTTGTAAAAGAATGAAGTTAGACCCATACTTATCACCTTGTACAAAATTTAAGTCCAAGTGGATCAAAGACCTTAACATAAGGCCGGTCACACTAAATCTACTAGAAGAAAAAGTGGGAGAAACCCTCGAAATAATGGGCACAGGTGACAACTTCCTGAACAGAACACCAACAGCTCAGGACTTGAGATCAACAATCAATAAATGGGACCTCATGAAACTGAAAAGCTTCTGTAAGGCAAAGGACACTGTCATTTGAACAAAACGGCAGCCTACAGACTGGGAGAAAATCTTCACCAACCCCACATCTGACAGAGGGTTAATATACAAAATCTACAAAGAACTCAAGAAATTAAATGCCAAGAAACAAAATAATCCAATCAAAAAATGGGGGACAGAGCTAAATAGAGAATTCACAAAGGAGGAATCCCTAATGGCTGAGAGACACTTGAAGAAATGCTCAACATCCTTAATCATCAGAGAAATGCAACTCAAGACGACTCTGAGATTCCATCTCACACCTGTCAGAATGGCTAGGATCAAAAACTCAAATGACAACAGCACATGCTTGTGAGTGTGTGGAGAAAGGGGAACCCTACTCCATTGCTGGTGGGAATGCAGGCTTGTGCAACCACTATGGAGGTCAGCCTGGCGATAGCTTAGAAAACTTGGAATAGCTCTGCCCCAGGACCCAGCCATACCACTTCTGGGTATACACCCAAATGCCTCTTCACGGAATCATAAGGAAGTTTCCTCATCTATGTTTATAGCAGCCTTATTTGTAATAGCTAGACACTGGAAACAACCCAGATGTCCCTCAACCGAAGAATGGGTTAAAAAACTGTGGTACATCTACACAATGGAATATTATTCAGCTGCCAGGAACAATGAAATTATGCAATTTGCAGCCAAATGGATGGAACTAGAAAAGCTCATCCTGAGTGAACTAACCCAGACTCAGAAGGACACATATGGCATCTATTCACTTATAGTAGGATTTTAGCTATATAGTAGAAGGTATCGATACTACAACTAACACACCAAAGGGAACTTGGACATAGACTTCTTATTTTTAATTTTTATTTATTTTTTATATATTAGTTATTTTTTTTCTATATTTTAGTGTTTTCTATCTATTGTATGCTTATTGATTTGTTTGTTTAGTTGTTCTCTCTCCCGGGCAACGAGACACTTTTCACTGATGGTACTGCTTTGTAGATCCCCAATGAATGAAGAGGCTCTTGGCCCTCATACAACCTCTCAACTGACATGAGGGACTGTTATATAAGGACACCCCACCCCAGAAAAATGGGATGGAAGGGTTAGGAGGTAAAGAAAAAAAATGAAATGTGATGTTTTGGCCTTTTACTACTAACTGTCATAAACTGTTTAGGATAATTAAGAAATGCAAACTAATGGTTATGCAAGCCTGTCATTCTGTTAGGTACTATGATAGCCTATTATAGTTACTTGCTAAGCTAATCAGAAATAAACCTGCTAAGAGACAAGCAACATCTGCTTACCCTAATATAAGAGATAGATAGGGCCTCTTCAAAAACCTCAAGAGATCTGCAGAATATGGCATTCAAAGATGTTTTCGTAACTTTAGATTTTTTTATATCGAGACATATCAACCCTGACAGCACCCCCTATTCTCCTCCAAGTAGAAGATGAGCATCGTAGAATCTCCAGTGGGAGATGATTGAATTAGTCGCAAGCCTGTTAGTAGGAAAAGCCCCTTGCTCCAACTGTAGACAGAATGCTGTCCAAAACGGACAAAACCTGGAAGCAGGTGAGTCGACAGCGTAGCTCTGCCAAGACAGGGTAGGTAAGTCCTTCATAATCCCTGCTCTACAATCAATGTCTGTCAGAGAAGCGGGGCCAAACGACTGAAGATCGATGCTGTAATGTATGGAGAGACAATGGGAACTGTCCAGGCAGCCACTGGTATGTCATTTCTTAGTTTGGGAAGCTGCAGACCATGTACTGCCTATAAAATCAGATATATTTATCCCTCTCAGGTCTCTGAGGTGATTGAAGAACAGATAGATAGAGTCCTATAATTAAATTTTGAGTTGTTTAGGAGTCAAGAGAGTGTTATACATCTAAGAAGATATTTTTAAAATTGTGTTGCAATTAGTATGAATGTTGAGTCAGATATAGAACTTTAAACACATGGAGATGGTTAGATAGTAGAATGTTAAAGTCAAGTACCAAATACATATGGACTGGTCATTGAGAATGTACGTTAAGCCAAATAACCCTCATAACTGTGGCCCAATTACCTCTGTTGTACTGTATTGTATTTATTATTATAAGAGAAAGAGCCATTTGTTGGACTGAAAGGAGAAACTGTAGGGGGAAATAAGATATACCTTAAACTTAAAAGAAAAATAAAAGGGAAGAGGATGGGGGGTTGAGGGTGGGAGGTTGGTACTGGAAGGGGAATAGGGAGGGGACTGCGATTGAGATGTAACTTGAAGAAATAAAAAATAAAGGAAAAAAAAATCCCAGCACAGAAGAGACACTTGTGTGGACCAGGAAGACAAACTCTGTCTGCCTAAGCTCACATCTTGGAGGCAGTTGCTCAGAGGGTAACTGTGTTCCATAGCCATTGTCTAGTCAGGAAATAACATCAGACAAGGCTGCGCAATATCTGTGGAGCTGGGGAGGATATGCAGGCTCTGACAGCACCACTGAAGACACCCAGGACAGCTGCAACTACAATGCCCAAAGACAGGAGATAGGATTCTTCTGTAGAGGGATTTCAACAGCACATGGCTCAGTCGTGAGTTACCTGTCTTCCAGAGGGCAGGGATGACTCAGGACAAAGGCAGTGTGCTGACATTTGCTGGGTGAAAGACCAGGAAACTGCCACTGAGATGGAGGGGTTGAGACCTCAAGCTGTGGAAGCAGAGAGCTAGTGCTTGAATCTCAGTTCTACCACTTACTAGTTGCAATGTTAAAGAACATCTCAGTTTATATAAAGTTACACATATACCAGTGTATGTGTATACCTATACACATAGTATAAATGAAATTATGCCACTTGGAGGTGACAATGTTTCCCCAAAAGCCATAGACTATCTAACAAATCCTCGGTGCCAGGCATGGGAAGCCTCCCTCTCAAGTTGTTTCTCAGGAGAGTCCAAAACAATATAGGCTACTACCATTGTCCTTGGTTGCCTTCCAGAAATTGAACATATGATCCTATCATTGAAAACACCACACACTTTGACACAGAACTTAGAGAACCATTCTTGTTCTGCCCGGTTCTTGAGACCTCAAGGACCACCCAGGAGCCAACTCTGATGAAAGTGCATGAGGGTTGTTTATTCAGTTTCAAACTTGGACTCCCCCCAGTGCTCACCGAAGCACAGTTCAAGTTGAGAGCCCCAAACTAAAAAAATATAGGGTGTTTATAGGGGCTTAAACAAAGAAAGTGGTTTCTAGCATAGGATTGGATGACATTTGGACAGACAACCCTGTCTATCCCTAATTGGCTTGTTGTTGTTGCCATACCATTATCCGTCAGCTTGACCAGCAGAAAGTTTGTTTAGACTCTTAGGGTTCTTTCTCAGAGTGAGCTGTCCAATTATGACTAGGGAACTCCCCTGGAATGTTAGATCGGGTCTATTTTGTTTTTTGTTTTTTTTGTTTTTTTCTGGAACTGGAGGTCAGCTCTGAGTCAGACATAATACAAAATGTAATCTTTTTTCATGATGGAGTCAGCCAGGCTCCACACTATAACTGACTTGGAAGACTCTTCCCTGAGGACTACCTCTCACGGTGCTGGAAAGAGCTATGTGAGATACCAACAGAAGAAAGCAATCAGTAGTCCCACCCAACTGTGATGTCGTCAAACCACAACAATGACAAGATTGGCAGGATATCCCAAAAGGTGCAATAGTGGAACTTGATCCAGGCAGTAACCAATATCCGTCTGATTGGACCTAAGACTAATCAATTTAAGGGAACTCATGTCTGGTACTGTAAACCTGGTTCACTACCCATATGGCTTATAGCTTAGGATCACAGTCTGTCACTGAGGGAAGGCAGGGCAGAAACTGAAGGCAGGAACTGACAGAGACACCATGGAGGATGCTGCTTCCTGGCTTGTTTCTCACAAATCACTTTCTTTTGCAACCCAGGACCACCTGTCAGGATGAGCTCTCCTACATCAATTTCATTAATCAAGAAAATGTCCCCACAGACTGGCCCACAAGATAATCTGATGAATGCAATTCCTCAACTGAGAGTCCTACTTCCCAGATAGTGTCTAGGTTTGTATCAAGCTAACAAAATCTAACGCATGAAGTGGTTGCTACCAAACTTGATGACTGGAGTTGGATCCCTGACACCACATGGTGGAAGGGGAGAAGCAACTCTTGCTGGTTGTTCTCTGACCTCCACACATAGGACATGCTCCCCAGTACACAACCTACACCCCCACACTAAATAAATAAAACATTTTAAAGGAAAAAATAAAAATGGCCAGTAAGTATGTGAAAAGGTGCCCAACATGATTAATCATCGGGGAGATGCAAAGCAAATACACAATGATCAGAGTTCTTAAAGTTAAAAACAGAACCACATCATGATTCATCAATCTCTCTGATAGTTATATACCCTCCCCAAGGAAATCACTACTTCACAAAGATATTCACATTCTATGTTCTTTAAAGCGTTATTCACAACAGCCAAGTATGAAAACAACTGGCATGTCCATCAATAGATGGGTGGATAAAGAAGTTGTGGTGTAGGGAAGGTATGGTAGAATCCCCCTCTAGCACTAAGGAGGCTGCGGTGAGAGGACAACAAATCAAAAGCAAGCTGGACTGTTTATTGAGAACCCCACCCTCCCAAATAATGAAGTTGTGGTATAAGTGTGTGTGTGTTTGTGTGTATGTGTGATTTATCTCTTCCCACCCCAAAACTGTTGACACAGGTCTTATCAACTGTATGCATGCAATAAGACTTGATTGAACTGAATTTGAAGGTCATTCTAGAAATCAGAATGTTTACATTATTAATAGTAATGGCAGCCAATACTTATTCAGTTCCTACTATATGCTAAACTCTTTTACGTGTCTTAGCTCCCTGATCATCACAAAACCTTATGGCTATGGAAGCAATCCAAGTGGCCAGAGGCAGATAAATGTGTAGAGGAATTTTCATTCAGAACATAGCTGGTCTGGAAAGTTATCACATCCAAAGACCTTCTAGGTCTGTGTGATCTGGCTGGAAATCAGACACACTTTAATCCTAGCAGACAGAAGCAAGAAGATCTCTGAGTTCAAGGCCATTCTGGGATAGAACAAGTTTCAGGTAAAGAAAAGCCTAGGTTAAGGTGTGGTGATACACGCCTTTAATCCCAGCACTCAGGAGACAGAGGCATGCAGATCTCTGAGTTCAGTCAGTTTTGTTGAGTCATTGAGTTGAAAGGCAGCTGAAACCAGCGAGCAGCACGGAGAAAGAAAGAGAAGTTGGCAGTTTTTACCAGGAGAGTTTTACAGAGACAGTCTGAAGAGAGAACAAGCTAGACAAAGGTGAAGACAGAAGGAGCCATAGAATGAGAAGGAGCCAGAAGATTAGAGCAGATTGCTGGAGTTAGTCTGAGGTCAAGCAGGGCAATTCAGAGAAGCTGAGAGAAGCCAGTTTGAATCAGTCAGCTTGGGGAGGAGTTTGAGACAGAACAGCTAAGCTGAACCAGACAGACAGAGTTCAGAAACAGCTGGAAAGGGTGAGCTTATTCTACAGTAAGTCTCAGAGGCTGAAAACATTCTAGGCCTAGGTTAGATGTACAGAGGCTAGAAGCTTCTGGGACTAGTCCTAGGTTAGCAGAAGGAGGCAGTACATCTCCAGGATGACAACTGAATCAAGCAGGGGGTGGTGGTGGAGGGGTAGAGGGCGGGTGGGGGGGGAAGGGAATTACCTTTACATAAATGGGTAAACAAAATGTGGTGCACATACAGGAAGGAACACTGTCCAACCTTAAAAAGGAAAGAAATATGTCACAAGCGTGGATGAACCTTCACGATACTCGCACAAAAGTTACATGCTGCTACTTACACAGAGTCCTCCTAGGAGGTGAAACCACACATTCAGAGAGGAGAGACTGCTTCCCCAGAGGCTGTAGGGAGGGAGGGTGAGGAGCTACTGTTTGGGACATGTTCTCAGTGTTGCCGGGTGAGAAGCTGTGACGATGGATGATGTGCCAGCTGTGCCACATTATGGGTTATCACTGAGATTCATGGATAAAGTTGGAGAATACGATTGATTAATTTGTGTAGTTTAGCTACAATTTTAAAATAAGGGAAAACTTAACAAACTGGAGACTATTACATAAGACATACTCCTAAATTTATTACTACCTTCTCAGCCCACACAATGTCACCTGGCTGTACATGATCCAGGTAACATTGTATATATAAGGGGTGACCACTTGGTATTGATTAGATAGCCATTTGGAGGGCCTTTTCCCTGAAGAAGACTGTTTCTCCTGCTCACAGCATTCTCTAGTTATTGATGGTTCTTTGTCTTGGGTTGAGGCCTTGCAAACTTTCCATGTTCCACATCAGCATATCCATTGTTCAGGTCTTCTCTAGGAGCCATGTTGATGGGACTTCATGGGTTTAGCCTTTCTGACATTTCTAGGAGACACCATCTCACAGTAAACTTCTTATTCTTCTGATTCTCATCTTTCTGCCTCCTTTTAAAAAATATTTATTTATTACTTTAGGTTTCATCTCCATCACAGTGCCCTCTTTCCACCTCTCCCAGTCCTGCCCTCCCACCCTCTATCCGCTACCCCTCCCAACCCACTCCTCTGGAGTGGAGTGTCCCTACATATCAGTCCCCCGCCCCAGTTCAGCAGTCATATGAGGGCCAAGAGCATCCTCATACACTGGAGGCCTACGAGGCAGCACCACTAGGGCAAAGAATCTCATTGACAGGAAACAAAGTCTATGTTCCTGTTCCCTTTGGTGCATAGTCTATAGTATAGTTATCCTGTACTATATGGCTAAAATCCGATTATAAGTGAATAGATGTCATGTGCATCCTTCTGAGTCTGGGTTAGCTCACTCAGGATGAGCTTTTCTAGCTCCATCCATTTCTTACTGCCTCCTATTATACAATGACCCCCCACCACAACCACAACCAAGCCTTTGGTGTGGGAATTATGTTGTACATACAGCATTTGGGGCTGAACATCATGTGATCTCTTGTTCTCTGCATTTTGATTGGTTGTGGTTTGCTGTGATGGACCCCAACACCAGGTATGAGAAACCTCCTTTTGAATTGGTTAGGGCTGTCCAAGAGACTCCTAGAACATGGTTGGCTATTGCCGTTGACCTTGGTTTCCCCCAGATGTGGAAGTTAAGTCCCTATTGCTGAAGATACCATACACTTCAGACAGGACCTATAGGATATGAATTGGATCTGACCTAAAAGCCTCCTCCATGAAGGCAAGAAGGCACCAGAAGTGCCAGTACCAGAAGACACCATGCAAGCTTGCAAAAGAGGGAGGCAGCCAAGAGCCCTGCCCAGCTATGATGCCCATGAACCACAAAAATGACCAACATGGCACAACAACCCTAAAGGTGCAGCAGTGGCACACATACCTTGTCTGAAGCTAATGGCTCTCTAATTGGACTTAAGGATCTGCTCATCAAGAGGGAAATCATTTCATGTATTTTACCTTAGCTCTAAGTTTTTTCAACTCTTGGAGGTTCAGAAAACCAGGTTGAACAGTAGTAACCTTTAATTTATTTACAGTATTTTAAACCTATTACCTGCTTTTTAATGCCAAACCATGAAAATATCCTATACATCTACAAAAACCAAACAAACAAAAACAAAAAACCAACAACTTTTAAGCTGCTATCAAGTTTGTGTAATCTATGTGGCCACCTGCAGTCTAACATTCTAATCTGAAATTAAGGCCATTTTCCTTTCATGCCAGTAAGGCAAGTATACCTTTGGTAAATTATAGTTTGAAAATTTATATTGTATTTTTATTATATTTTTAAAGCTTATTAACTCTTTTCTTTAAAAAGTATTATTTACTTCTAGAACATAGTTTCCTCCCTCCTCCCCTCCTGACCCCTCCCTTCCTCCCTCCTTCCATCCCTCCCTCCTTCCTTCTCTCCCTCCCTCCCTCCTTCCTTGTTCCTCTACTTGGTACTCTCCTTCTCCTCAGATGAGGTGGGCCCTCACATATCATACTCCCTCAGATCTTGTGTCATATGAGGGCCAAGAGCTTCCACTTGTACTGGAGTTTGATAAGGCACACCATCTAGGGTATGGTGTTCCACTAACCTGCAGCATATTCCATGACTCATTGGTGGGTAAAATTTTTCCTAGGATAGATAAGCCAGGTTCCTATCTATTTGGGTGTATGGGTTGTAGGATAGTTATCCTCTGATGTATGGTTAATATCCATTTGTAAGGGAATATATACCATGTTTATCTTTCTAGGACTGCATCAGCTCACTTAGGATGAGCTTTTCTAGCTCCACCCATTTGGTTTCGAATTGCATGATTTCCTCATTTCTGATAGCTGTGTAGTATTCCATTGTGTAAATGTACCACAGTTTTTTTTTTTTTATGCATTCTTCAGTTGAAGGACATCTAGGTTGCTTCCAATTTCTGGCTATTACAAATAAAGCTGCTATGAACATTGTTGAGGCAATGTCCTTGTGGTTTTGTTTCGAATCTTTTGGATGTATGCCCAAGAGGGGTATGGCTGGGTCTTGAGGTAGAATTATTACCAATTTTCTAAGATATCTCCAGATTTATTTCCAAAGTGGTTGCACAAGTTTGCAGTCCCACCAGCAATGGGGGAGTGTTCCCCTTTCTCCACATCCTCGCCAGCATGTGCTATCATTTGAGTTTTTGATCTTAGCCATTCTGACAGATGTGAGATGGAAGCTCAGAGTTGTTTTAAGTTGCATTAATGCAAAATTAAGATTGTATTGGGCTACATCAGTATTGATCTTTGTATATTGATACAAAATTAAGATTATATTTGGCCATAATGGTATTGACCCTTGTATATTGATGCAAAATTAAGATTGTATTGGGCTACATAGGTATTGATCTTTGTATATTGATACAAAATTAAGATTATATTTGGCCACATTGGTATTGATGTTTGTATATTGATACAAAATTAAGGGTAATTTAAAGGTATTGTACCTAGTAATGCTTAAAAATGCAATGTGAAGTTTCGGCCTTTTGCTACCAACTTTCATAAACTGTTTAGGATAATTAAGAAATGCAAACTAATAGTCAGGCAACCTTGTCATTTTGTTAGGTACTAAGACAGTCTATCACAGTTATTTTCTAAGCTAATCAGAAATCAAGTTGCTAAGAGACAAGCAACATTTGCTTATCTAAATATAAGAGATAGATAGGGCGTCTTCAAAAACCTCAAGAGATCTGCAGAGTATGGCATTCAAAGATGTTTTCTTAACTTAAGATTTTTTGATATCAAGACATGTCAGCTCCTGACAGCACCCCCTATTCTACTCCAAGTAGAAGATGAGCATCAAGAATCTCCAGTGGGAGATAGTTGAATTAGTGGTAAGCCTATCTCTTGGCAAGAAAAACCCCTTGCTTCAACTGTAGACAGAATGCTGTCCAAAAAGGACAAAACTTGGAATCAGGTAAGTTGACAGCCTAGCTCTGCCAAGACAGGGTAGGCAAGTCCTTCATAATTCCTGCTCCATAATCAATGACTGTCAGAGAAACAGGGCCAAACGGCTGAAGATTGATGCTGTAATGTATGGAGAGAAAATGGGAACTGTCCAGGCAGCCGCTGGTATGTCATTTCTTAGTTTTGGAAGCTGCAGACCCTGTACTTCCTATATAATCAGATATATTTATCCCTCTCAGGTCTCTGAGGTGGTTGAAGAATAGATAGCTAGAGTCTCATAGTTAAATTTTGAGTTGTTTAGGAATCAAGAGGGTGTTCTGGACCTAAGATGTTTTTAAAATTGTGAGGCAAGTTAGTATGAAAGCTGAGTTAGATATAGAACTTTCAACTCATGGAGATGGTTAGATAGTAGAATGTTAAAGTCAGGTGCCAAATACATATGGACTGGACATTGGGAATGTATGCTAAGCCATATAACTCTCATGATTGTGGCCTAATTATTTCTGTTGTTTTGTATTGTATTTATTGTTATAAGAGAAAGAACCATTTGTTGGACTGAAAGGGGGAGCTGTTGGGAGGAAAAAGATATACCTTAAACTTAAAAAAAAAAGAGAAGAGGATGGGGTGTTGAGGGGAAGAGGGTGGGAGGATGCGACTGGAGGGGGGAGTAGGGAGGGGATTGTGATTGAGATGTAACTTGAAGAAATAAAAATAAATTATAAAAAAAAGAGGGAAACCATGCCTGCTACTGGAAAGAGGGCTAGTAAAGTCATCTTAGAGAGAACCTACAACTGCCACTTTACTAAACCAGCATAACTCCTAACTACATTCCAAATATCCATCCTTACACCCATAGATACCTGTAGTTTTCACACCCCCGTGGCATCAGGGAAACTCCTCTTTACCTTTATTTCATAGAAACGGTAACTGAGGTTAAGAGGCTGGTAGTGCTCAAGGTCATGTAGGGCCCTGTGGAAGTAGAACTCACCATGCACCACCCACCAGTATACCTTGTTCCTTCAAGCCCTGCACATGCCCACCTCTCTTCAGAGGCCTGATGCAATCCTGCCACATGGTGATGGGGTCAGTGAGGGCTGGAACTCCTGTAAAGGGATTTTCTGCACGGTGACACTGAGATTTCACACATCTTTCCAACCTTAGGTATTGGTGTGTTTCATTTACCTGAACAGATTTGCTATCAGAATGAATTGTCCATCAGGGGAGGAAAACAAGCCAAAGAGCCTTCACCAAGGAAAATTAATATGAAGAGCATACTGAGAAAATTCTAGCCTACAGGTTAAGCCTTGTGACAACAACCTTTAAAGAATTAGTATTTGTTCACTTGACAAATATTTATTAGGTGCCTTCTACATGCATTTATTGCTCTACATGTCTAGTGTGTAGTAATGAGTTACATGGGCAAAGATCCCTCCTTTATGTCAGGTGAGGGAGGGAGAAAATAACCAGGAAACATAATAACCAAGTAAGTGTACCATGCTAGGACAGTGAGGACTTGAGAGCTGTAGTTTTAAATTGGGTCAGTAGAAGAGGCCTCATGGAGAAGGCGACATCTAAGCAAAGACCTGCAAGGGACAAAGGAGGCAGCCATACCTGGAGGAAGAGCATGTCAGGCTCAGGAATCACTCAGTGCTAATGCCTGGGCCAAGAGCCTGCTGAGAGGAATTGCTGTAAAGAGGTAGGGCAATGTGAGGAGGAAGAGTAAGGTGCAAAGAAAGGGACTGCAGGCCTTGCAAACCACTACCCAAGAAAGAGCTTCTCACTGAGCAAAACAGTAAAGGATGGCAGGATTGTAAGCAGAGACTGATTTACACTGAGTGTATTTAAATTCACTGTAGTCAATATTGTTTTAATGTGAAAATATGCTTTATCACTGAGACGGTTGCCCATGAGGACATGAAGCTTACCTCTAGGCAAATGTCAGTACCACATGCAGAGAACCCATCAGGCTTACAGAAAAGTGGGAGAAGGAGTATGGGGGATTTGCTGAGTAAAAATAGTTGTGTCCTTTAGTTCTAAGAGCCTCTAGAAGGAATTGCTAATAACAATAGCTGTAAAGGTCAATGCAAATATTAAGTGCCATCAAATTCTAACTACTACTTAAAAATACAAAGCCTGTCATTATTCATTGGCCCAGGAGTCAGGACCTCTGGCAGACAGCACGCCTCCGCAGCCTGTCAGGGTCTTGTGATTTTGAATAGCTGCAATGGTATATTTGCTATCCCCAGCTCTGGTGGAAGGCACTGTTTCCCACGTATTCTCTGCAGCAAACCACAATCCTGAGGGCAGGGTTGATGAGAATTTGTTTTCTGAGTTTTTTGTTGTTGTTGCTGTTGTTAAAAGTCATTAATTCCTTTTTAAAAAAAATAATTTATTTTTTTCTTCAAGTTACATCTCAATCACAATCCCCTCCCTACTCCCCCTCCAGTCCAACCCTTCCACCCTCTTCCCCCTCAACACCCCATCCTCTTCCCTTTTTTTTTTTTTAGTTTAAGGTAGATCTTTTTCCCCCCAACAGCTCCCCCCTTCAGTCCAACAAATGGTTCTTTCTCTTATAACAATAAATACAATACAAAACAACAGAAATAAATAGGCCACAATTATGAGAGTTATATGGCTTAGCATACATTCCTAATGTCCAGTCCATATGTATTTGGCACCTGACTTTAACATTCTACTATTTAACCATCTCCATGAGTTTAAAGTTCTATATCCAACTCAGCTTTCATCCTAACTTTCATCACAATTTTAAAAACATCTTCTTAGATCCAGAACACCCTCTTGATTCCTAAACAACTCAAAATTTAACTATGAGACTCTAGCTATCTATTCTTCAACCCCCTCAGAGACCTGAGAGGGATAAATATATCTGATTATATAGGAAGTGCAGGGCCTGAAAAGTCATTAATTCTTAAAAGGTACTCCTTTTAAGACTCCTTCCAAAACACTTCGCATTTGCATGGGCAGCGTGAGCACGCATGTAGAAAGCACTTGCTACAAGCTGTTTACACCAAGCCACACAGTCATGGAAATTTTGCTGGAGATTTGTTTGTGTGGGAATTACACTGGAATACTGGCCACTGGTACCAGCTTTGAAACACAATGAATAGCTATTGTTCTCACAGAGGATCCGGCAGTTAGTGTCTGCGTTCACTGAAGACAGCCTTCCTCTTCAGAAATAACTTCCAGCTATTACATATATATTTTAAATTGCTGTTGGTGTACCCAATGTTCTAGACACCTGGAGAGAACTCAAAGACATTTCAATTTTCCTCCAAAAAGGATTAAGTGTCTCTATTTTGGTAAGTTGGTCCTGAAGGTTACTTCACATAAAACGTTTGTAGACAGCGAATAAGAGAAGAAGGTGACCTACTGAATGCCTACTAAGTGCCAGTTCTGTGCTTGTATCGTTCCCCTTCACATCACAGTAGAGTGAGGACAGACAGTAGATAATATTTTGCAAACGAGGAGCCAGGGTTCAGAGATTAAGTAGTTTGCTGCATTATTTAATTTGCATCAGAGCTGGGATCCGAACCTAATCCTATTGACTGCCACCAGGCAGATCCAGGCTGAGAAGACTGTTGTCTGGTAGGTGAGGTAAGGCTTGCACAGGTGGCACTGCCCTGCTAGACACTCCTGGGCCTAATGCATCTTTTTCCTAGACTGCAGGATAAGGGCTTCGGGCAGATGTCCAAGGACTGATCAAGATGTCCTAAGAAAGTCAGGCATGGGGGCTCATGCCTGTACCCTCAGACTCAGAAGGCTGAGGCAGGAGGACTGTTGCGTATTTCAAGTCACCTGGGCCTCAGGATGTGATCTGTCTCAACATAAAATCAATGAATTCATTAAAAAAGATTTCCTAAGACATTGAAGAAAAAGAAAATCTGAAGCTACAACTGTAACGCCCATACTGAGAATGAAAATAAGTCCAAAAGGTGATTTATTATCCACCAATGAATGCTTTAGGAAACTCAGTTTCTGGGACACCCAGCCCACTTCCTCTCTGCAGAGCAACACACCCTGGGACCAGGCATTTGCTGGATGCCTGCTATGAACTCTCAGCTTGAAACTTATCATTCTGCTTTGTGGTTCTGTCCTGGGAGTCTGGCCTGCCAACTCCCTAGCAGGCTCTCTGCCATGAGTGCTGAAAAGAGAAGGGAAAGTTGGGGAGGGGAGAAAGGCCCCATTTTCTTCCTGTTTGCTTTCTGGTTATGTTCTATTTGCCTGGGCCTCCCTAGGCCCACTTTTCCACCCTGGCCATGGTGGGTTCTACTCGAGGAGCTGTAATTTATTCTAAACTTGCAGAGTGACCATCGTGAAAGAATGCAGGTGTTAATAAATCTGACCTCTTCCCATGGCTCCCCAACCTCAGGCCTGCTGACATTTCCTCTGGTAACTAGAACCATGAAATTTACTGCACAGTTTGCCCTTTAGTTCTTCAGTATTTTCTTAACAATTTATGTTAAAGTCTGCACTAAAATAACCAATGTGGTTCCTGTTTCCCAACTGATATACAATTAACTTTGTTGTGGATTTAAAGTGTTTAGCATAAGCTAAGGTCCAATGCCATGTTTAGACTAGGAACATCTAACTTGTTCCCTATACACACATGAGGCCGATAGATTTGGAATGTCAAACCGCCTTTGTCTCCACCTGCTTAAAGCTATACAATGGCTGGTTCTCCACGCCCCAGCACTAGGTCGTCCCTTATGGTCTGCTTATCTTCTACACCCATCCTGCCAACCACGCCTTCTTTGGACCCACCATTGAGTTTTCCTCATATCCTGTGCTTTTGCTCAGCCTTCTGCTTAATATTTTTCTTGCAAAGTCCATCTCAGATGTTGCCTCTTCTAAGAAACCTTGTCTGTTTCTATTCTCCCTCTAACAGCCAAACATTCCCTACTCTGAACTCACTGTGTGCCCAAGAGTAAATATCTTCTCCTAGCAGACTCTGAGCTTCTTGAGGCCAAGCTAGGCATCCCAGTTCATCTCCGCTTCAGTTCTGGGCACGCTGGCAGTTCTTTCACAATTAATGGCTCAGAATTACTTGTAATTTTTCCACTGTTTGTTTTCTGGGTATACAATGGAGACAAAGAGCTGGGGGGGGGGGATAACACAACTCATTGTTTAGGAAACTTTGAAACTCTCTTTCCTGCTCTGTTTAGATGGAACACTTCTCCTAACACAAAGCTGTTTGTATGTCTTCGCATTAGATTACATCCCTAGGAAGGGAGGACATTATAATTGCCTGAGGGCAGTGCCAAGGAGGTCTGACATCACCATGAACACAAAGCTGCAGATAGCAAAGAAGTAAACATGGCCTCTTAGGACCTTGAAAAAAGTAAAGCAGTCCCTCTGGCCAGGGCAGTCATTATAGTACTGAACCATCCACTCTTTAAAAAAATCAATTACTGTCATTTTTTAAGAGATGGGGGTCTTGCTGTGCTACCCAGGCTGGCTTCAAACTCTTGGATTTAAGGGCTCAATTTGCCATAATTCTCAAGCAGTTGGGCCTTCGAGTGCATGCTACTATGCCATCTGTGAGCATCCATGTCAAACAAGAGCCCTGGTTTTGCAAGAGGGTAAATGTTTCAATCAGAATCTAGAGCTCAACTCTTTTTCGTCACCAGCTGTAGGGATGGAATCTTAACATTCCCAATTGAATTGAACCCTATTGAAGGTTATTGGGAGGTTTTTCTGTCTCTCATTTCCAGAGCCACCCTCCCTTCCCCCCCCACACCCGCTGGCTAGCCACAAAGGTGCTCCATTGCTTGATGCCTCCTCAAAGGCCAAAGTTGCCCAGGGAACTCATGACTACAGCAACTTGTGGGAACCTGGAGGCAAACAGCAGGCAGCGTAATCTAATGCTGGTCAAGGCTCTTGTGTGGTCAGCACTGTGGAAGTGTGGCTAGAAAAGAACAAAGACAAAAAGAAGAAAAAGGAGGAGAGGGGAAAGAGAAAGAGAGAAGCAAGGGGAAAAAGGAAGAGAGGGAAAGAGGAGAGGAGACGAGAAGGAGGAGAGGAGAAGGAAGGTAGGAGGAATAGAGGAGGAGGGGATCAGAAGAGGAGGAGGAGGGGAAGAGGAGGCAGCAGTAGCAGGAGGAGCAACAAAGAATTAATGTCCTCTGTGCCTATGATCTACCTCTTGCTCTTCTAATAGGCATACTGTCTGCTCTTGTATGGAAAAGAAAATGAGTCATTTTGGTCAGAAGTAACTGTGACCTCTCTAAGACAGATAGTGTGTTTTACACACAGAGATGTACTTGACACTGGAGACATCACAGGACTCCTGGATCTTGCTGAGAATAACTGATCACCTGACTGAGTCTCAGGAGAGTTGACATCTATTTGTTTCTGGAACTTTTTTTTCAAGAATCTCTGCCAAACAACTGAACACCTTTTTTGTTGTTGTTAGTTAGCATCCTGAGACTGAAACATTTTGTAAACTTGGTCAGTTGTGAAAAATTAACTTGACAGATCTGGTTTTGGTTTGATATTAAGCATAGCATGAAGAATGAAGTGAATTAACAAACAAAAATATACATTTCTTAATCTAAAATGATAGGAACAAGTAAAATCTTTAACATTTCCTCCTTATGAAGTGTAGAACATTTCATGAGAGACAGGGATATGAACTATTTTGGAAAATTTCACAGGAGAATTAGATGATGGGCTAGCATCTTCCCTCGGTCTGTTAGACCATTTTCTGCCATCTTAACTTAGCACTGACCTGTAGATCGTCAGTGGGCGCTGAGGGTCCCAGCTACCCACTAGGTTTTGCTAATGAGGATATGATGGACTATCCATAACTTCTGCATGGCCATGCCTAAAGCCATTCATAGCTAACCAGAGCCTCAGCTTTCTGAGTTGTTTCATGATGACTGTCTTTGGCTTAAGTTCACTTCTCTCTCTATTGAAAGGGACCAGGGGGAGGAGAGTTTTGCTCTTCCTTGCAATAGGTTACTGCATGGTATATCCATGGGTTTTCCTACAGCACCCCATGCATATCTCTGTAAATACTTTTTCCATAAATAAACACCTACAAAATTATCTTATGTTCAGTAATGCCATCCCTTTCCAGTTAGGACCATAACTGGTTGATGCCATATTGCTCCAAGTTGAGGGGTAGAAATTTTCTACTCTGTTTATGGAAGTCTACTTTCCAGGAAATTTGGTAACATTCAAGGTGCTAGCAAAAATCATTAATGCTCCAGGAGCATCCTCACGCCTCTCAGTATTAGATGTTAACCCTTCAGTTGCTATATTACAGGAGGTCTAGAGAATCTAACATAGGAGGTAGGACACACAGAACTAGTAGCACTGAAAGGTGGGTATCAGGATCATAATTTACCTATCATGGGGAAGGGTTTCACATTTTCACAGTTGGTGTATCTCAGCTGATATCAGTCCAGGCAATGTGTCTGCATAACTATTTGGACTTTCGGGTTAGCAGAAAGTTCATTTCTATGGTTACCTAATGTACTCAGAGAGCAGAAATGCAAGCAAAACATTATCAGGGAACAGATGTTGCCTTGTACAGATGATGAATGAGCAACAACTTTTGCATTCCTTCATCCATCCCAAATGAACCAAAAAGAACCAATTTTAAGCCTCTGGCAGAATGGGTAGAGTATTCACAAGCCCAACATATGAGCCAAATTTCAAAGGCTGCCCAGTGCTACCAGGCGATTTTTGGAACTCTGACATTTGCATCAAAGATTGTGTCTATGCTAAGCATTTCTGCATCCCTTATGACAGTCCCTTTAATCCTAGACTTTGCATTTGGAACTTATTTGTTTGAGCATACATAATAAAGCACTGTTTTATCCTCAGCCACACACAAGAAGTTAGAGCTGATCTTGGATAACATAATTAGCTGTTTCTTTTCTGAAACATAATTATATCACATATTTTCATATTTTCTTCTGCTGCTTCTACGGTGACACCATTTATATATCTCAAGTGATGAGTCATAAAAAAGGGGCCATATGCTTATAACATAGACTATGTGGGTTTCTAATCCTATTAACTTAAGACATGGGCAATTAAATAAATTCTTATTCGCTAAGTTGAAAATGCTAAATTACTATCTTGTTAATGAAGCATCAAATTTAAGCAATGGAATACTTAATGATTTTAGCAGATGCTGAAAAAGGATCTTTAGGTATAGGATAGTGGTTGAGAGCAAAAGAAAGTCCATCCCACAGCAGCCAGTTCAAAGGCAGCAGGGTGACAGCCAGGATTAAGAGGGAAAGACAGAATGGTGCATATGTACAAAACCAGTTAAGGGAAAGTAGACACAATAAGCCACAGAAAAACTATTCTGATGATCACAAATCTACAGTGTGAATGTAAGCCATGTATTTAACATGGATATCAATGCCAGCTAATATCTACGTGCAATTCATACATTCCACTTCTGTTCAGTTTTTTTGTCGGAAGGCTAACTGATTAAGAAGAGTATTCTGTCTTGATATGAAAGTAAGTTGATTTTTTGAGCATGTTTTTTTAATCTAATATACAAAAGTAATGAAATCAAATACTTCACCCTATTAACAAAAATATGATGCCATTAGCCTTTAATTAAACCACCATCTCTGGAAATAGAAAGGTTAAAAAAATTCAATGCATTAACTGGGTCAGCCATTCTTCCCTGGAGACATTAACCAGGTATTTAATAATTACTTGAAATAATAATATTAATAGAACTAAATTATCAAGGTACATCTAATATTTATTCATCTTATAAAATATTTCCAGAAAAAGTTGGTATTTTCCAGTTAAGTGAGCAAACAAATTGTTTCTAATCTTACTGTGTCACAATTCTTTTAGAACTGTGGCAATTGGAGGATTACTTTAGTTTCCCTGCCCATATGGAAGGTCCCAATACAGGGAGAAAAAAAGCAGTCTTCTTGATTTCTTGTAGAAAACTAGTTGTTCTAGGGATGAATCTCATGTTTATTCAACTTCCAAGTGGGAAGACTCAATGTGCCGACAAAGTACCTGTGAAATGGGCAAGCAAGCAAACAAACAACCCCTGTCACCTACAGAGACAGCTAAGGGGACCAGCCATTCGCCACTGCCTTCCAGGGAGTTCCCACTTACTACTAAGGAGCAAAAGCTGTAAATTCTCCTCTAAATTTTTTGCCCCAGCAAGCCTTTGCCCAGAATATGCCAACCTGGCTTCAGGAACTGCACTGGCTCAAGGAGCAGACCCAGCAGTACAAGGGCTGCCTCTCCGAAACTGCCTCAGGGGACCTTTAGTCAGGGGCAGACAACACACAATTGAATATAAAGGCATCAGGCCAATTTGTTTTCCAAGTTAAAAAAAAAATACTGCTGATATTACAGTCTCAAAAAATCCTGATATTAGGCCATCTGGAGTCTCAGTGTGGCCTGCTTCTAATTACAACAGGAGATCAGGGGGACACTGAGGTCAAAAGGACCTGCAGGGTCTTCTGTGAAAGGTTCAGTATCACTGTGAGATCTGTATCCTTCCTGGTGATGACTGTCCCTTCTGGGGAGGGGAGGGGGTTTGGAAGGCAGCCTCTCACTGCTTGTGCAAACTGACATTTTTTTTAGCATGTATTAGGACTTACAGTCTTGCAACAGCCTCTGGGAGCCACTTCAGCTGTCATGGGGAAATTTGAAAAAAAAAAACAAAAAATCCCTTTGCATGGAATTGATGCCCATTATCTTCCTTAAGAATTTCTCTTCAATCCAAATGAACAGATGTATGTTGGCTGTCTCTATCTGATTAAACACAGGTGATTCAAGCCAGACAAAGTAGAAGACACACACATAATTAAACTTCATGCACAAGAATGAGCGCTGTGCCTACACACTCCTTGGAAACTCACTTTCGGGTTGGCAATGTAGCTGAGCAGGAGAGTGGCTGCCTATCACATATTAGGCCAGGGGTTCAATCCCCAGTACTATGAAAGAAAGACACCGAGGTCTGCAGAGATGGCTTAGTGGGTAAAGTATCAGGACCCACACTTGCATTCCCCTGAGGCATGTAAAATCTGGGCGTGGGGATAGGGCACCTACAGTTCCAGAGCTAGAGGGAGGGAGAATATAGCTTGATTCTGGGGACTTGCTAACCAGCCAGTCTAACTGGAGCAGCAGACTCCAGGTTTAGTGAGAAATTCTGCATTCAAAAATCGAGACTGACAGAGTAAGACAACAGATGAAATTCTGGCCTTCACAAGCGCATGCACAGGTGTGCACACCCACAGAAGTGCAAGCATGCACACACACACACACACACACACACACACACACACACACATGCATGCATGCATGAACCTCACCCAAACTTCCATTTAAAAGTATTTTCCGGGATGGAGAGATGGTTCAGTTTCCATAGAAATACAAACTTTAACAAGCACTAAAGGAAACATAATAGGTGAATCCTACTGAGCAGTTATACTGGCTGAAGTAGGATGCAGAGGTCAGAGTGTCACTTGCTGGTCTTCCTTATCCCCTTTAGAGGTCCTAGAAACACTTCCATGGAGCTCCAAGGCCCTACACAACAGTGTAAAAACCAGGGCTGTGGAAATTCAGTGTGAAAAGATCCGCTGATCTGATGTGGAGTACTGGGACTATATGGCTGGTGTGGCGACTATCCCCAAGATAAGGACATTTAAGTCAGACCCCCAAGATAAACAAGTTGAGGAAACTGGGAAAACACAAGCACCTGAGCCAGTGCAGAGAGAGAACTGAAGCTACGGTGGGCAGGAATAAGAACGTGAATGTTAAACCAAGGGATTTGCACTTTTTCTAAAGGAAACATTAGCTACTGGAAGCTCTGAGAATGATCATAAGATTTGTGATTTAGAAAGTTGAGATAGTGGCGATTCTGAGTTTGTGTTGTGGAATGCAGCAAACTCACAGTACTCAGTATGGGTTGTTAAACAGGAGAGATAATGGCAGCTTTCTGGGAAGAGTTTGGTGGGAGAAAGGAATTTATAATAGTATTTTTGCTAGTGAACATGTGAATTTTAAGACAATGGTAATGTTTCTTGCTCATTTATTCATTTAATGAATCCTTGCTGAGAATTTATCATGTGCCAGGCATAATTCAAAGGTGGATAAGAATTTTTGCCTGCAAGAGGGTTATAGTCCAATCAATGACACCAGGAGGTAATTAGGCAAATACAGAGTCGCTGAGCAGAAGGTAACACTACAGAACCACATTCATGAGGGCAGGAGATCAGAAAGGAGCAGGAGGCTGCCTCCATGGACTTGCTCTCATTTTTCCAACCTCCTTCTAGCATACCTTTCCCCAGGTAGGCACCAGAAAATGAATGACAGCATTTCTATGTTCCTTGCAGCATCATGTATGGACCTTGCCTTTGCCAAACAGCAGCAAAGACAAAAAGACAGGAATGTGAGTGTGAACCAGTGAGAGACTGAGGACATTGTCCATCCAGGCTTTTGGCTTTTCAGTAGTGGTAGTGCTGATGTCTAGCCCCCGGCTCATGACTACCATGCTGATGAGGACCTTAGCAGAGGCAGTGTGAACCTCTACCTTCAATGCCTTCTGTGTTTTCTAGAGTTCCAGTTGTGGCAGAGGCATACACCCTTGGTGGACAAGTTCTGCTGTGTGAACTTGGCAATTGCTCTTGGAAATTGACTACAACCTTCCTGCTCTTCTACCCTTCCAGTAATTTTATGGGGCACCTAATCCTCTCCACCAACTGGCTCTTCTTAAAGCTACCTAAGCAGTTACAGCTGACTGCTGTTAGGTAAAGAAGGTAAAGAAGAGAGTGAGGTGTTCAGAAAACTGTCTAGGGTTTACACAAAGGACCAGCAGAAGGGCAGGCAGGTGTGCATTCCTCAGGGTCTGTGCTAGCCAAGCATGCTGAGTTTTATTCATGGAACTTACTGGAACTTATAAGCCAAGAAGTAATATAAGCATATTTGCATGCTTAAAAGACAAGCTTGCAGAGCTGTGAAGTAGAGGTTAGCATAAATGGAGCACATCTGAAGAAGACTAAAATGATCCCGGCAAAAAAAAAAAAAAAAAAAAAAAATGCAGAATAAAGGGGACTGAAGAGGTGGCTCAGTGATTAAGAGCACTTGTTGCGCTTATGGAGGACCCAGGTTTGATTCCCAGCACCCAGAGAGAACCTGGGTTCAATTCCTAGCACCCAAATGGTGGATCACAGCACTCCCAAGTTCCAGGGGATCCAACAGGTACACATATAATACAGATACAATATGCAGGCAACATAGTCACACATAAGAAGTAAAACAGCTAAGTCTTAAACAATTTTAAGAGCTGACATACTGAGTGAAGACAGACTAGCTAAGACAGTAGGAGTGGAGTGGTGGGCTGGGTCTTGAAGCAGTAAGAAGCTGAATGTGAGCATGGTGGCACCATCTACAGTCTCTTCATGTGGCTGCTTGGCTCTGTGGTTAAGCTGTCAGCATTGAAACAGGACCAACTACACTCACAGCCTGGTTGTCATTTACTCTAGGAAGATCACTCACATTGTAAAGATTCACAGAACACTTATTTCTTTCCTTCTATGGCTACAACCAGACTCTTTCTAATTTCTCTTGCAGGTAGAAGTGACCATATGGCTCATTTCCAGACACTGGAATGTGGATGGCAATTACACCACTTCCAGGGCTGAGCCATACATCCCACACTAGCCTCCACTGTCTCAAGTATCCTGACCACTGGTCTGGAGGAATATCTAAAGTAGCGTTAGAGACCAGACACACCAGCTCTACCAGCACACAGAGTGGAAACTAAAGTTACCCTTTGTCCCAATGGGATTTTATGCAACTTAAAAAATAAGGGTCTGTTACAGCATTACCTTTATCTTAACAAGTGTACTTAACTTCTCTAAACTCCAGCTGCCTTTCCAGAGAATTCTAGCATCTACCTTCATGGTGCTGTTAGAAAAGAATGAAAAGAGAACTCATGAATGACTCAGGGTAATAGAGTGAGCCCACGGTATGTGATTCACAGTACCTGCAAGTGCAAATATGCAATAAAGGCTCATTATTTACCACTCCATGAAACCTGCTAAAGTTGCTGTCTGTCATCTACTATATGAAACGTAAGGGACACTAAAATACCCATTCCTTGTAGCCTAAAATGCCATAAACAATGTCATCTTCTTTCAAGAGTTACTTTTTACATTTAACCATTAAGCTTACACATTTGTAAGCTTACTGGGGGAAATGTGTAAAATATAAAATGTGCCAGTGATATGGCTCAGAGGATAAAGTCACCTGCCACCAAACCTGATGACTTGCATTTCATCTCCAGGACCCACACGGCAGAAGGAAGAGCTGACTCCTACAAGTTATTTTCTGACTTCCCTATGTGTACCATGACAAATGCACACACATACACTAAATAAATAAAATAAAAATTTTAAGAAAATAAAATGTAAATGTACAAAGTATCTGATAGCATCCTCATCCAAAGGTGTATTGGCTGGTTCTATGCCAATTTGATACAGAGCGAGTCATTTGAGAAGAAGAAACCTCATTTGAGAAATGTCCCACCAGACTGTCGGTGGGCAAACTTGCAGGGCATCTTCTTAACTGATGATTGATGGGAGAGGAGCCAGCTCATTGTGCGAGGTTGTACCCCTGGGCTTGTGGTCCTGGGTTGCATGAGAAAGCAGGCCGAGTGAGCCAGCACTCTTCTGTGGCCTCTGCTTCAGTTCCTGCCTCCAGGTCCTGCCTGAGTTCCTGGTCTGACTTCTTTTAATGGTGAGGGACTGTGATGTGGAAGTGTAAATAACCCCTTTTCTCCCCAAATTGCTTTGATTATGATGCTGTATCTCAGGACTAGAAAGCTAATTAATACAAGAGATAAGCATTGCTAATATTTTGAGATATGTGCTTCTAGTTTCTTAGCTCTAATATAGGAGTACACAAATACAATCAAAACAGGGACAATAATAAACATGCAGTTGTGTTTTCTTCCTAGTATTTACCTTCACAGGTTATTATTCACTCAAATATTTATTTAAATTGAGAAAATAATGCTTGATATATGCTTGTGTATGTAAAACTTATTTAGTTATCATAGATATCTAAGAATTCCTCTATTACAGGACATTTGTGTTGCTTCTAATAGAAAGTATAATTCTGGAACAATCCCCCAAGGATGTAAATCTTTGACTTTAATGATATACTCCTTTTGCTTTCATTCTCTTTATGTAAGCGTCTTCAAAATAGAATTCATAAGAAATATTTTTTACCTTCCTAGGTGATACAATAACCAATATTTATTTTATCTTGATTGATATTTTATAGGATACTTTATAGTGGTTTTTCTTGTCTTTTAAAAATAAAATGCCCCCTTCGTCTATAGCTTTAATCTCTCAAGCTTCCACATTAATTCATTCTTTAAGCTGTTTTATTTGCAGAATGAAGAAAAGAGGTCACATCTGAGTCCTAGAAGTGAACTAAATACAGTTGTCCAGAGGCAAAGAGGAAGCAATGCAAAGGACATTAAGTTAGAAATGAAATCTCTGCCTGCTTCAACTTCTACCAGGGAAGTCTCCCCTGGATGTCCCAACCACTTTGAGGAGAGGGACCGTGACACCTCATGCAGAAGAATGCAAAGAAGAAGCTTCAAAAAGTGGAGGTCTTGCTTCAGTCTGTCCTGAGCCCACAAACAGCTTCAGCGAGAGTAAACAGTGGTCTCAATGGAACAGGAGCCTCTCTCGCTGGCCCACTTGCTTATTGAGTGGCCTGGGTAAGTGCCTGCAGATAAGATAATAAGAATTCCTGTCTTAGGCAGCTAATCAGTGACCATATTTCAAATTATGGAAACGTAAGGGCCTCTACTACACTGTCACGGTAAAACATGGCAGGAAATGCACAGGAATGCAGCTACCAGACTTTTTGTTTTTGACAGTTTCTCTGAATTACAGCTTAGTATTCATTCTTGTAGCTGGAGTGGATCGCTTAGCTTGGCATACCAGTGCAGACCAGTGCTGTAGAATGTCTGTCTGAGACCCACAGTCTCTCAGTTCATGTGCACTGACTTCTGTGTTCTCACTTGTCCTGGGAAAATGTCTCATCACAGATATGTCTTGGGATGAGCATGTGGCTCTACCCTCTCTCCTCAGGCTTCTAGCAAAGAAACAATGGGAATGTGTATCTAACTGTCCTTATACAGGTGATAGTCACTCTTTATGCCGCCTTTTCAAATAGAATGGGTGACTATATGGGGTACAGTCGAAGCCCACCAGGCAACAGTACTCAAATGAAGATAATTTATAGAGGGCATAGTGAAGGAGCTGCTTACACTGGTGTGGGCAGGGCTCATTTTACCTGCAGCTTCTAGGCCTCGGATGTGACCTCTTTTCTTCTTCTGCAAACAAAACAGCTTGAAGAATGAATTACTATGAAAGCAAGCCATGATATGGTTCCTCCAAAATAGCAACAGTGAGGATGTGACGAACCCTAGGCTTGAAGGAGACTTAGGAAATCCAGAGAGGGAAATCCTGTGGAGATGGCTGTGCTGAACTACCTCTGAGCGAGCAACACACACAGCCCAGGGCCACCCTGAAGAATGAACACCCCGACTCTCTCTCTCCCCTATCTGCTGAGATCTGCACTTGTTAAGGCAGAAACTAGAGAGTGGAGGAGTGCATACCATCCACTCCCTCAAGCAGAAAAGGGAAGGAAAGAAGCAGAGAGACACAGTGGAGAAACACACTGAAGCCACCAGAGGGGGGAAAGCAGAGAGTTCAAATTGGATGTGTCTGACTGAGAGGGTTATGAGAACATAAAGAGGAGTGTCAGGCAAGCAGCTGAATCTACAGCTTGAGCTGGAGAAACGAGCTAAGGCTCAGCCGCCTTGGCAAAGTCACGTATCTGTAGACCACCTCAATGGGAGGAGGGAGATGGAGGCCATGGACAGACCGAGCCTTACCTAAGAGGCCGATGAGGAGCGACAACAAGAGCCAGCCTGAAAGGTGCACTGTGCAGGAGGGAGGAGTCTGTGGGCCAGAACTGGACACATCTCCTTACACCGTGGGAGCAGTGGAAGCTTACTGTGTGTCAACAACTCTTTTGATCTCTTGCTGCAAAGAGAAGCAAGCAAATGGGAATGGGCAGAGGATGTGCAGTACACAGAGCTTAATGATTTTTTTTTTTTCAAGAAGGGAGAAATACCAGTAGGCCTATGTGCTCATCACAGGGACAGTCCAGGGAAAAGAGGACTTAGGGCTGTGACAGCAGGAAGTACCTGATTCCCTAAATGAGGGGGTGGAGTGGCTGCCAGTCAGCACCTGCCAAGTGTAGCTACCAGGCCTCTGCTTCCTCAGAGAGCTAGAAATTGACCTTTTTCTTTACATAAAAAATACAAAGTCTCCTGATATTTAAATGTTAGCAGTTAACTGAATATCTTTAACTCTGTGTAGGCCGGTCAATCTGTAGGCTGCTGGTTGGCTACTTGCAAGGCTTGACCCCTTCATGACCTATCAAGTGTGGCCCCTGATCTGAGGGCCTCTTGAACACACTAGTGGTTTAATCTCTACAGTCTTTGAACCATCAGTGCCCAGTGGTGGTGCCTGGTCAGGGTAGCTAATGACACAGTCTTTGTCCCTTTCATAAAAGGCAGCGGAACTGAGGTTGCCAGAGCCCGCTGTACATCCTATACTTAAGTCCTCACAGCTAATACTTAAGCATCACATGTGCCTCTTACCTCCTCCCACCTCCTCCTCACTAAGGAAACTGACTATTATCTGCAGGCCAATGCAAATAAAGGTCACCAAGAGACACTTGCAGGCCAAACACCAAATGTTGGCATGCAGTAGAAGGGCCTATTGTTTCAATGTTCCCAGCTAATAAAGGAAATGTCAATCAAAGGAGGCCTCTGGCCTGGTCCATACTCAAAAGAAACCCTGCCAGCAACAGCTCCAAGCAGGACAGCAGTGGGCTCTCTGGAGATGACCAGCACCTGCTCAGAAAACTGCAGAGGGTGTGACATCGCAGCCCTTTACTGACCAATGAGGACACAGGGCCTGCCAGGCTGGAAGGGGAGAGAGTCAACTTCAATTTCAGGCCTGCCTTCTTTCAGAGGCAAGTGTGAGGAAGGGAAGCCATCTTGGAGCAAGTCTACATTTTTATACTCATGAGGGACCATTTCATTTATAAAAGAGTAAATCCTAGATCTCCCATTTTCCCCAGGGAATATAAGTGTAAAAGAACACTTCTTAGGGCTGTAGAGAAGGATTGGTGGCTAAGAGCTTGTTCTGATCAAAACTGAGTTTGGTTCCCATACCCATAGCAGGTGGGTTACAACTTCCTGTAACTCCTGCTTCAGGAGATCTGACACTTTCTGGTCTCTCTAGGTACCTACACTAGAGTGCACACACTTCCACACAGACACATGTGCACATAAACAAAGATAAATCTTAAAAAGAAAACTACTCCTTAGCCACACTGCTGACTTGACCAAGGGCCACATGCCCCTGCCTGAAAGTGATTAGGTGTTAAATGATTCCCTGCTACTGAAGAGGGACAATAAAGGCCTGGTTGTGGCAGAGACAGTTCTCATACCCAGAACATATAGCCATCACCCATCTATTGGTTCTTTGGAGAACAACATGTTCCAACTGTCATCTTATACCCTAGGCTCCAAAATAGATATGTTTCTTCCATTTTGTTAAAGCCTGCCTAGAAAAATGAAGGAGATGGAGGAGGTGTTGATCAGTCCAAAGTAAGACAAGACAGGGTGTTTTAGTTAGGGTTTTACTGCTGTGAAGAGATTCTATGACCATGGCAGCTCTTTTTTTTTAATAATTTATTTTTTATTTCTTCAAGTTACATCTCAATCACAATCCCCTCCCTACTCCCCCGTCCAGTCCCACCCTTCCACCCTCCTCCCCCTCA
>CAJQZJ010001694.1:24011507-24030287 GCA_907164525.1 Lophiomys imhausi | reverse complement strand
CTTTTTAATGCCAAACCATGGAAATAGCCTATACCTCTACAAAAAAAGAAAACAAAACAACAACAAAAAAAAAAACTTTTAAGCTGCTATCAAGTTTGTGTAATCTCTGTTGACCATGGCAGCTCTTACAAAGGAAAACATTTAATTGGGGCTGGCTTACAGTTTCAAAGGTTTAATCCATTCTAATCATGGTGAAAAGCACGGTAGCATCCAGGCAGACATGGTGCTGGAGAAGGAGTTGAGAGTTCTACATCTTGATCCACAGGCAGCAGAAGGAGACTGTGTGCCACACTGGGCAGAGCTTCAGCATGTAAGAGACCTCAAAGCCCACTGCCACAGTGACACAGTCCCTCTAACAAGGGCACAGCTCCTAATACTGTCACTTCTTATGGGCCAAGCATTCAAACACACAAGGTCTATGGGGGCCATTGTAATCAAACAGTGGAGCCCTAGCTCAACGCCAGAACTCAAACTTAGCATCCATAAGACCCCGGGTTTACTCCTAGCACAAAACCAACCAAAAACCCCCAGCAAAGCTTGGGATGGTGGTGCATGCCTGTACTTCCAAGCCTTCGAAGGTGGAGGCAGGAGGATTAGAAAGTTTTCTACCACACAGGTTAAAACATTTAAAAAAAATCTTCAAGAGAGAAAGAAATTGGGGTCTACAGGGACATTTCTCAAGAAGTTCCAATTGGAGACAGTGGCAGGACAATAGTGGCAAGCATAGTTTCTAGATTTAACATTTCAACAAAACTAAATGAACACTAAAACTCAAGTGGTTGGAATCAAGCTACCAATATTATAAGACCTACGTGGAGGCCTCATCAGTGCATAAGGAGGGAAAAGAGGAGAAAGCACTGGGGCTTTTGATAAGTCCAATAACAGCTATGCACTGGGAAGGGACGCAGGGTGGGCCAATCTGAGAACAGCTGAAACAAGGAAACCTGTGGGCTCCGCATGTCCAGGTCACCAAGACTCCTCTTTACGAAAAGACCCACACTGGTTAAAGCTGCTGAGAGTATAATCCAACTGGATCAGAACCAGAATGGAGACAAAGGAAACAAAGGTGAGAAGAAAGTAGGGCAGACAATCAGGACCAACACACACAGAAAGCCAGCTGCTGAGTGTTACTCAGTCTACAGCGGTGGGAGCTCAGGGAAGCGGGAAAGCTTTTCCTAACTATGAAGAGTTAAGAAGCTGTAAGAAGACATAATGTCTCACTAAAGAACCCAGCCTTGGTAAAGAAACAGCAAATTCCAGGTGGAGTCCAGCAAGGCTAAAAGGTCAGCCTAGAACACCTCACCAAACCAAAATGGGGAAGCTTCATTAGATCATGTTGGAGGACTTTGAAGCACTGTGAAAATCCCTCTGAGGGTCACAGGTATTATAGTTTTAAGCTGAAGTATGATATTAAATAAAAAGAATTGAAATTTGTTAAATAAGTTCACATCCATGAGTATTTTTTAAATAAAATTTATTTTTATTTTATTTGTACAAATGTTTTGTTACATGTATACCTGGTGCCTGAAGAAGCCAGAAGCAGATGTTGGGTCCCCTGGAACTGGAGGTGTTTGTGAGCCTCAGTTGTGGTTGCTGAAAACCGAACTCCCATCCTCGAGAAGAGCAACAAGTGCTCTGCACTACTGAGACATCTATCCAGCCTCAACCAGTGAGTAATCTTCCTAAAAAGGAATCAGTAGACTTCAAAATATGACGAACTAATTAATTACCTTGATAATTAGTAAATAAAGGGAAACATGAACACTTACTCTTTCCTACATGAGCTATGCCACTGATTAGTCAATACAATTGAAATAGTGTGTGTGTGTGTGTGTGTGTGTGTGTGTGTGTGTGTGTGTGTGTGTGTGTAGGTTAGAGGACAAATTCAAGTGTTGGTTCTTACCTTTTACCTTGAGATGGGCATCTCTCTTGTCCACTGTTATGTACATCAAACTAGTGAGCCTGTGCATTTCTGGGGGATCCTTCTGTCTTTGCTGCTCTCCTATCTTACAGAATAACACTATGAAAACACAATAATTATGACAAAGCCAGGATGTGGTAACTTTTATTAGGACAGCAGACCTATGGAGGAATGGAAGGAGCTGAGTGACAAAGTTCTGTTCTTTGATTGGACCACATTTTCATGAACATTAAACTCAGTCAGTCATACAGTCATTCTGGAGCTTTTTTTCTGTACCCATGGCTTACTTTTAATCATCATCATCATCATCATCATCATCATCCTCACAGTCTCCATGAAGCTTAGCAGCTGGACTGGACAGGCTATGAAAGCGTCTCTTGGATAGGAGTTGATTTTTTTTTATAATTTATTTTTTATTTCTTCAAGTTACATTCAATCACAGTCCCCTCCCTACTCCCCACTCCTGTCCCACCCTTCCACCCTCTTCCCCCTCAACCCCCCCTTCCTCTACCCCCCTTTTTTTTAGTTTAAGGTATATCTTTTCCCCCCAACAGCTCCCCCTTTCAGTCCAACAAATGGTTCTTTCTCTTATAACAATAAATACAATACAAAACAACAGAAATAAATAGGCCACAAAGGAGTTGATTTTTAAAGCGTGGAATCTGGCAGTAAGGAGGTCAGTCTTCACTAAAGACAATGCAGGCATATAATCATCACTGAAAGACAAGAGACATAGCTGCTGCTCCATTGGCTCATCAGCTGCTGGATATGGAAAGGAAAGCACTCCTTGTAGAGCGACGGGGCTTAGGGATCTTCTGTGGGAAAAATAAAAGGATAAAAACATGAAGGAAAAGGGAAGAGTCAGGATGAGGTCACCCAGTCAGCTGTCCTTCAGAGCACCCTCCTGCAGGGGCTCCCCTGGTTTGCCAGTAGGAGCAGACTCTGGTGAGGGGATTCCACAGAAAAAGCTGTATGTCTAACCAGGAAACAGGACCCGTTCCTCGGATGCTGATGGGCACATTCTTTGACTTTCCTCACCCTGGGGGAAGGAGAGTCATTGAACCCTCCTGAGGGAACTGCTAATTAACATGGCAGATACCTGCTATTTTCAGATCAGGAGATGAACAGAAACCTGCTTTAATGGGGACTGGCCAGGGAAATGCAAACTTACTCTGCAGACACTGTCAGCAGGCTGCATATGGACAAGGATTGGAAGTGGGTGCCTAACCTTCCAAAACAGCCAGTAACCCTCTTTCCAGTCTTCCTGGTCACATTTGCTTTGGTCTAGAGCTGTGCTCAGTAAAGCAGTGTTCAGTGCTATAGTTATTTATTTTTAATCATATAACTTTTAAAAATCTGTAAAAGGGATTTTACGTTTTACCCAGTTAAACAAACGTTCCCATCACCAAGCCTCCTGGCCATTAGAAGAGACAACTAAGTGACACTCTTCTACAAGAGCGTGGAGAGCTGTCTATTCCAATACCACAAGACATGGGACTGAGTGCAGACAGGTCCAGCAGCTACCCAGGCATCTGTCAAGGAACCAGTCACACTGTTCACCACCATATAGCTGTGCTGGTCATCACAGGAAGGCAAGAGAGCCTGATGGTTGGAGCACAGGAACGACCTAATGCTCAAGTCCTCACCTCTTCCACTCATAAGCTCTGGAACCTTGTGCAAATTAATTAACCCTTCCACATACTCATTTTCTTATTGTAGAAAGTAGTAGCATTTGCTCTACTTGGGTTGGGTTGTTGTGAGGGTTGAATGTAAGGGTGGATCAAAAATATTTGACATTTCACAAAAGCTTGCTAAATGTGACCTCTTGTCACTGTTATCAACATCATTGTTGTCACTAAGAATAGACCATCAAGCAGCAAGATGATTTAGAACAAGGGTGGTCAGAGTATGCTCTCTGCAGTGCATTGCTCCCACTTTGGACTTGTTAGAAACTCAAGTTCATCCCACTCCAACCTCAGAGCTACTGAATCAGAACTCTTGGGCAGGGCATGCAAATCTGTTTCAACAGGCCTTAGTGAGTCTAGGCCCATTAGGGGTGTGAGAATTATTGATTTACAATAAGCATATGCAAGCCTCTTGGAAATTTTATCAGCCACAGGCAAGCTTGGTTTTTCTAGGAGGTCTCCTAAATGTCGTTTTAATTGACAGAGAACAACAAACTTGAAATCTAGCCTTGATTCCATCATCCAGTGAATCCCAGTAGAGCCTTGCTGGCCTTCAGAGTACAAGTGAGGGCAGAGATGGTGGCTTGTCATCTACACATTCCCCAGCATTTCACACTGTCTGACAGGTTGTAGACACTTCATAAATATTCATTGCCTCAACAATGAAGGAGTAGGCAAGAGAAAGGCTACAGACAATTATATTGTTCAATCATCAAGTACCTCACATCTAAGGTAATCTAATTTAGGATTTAGTTTTAAAAAATTTTGGTAGAACTTAGGGAGCACTCATTTCTTTGGCTTAATAAGCAACTTAAACATACTTTATTAAAATGCCCAACTTTCAATCTAAATAGAAAAATACTAATAGTGATCTGAAAAGCTCAACTAACTAAATCTTCAGTGAAACTGAATCTGAGACAGTACTCAGTGAGTGCAGAGGTTAAAGAGCCAAACAAGGCAAAGTACATGGGATGCAGGATGCTAGTGTTGTTTTGGTGCCAATTCTGAGGCTCTGTTTGGAAATAAGGAGAATGGAATTATTTTCTCAGTATATATACATATGTGTATATATGTTAATTACAGTTGAAACATAAATGATTGCTTATATCCTGAAGCATGACAAAATGCAGATTAATCAAAGGAAGACAAGTAGAATAGACTAAAAATAATTTATGGCAGTGATAAAAAAATTTAGTTTGGGATGGTTCCAAATAATTCAATATTTCAATTAATCGCCATATCTCATTAAACATGCATTACTATTAATTAAAGTTAACATATTTAGAAAGTAGACATTATATTATTGAGTTGAAATACCACATTTTCACAGAGAAAAAACACATTATCCTTTAAGAATTAATTCATAAAATCAACTATTATAATTCCAGGAAATATAGGAAACTTCAATGTAGTCTGGAATACATCCATACCTATAGACCATGGAAAAATATTAAAGTAATAAAAATCTGTCAAAGGCCATGATGCAAGGATCATCCATACTTATTTTCCTTCTTATATCAGTCTGTGTGGACAGCCCTCTGCGGAAGTGGAGAGCTTCATCAATATTCTCAGCAGAATGTATTTGGTTTCATCAATGCAAAATCTATTGTCACCAGCTTCAGAAGATTGGCCTCCTGGCCCAGAGACACTACCTCTCTTGGAATATTGATACACAGAAAGAATGACAAGCATATATTAAGTGGAGTGACTCTATCCATTAGAGAAAAATTGGATGAGTGACAATGATTCCTTGGTGGCAGAATTAGCTAATGAATTAATGAGGATGCTGGCACCACCTTTTTTTCTTTCCACCTTAGGAATAACAAGAAGCCCTCAGGCTCTAGAGCACACGGAGGTAATTTATAAGTGGGCCACAGAACATAAGGGACATCCCACAGAGCCCACCGTACTCTCAGGGTGATCTGACTGACTCATTTATGTGTTCATCTCCTAGTTCCCTGTCTGCGGTGGACTTGGGTGTATCTTTAGATAGACTGCAGTATTTGAAAGTGGTCTATCTGACTTCTCTATTTTTCTTCACATTCTATGGATTCTGATGGGGGTGAGTGTAAATGCTTCAAGGATAATATTTATAAGACATCTAGAGGACCTCTCCAGTCTTCCTGAAACTAAAAGTACTTTTAAAAATGTTCCTCATTTAAATCTTTACAATGTTCCACTAAAAAGGTTATTGATTCTCTATAGCAGCGTGTTCACAACAGTGTGATAATGGGGAAAATGGCCATATCCCTTATTTTTAAAAAGTCATATTGTCTGCTGGAACTTTGACATGAAGGGATTTGGGTGCAGAAGAATATGAAAAGTACCTAAGAAATAAAATCTTCCACCCCGCCACCAGCACACCATGATCTGTGAGCATCTGTTCAGACTGTATATGTACCTGACATTCTGATGCTATCTCTGTGACGGGTCACAGGAGACAAGGCTTGTTTTAAATGTTCAGCCATCAAGTCATACATGCATGGGCACACATGCACATACATAAAACTTAGTATCTGTTGTCATTGATTCAGGAAGTGGCAATGAGGGGTAGGCCTCTGTACAGGATGGGAGCCAGATTCAGATATCTGAGCACATGTTTTCTCCAATGCCTGTCTCTTATGCAAAGGCAGTGTTGCCACTGGTCAATGATGGACCCTCTAGATTTCTGTGTGTCCTGGTTACTCTCCCTGTTGGCCAACAGTTTTGAGAAAGCAATGGTATCATATGGCCAGAAACACTGACAAATAGATGGAAAGAGGAATTTTAAAAGGAACTTTATTGGATAGATCCACAGAAACTATACACTTGGCCAAATAATAGAACCTGCTGGCTGCTGCCATCAGAGGTGCCTTCCCTCTGCTCTTAGCTCACGGCCTCAGCTGTACAGTGAGCTTCAGAGCACCAGGAGTTAGGCAAATATAGTGAGAGAGATATAGAGGAGAGATGGCTGAAACTGCTGGAGCTGGGACCTACCTCTGAAGAGGTAAGAGAGACTTTTCAGTTACATACAACAAATCCTTTCCTGTTTAGGTGACTAGGAATAAGAAATTATCACAATTCCTTTCATTTTTACAACTTTCAGATGAAAAGTGAACCCCCACGGCCTTTCAGGTAGGAACTTGATCTAGGCATAATAAAAGTCCTGAGGTCACAACAGTCACACATGCTCCTCAAATATCTAAGAATTAATAAAAGGTCAAATCTGCCTACCCAATTCCTTCCAGCACACCAGCTCCTCTTCCTTCTACCATCTGTGACTGGCAGGATGTTCATAACTGCATCTGTATTTACTCTACCACTTCCAAACATTGTGGATGTCCCTTAGTCTTAAGCTGTTAGGCCAGATGTAGGAATGAAATGTCCAGGTGGACATATGGCAGGTGACTCAAGTGAAAAGATGGAGCATACTATCATGGAAGGGTCAGGTGGTCATGGCTTCTGGCCTCCAGAGAGAATGAGTTAAGCATTAGAGCAACGATTCTCAACCTGTGTGTCTCCACCCCTTTGCAGGTCTAACAACCCTTCCACAGGGGTCGCATATCAGTTATTTACATTATGATTCATAACAGTAGCAAAATTACAGTTATAAAGTAGCACCAAAAATAACTTTATGGAACGGGTGCCCACAACATGAGGAATTGTTAAAGGATTGAAGCATTAGGGAAGTTGAGAAGCATCCCATTATAAGCTAAGATAGGTCCCCTAGATGTGTGCAGTTGCTGTAGACTTTGGTCTCAGGTTAGATGAGGGGCTCCTCCACTCCTTTGGAACTCTACAGTTATTATCAGCTGTGTTCTGTGGTGGAACACAGAGATCTAGGAATTGATGCCAGGATCTCTCAGCTACTGTCATCCTCTGGCTTTCTGAATAAAGCCACCAAACATGTAACCTTGAGAGGCACAAAAGTCAAAAGTCAGCACATGGAAAGAACACTGACTCACTTGTGAGAACATGATGTGGGAAAAGGAAAGGTAGGAAATGAGTCACCAGGACAGTTAGAATGGAGAAGAAACACAGTTGCTCTGGGAGTATTCTGAAGACCAGGGTGTAAATAGCTACTACTGGACTTTTCTCAGCTCCTGACTCATCTCCTGTAGGTGAACAAAGACTGTCAAAGGGTCGGGGCAGTGAGGAAGAGAAGTGAATTAAGGGGGTGCTGCCTGAGTCCAGGATCTTTACTGTGCAATAACAGAGAGAAGGGACTCAACAGAAAGAGGGTGTTGGCTTGGGAAGCATGCACTTCCCAGTAACCCTGTGGACCGAGTGAAGCTGGGGACCACACTATGTCACTGTTACACTTGGACTTTTCTTTTTCTGTGTGAAGCAGTTTCCGCAGAAAGGCAGATCTGAGCAGTGATGTTGGCTTTGACAGGCACACAACAAATGTAGTTGCTTACACAGTGAGAGAGAAGGAAGTAAAGGAAACCACTTACTGGGTGGGTTGCAGCTAGAAAAGAAAGGACAGTGTGATGGTGATCTGTGTATCTCAGTGTGAATGGGTTACAGGGACTAAATACTTGATCAAACACAATGCATAACATAACAGTTGAGTAGTTGGCAGATGGGTGAAGATTGTGGAGTAGTTTGTCACCCATTATGCGGGCCTCACTCCATTCTTAGCAAATCTAATGAGAGAAGACGGCTTTTCCCCCAAGCAAGAAGGAATTCTGCCCACACACAGCTGTACACCTAAACCATAACATGGAGTCCTTCTCCGCAGGCCACCTGCAGAATCTGGACTTACTAGTCTATACCCTTGTGGAAGCTAACTCCTTAAAATAAACATCTACCTATATCCACACATCCTGTTAGTTCTGTGTCTCCAAAGAACCCTGGTTAACACGGAAGTAAGTCAGGAGCGAGCAGACTCAGCAAAGGAACAGTCTCTACCAGGAGCAGGAAGGCCTGGAGTCATTGTGCTCAGGTTTCAGACACAGAGCACACAGGAAGTGAACAGTAGAAGAGACACGAGAAAGCCTTTGAGGCTCTAGTTGGATGCACTCTTCATGCAGCTGGACGGGCCCTACAAGCTCAGAGAAGTTGTGCCTCAACTCAAATGATGGGTTTGGAAAGGAGAGAGAACTGTGAGCCATGGCGCAGACACTGGGACAGTGCCTGTTAAAATTCTCCATTATTACCCATGACTATGGCTTCATGTCTTCACACTGGGTGAAGGTCTTTTCTCCCTGCCTTGGTCTTTTGGATCCTTCCAGCTCAGCTTGGCCCAGCTCCAGTCCAGCCTGGTTTCAGCAGCACTCAAGCAGAAGCAGACTACACTCTTGGCTGTCAAGACTTCCCACTCGTGCCTGGCCTTCTGTTCTTGCCCCATCCCCTGCTTTCCATATGGAGGCTCTGAAGGAAGCCCAGAAGGATTCCTCAATTACAAGCTCCTCCACTATTTCAAAGGCTCTCTGGCCAACACTCACGCACCAGTCTTTCTCGTGCTTCCTGACTAAGTGCGCTTTGCACCAACTGCATCTTCTGCGCAGCTGCGGGGTTACAAATCTAAAAAGCTGTGGTGGCTCCACCCCAGGCTCATCCCAGCCTGTGAGCCCTCTGGGTTTGGATTAGATGGCACAAGGGAAACACACAAGGGACTTGCAAAGTCGATGATGTGAAAGAGCAGGTGGCAGGTGGGTTCATTTCCAAGCTCTTATTTTTCTTCATAATCTTATCTACCACCATCTCTACCAGATTTCCAATTTCGATGCTGAGTGCAGATATGTGCTTTCTGTATTGGTTTTCCAAGCCTCTCTTGAAGTTAGTGCTTTATTTACAGAGTAGCAAATAAACCATGTCTGATTTCAATGTTTAAAGCATGAGGCAGTACAATAAGTAGATGAGTGGACAGATGTTAATCAAGCACACCCGACGCCTCACTTTCCAGTTGACACATGCGTCAGCGGCTCTGGCAGTGCACTTTAAGGAACCAGGTGGTCTGACTTCCTTTGTGAGGTGAGAACTATTCACCCCATGTGATTCATTCTTTCCTTCCATAAAAATGATTTGGGAATGAAAAAGTACTACTAGGAACAATTCCTTGGAAAGTGACTACCTCTTGCATGTTTGTTCATCTTCCCAAACCATGGCCTCCATGTTTTCTCTCAGAACACAGAAAATACCACTATGTAGTTCCACCTATGGTCTGTCTTCCCTATCTAGCCCTTCTATTCACAATTAAGCAAGCTGAAGCATTTAGTAGCAGAAATAAAAGTATAATTTCTTTCTTCCTTAAACTAAATACTCTCCTTCCTTAATAAAATTCTTATTCACTGTGAAATTGAAAACACAGCCTTTTCTTGATGACCAGATGGCGGAGAAAATGTAATCACTTCAAGCATTCCACACTCCCTTTCCACTGCCATCTATGACGGCAGAACCAGTAGACAAACTCCTCATTTCTCCCAGATGCCAATCTCAACTGAAAACTTTCACAACACGATTATAAAAACCAGATATGCATGAGAAGTAAAGCTGGAAAAAGAAAACGTTACTGTAAGCTACACAATAAATCTTTCAGAGAAGGGTATTAATAAATGAGTAAGAGCAATAAATAAATATTATATTCTTGATTAGTATTTAATTCAAAAGAATGGCACAAAAATTTTACAATTTATTTAGTAAGTTTGTTTGAGTTTAAATTTCTTTTCAGGTGCATATTTAGTACTCCAGAAAGTAAACCAAGGGATTACTGATGAGTAATACAGGGCAGAGTATATGGTATCTGAGTCACATAAGGCTGAAGATGTAGCTCAGTGGTACAGTACTTGCTTAGTAGGCACGAGACTTTTGGTTTGATGCTATACATTAAAAACAAAGAACCAATCAATTGATATCCATTTCTTACTATAGAAAATTCCTAAGAATATAGGCTTGTCATAATCCCTGATACAGTTTTCTTTGATAGTTGAAACGAGGTAAATTGATGGACTTTTCTAAACCTGTTTCTTCCATCAGAAAATCATAAGTATTTTACACTTAACAGTAAATGAAGAAAATATAAGGAAAAAAATTCATGTTGGGAATTACTTCCTTATGACTTATTAGAGAGGCCCCAAAACATTTCAAACAGAACAGGTTTTGCCATTGCTCTTGGATGTCCACCATAACTAGATGGTAAAACCTCAATCCTGAAAAAGCCACACACTTTGGTTGCAGGACATAGAAAAATCAGTCTTGAATTGACTAGGAAACTCTCTCTACTGGCTATCTGTTATAGTTCTGGAAAGAGCTATACGGGCTACTGGAAAAAAAAAACATATCCATAGACCATGTCTATTGCAATACTAACCTTTTAGGCAAGATGTGCTCACTGGTACAATCGTGTTAAGATAAAAGTATGGAGTAACCAACCACTCTCTTGGTTGGATTTGAGGCTTGCTACACGGGAGGGAATTCATATCTGCTACTGTAAACATGGTGCATGGCTAGGGAAGTCATACCTTCAAGGTGAGAATGTATTGATGTTGTTTTGTTGTGTGTTATGCTTTCAAACGTCCTTCTAAATACTTATGTTTTTGTACTACCCCACACTTTGGTCAGAAAAGGTTTTTAGAGTGAATAGGATTAATACAGAGATGCATTACTGTTAGAAGTGCTGAAAATAAGCAATTGTGGGTGCTTAGCCATAAATGGAATGTCTCTATCAACCCTCTTCCATAAACACGCAGGGAACATCACAGAAGAGAGGACAGAAAGATTGAAAGAGCTGGAGGATGAGGGACAGAGTGCTGGAACACTGTCCTCTGGAAATGACATGGCTGCAGCATACATAAACTCACGGCAGCTGTGGCTATCTGCACAAGACTGGTACAATATTAAATCAGGAAAAATCCCAACATGAAGTGGGGAGGGATTTGGCAGTTGAAAGCTACTGGGGAAGGGAGAGTCACTTTTCTTTGAGGATAGCAACAGGTAGGTTGACCATGCCCCCCTGGATGACCCCACACCAATATGCATATGTGTAACACTAATTGGCCTCAGTGGGTCTTAAAATTAAACAAACAAACAAAAAGACCCCAGAACATGAAGTAGGGAGGGAAATGTGTTGGGGAGGAAGCCCTGGTGTATTAGAGGGAAGGAGAAAGGTAGATATGATCAACATGCATTATACACATGTATAAAATTTTCAAAGAATAAATATTTAAAAATCTGTATTGTTAAGTAGAGTAAATTAGAGAAAAATTAACCATACCAAAAGGAAATTATACCCATAATTTGTTCTTTTCTATTATCAAGAAAGCAACTCCCCTTTTTCCTCAGCTAATTTTACTGCTTTTACTCAAGTGGTACCCAATAACTCTGTTATTACTTTAAATACTAGCCTGTTAGGGCTGCTAGAATTTGTCAAGGAAATTTCATTTGAAGCAAGGATTTTTATTAACAGAATTGTGAAGTGAAACCAAAATCAAAGGGGTAGCACCAATTCCATGTTTGAAAAATATGCTTTTAGAATTATGTAAATGAGCCACAGCCACACTTGTTTCTAGAAGCCTGGTATGCAAAAACACCCTAAAATGATCATCATTAAAGCCATCATCCCAAGACAAGATGCTGCAGGTCCTGGCCTCGGTGCAGAGGTGGCATTTCTTCCCAACCTAGCATTCTTCCTGTACTGACTGTTCCATAACCATGTGGGGTTATTTTGAGTCTTCATTTTTGATAATATAATGAAAACTGTAATTATTCAGAAGCCTGAGACAGATAAAGAAGGGTTGTTTATATGAAAATTCCTCCCAAAAAGGACAGCAGCCTTCCTCGGTCAATAGAAAGTCACCATCCACTAACTCAAGACATTGAAACTCCCTTCTTCACAAAACACAGACAAACTAATGATGGGTTTGCATGGTTTTGCTTATTGGTGACATCATGGGTAACATTTATGAAATAGCACGGAGGAGCCTGGAGAATGCTACTGATGCAAGCACTCCTGGACACAGAGGACGCTTCATTCTCCTCCAAATAACACCAAGACAGTAAATTAAAGCACAAGGTCACAGCATATATTCTTGTCAGTAAGAGAAACATTGGTGGGTGCAAAGAAGGATGCACCCTCTACGATCCTACAGGTTCTTCCTCAAGGAAAACAGTGAGTAAATGGGGGAGGAGGGAAGACCTCAGATTTCAGTTCCCAAAATAAACCTTATGCAATCACAGGAAGCATTTAGATCCTTCCCCACGCTTTCTGCTGGAAAAAATGAGACAATCTGAGCCACAGGAAACAACACAAACTCAAGAAAATCCCAGTGGTATGAGAGAGAAACCTTCAAGTAGATTTCAGAGTCCCATAAATGAGGTAAAGGACAACAGATGTGCAAAGACTCAGGCGCTCCAACAAGTACTTGACTTATCCACAGTGAAAACTCCATCCAAGGAACTGGAGAAAAGGACAGGAGTCACAGACAAAGCATCACTCAATATCTGAAGACAGCTAGCTCCAGGCTTTATTTTGGCAAAACAACAAACTGCAAGGTCAGCAATGATAGCAGAAGTGTAGCAGAAATGAGGAATACAAGGTGTGAGAGGATGTTAGCTGGTTTTGTTGTTGTTGTTTTTAATGAAAATTAGTAGAAAGGTGCATGTGTCAACATTGATGGGACACATTGAGAAAAATTAACAATCCTATATTGGGTGAAAATCCATACCATAACAAATAGTCATGGGAAAGAGGCAACGTTTATATCATGCTCTCACTGGAATGTGTCCTTATGTTGCAGCTTAATCCAAAGGTGGAGTTTTAATCAGATGGGTAGGACAACAGACCTGTCATCTAGAGTTGAATTAGTGCCATTATAAAACTGGCCTGACCTTCTGATAGCAACTGTCACAAACTGTTTAGGATAATTAACAAATGCAAACTAATAGTCATTCAAACATGTCATTTTGTTAGGTACTAGCATAGTTTATCACAGATGTTTTCTAAGTTAATCAGAAATCAAGTTGCTAAGAGACAAGCAACATTTGCTTATCCAAATATACGGAGATAGATGGTATTCAAAAACCTCAAGAGATGTGTAGGATATGTCATTCAAAGGTGTTTTCTTAACTAATATTTTTTGACATGGAGACATGTCAGCTCCTGACAACACTCCTTATTCTACTCCAAGTAGAGGATGAGCATCAAAGAATCTCCATTTGGAGATGGTTGCATTAGTGGCAAGCTTGTCATTGGGCAAGAAAATCCCTTGCTTCAACTGTAGACAGAATGCTGTCTGAAAAGAACAAAATTTGGAAGCAGGTAAATTGACAGCCTAGCTCTGCCAAGATAGTGTAGGCAAGTCCTTCATAATTCCTGCTTTACAATTAATGTCTGTCAGAGATACTGGGCCAAAAGACTGAAGATAGATGTTCTAATGTATGGAGAGAAATTGGGGACTGCCCAGGCAGCCAGTTGTCTGTCATTTCTTAGTTTCAGAAGCTGCTGGCTCTGCACTTCCTGTATAATCAGATATATTTATCCTTCTCAGGTCTCTGATGTGGTTGAAGACTAGATAGCTATAGTCTCACAGCTAAATTTTAAATTGTGTAGGAATTAAAAGGATGTTCTAGGTCTAAGAAGATATTTTTAAGTTGGTAATGCAAGTTAGGATAGGAACTGAGTTAGGTATCTCTTATTGAGATAAATAGATAATAGAATATTAATATCAGTTACCAAATATGTATGTATTGGACACTGGGAATGTATGGTGTATACCTTAAAATTTTCATAATTGTGGCCAAATTATTATTATTATTTTGAATTGTATTTATTGGTTTTTTAAAAATTTTAAAGATTTATTTATTTGTTTGTTTGGTTTTTTTTGTTTGTTTATTAGGTATACAGTATTCTGTCTGCGTGTACACCTTCAGGCCAGAAGAGGGCACCAGATCCCATTATAGGTGGTTGTGAGTCACCATGTGATTGCTGGGAATTGAACTCAGGACCTCTGGAAGAGCAGCCAGTGCTCTTAACCTCTGAGCCATCTCTCCAGCCCGAATTGTATTTATTGTTATAAGAAAAAGCCGGTTATTTGAATTAAAAGGGAGAGCTGTTTGAGGGGAAAAGATACATCTTAAATTAAAAAAAAAAAGCATTCTTGGTTTAGCTTTGTTTCCCATTTTTTGATTGGATTATTTGGTTTCTTGGTGTTTAATTTGTTGAGTTCTTTATAAATTTTGGATATTAGCCCTCTGTTGGAAGTGAGGTTGGTAAAGATCTTTTCCCAATCTGTAGGTTGCGTTTTGTTCAAATGACAGTGTCCTTTGCTGTACAGAAGCTTTTCAGTTTCATGAGGTCCCATTAATTGATTGTTGGTCTTAGAGCCTGAGCTATTGGTGTTCTGTTCAGGAAGTTGTCCCCAGTGCCAATGAGTTCGAGGCTTTTTCACGCTTTCTTTTCTATTAGATTTAGTGTGTCAGGCTTTATGTCAAGGTCTTTGATCCACTTGGACTTAAGTTTTGTACAAGGTGATAAGTATGGGTCTAATTTCATTCTTTTACATGTCAAAATCCAGTTAGACCAGCACCATTTGTTGAAGACGCTGTCCTTTTTCCATTGTACAGTTTGGCTCCTTTGTCAAAAATTAAGTGACCATAGGTGTGTGGGTTCATTTCTGGGTCTGCAATTCGATTCTATTGATCCACTGGTCTGTTTCTATGCCAGTACCATGCTGTTTTTTGTTACTATTGCTCTGTAGTATAGCTTGAAATCTGGGATGGTGATACCTCCAGATGTTTTTTTTAATTGTACAGGATTGATTTAGCTATTCTGGTTTCTTTTTTTGTTATTCCATAGGAAGTTGAGAGTTGTTTTTTCCACATCTATCCAATCAAAAAATGGGGAATAGAGCTAAACCGAGAATTCACAAAGGGGGAATCTCTAATGGCAGTGAGAGACATTTGAAGAAATGGTCAACTTCCTTAATAAACAGAGAAATACAACTCAAGATGACTCTGAGAGTCCATCTCACACCTGCCAGAATAACTAAGATCAAAAACTCAAATGACAGCACATGCTGATGAGGTTGTGGAGAAAGGGGAACACACCTCCATTGCTGGTGGGAGTGGAGTGCAAACTTGAACAACCACTATGGAAACCAGTCTGTCGATAACTTAGAAAACTTGGAATAGCCCTACCTTGAGACCCAGCCATACCACTTCTGGGTATCCACCCAAACGATTCCTCACCAAACTACAAGGACATATCCTCATCTATGTTCATGGCAGCCTTATTTGTAATTAGAATTACAATTATAATTTTATTTGTAGAAACTGGAAACAACCCAGATGTCCCTCAACTGATAATAGATAAAAAAATTGTGGTACATTTACACAATGGAATACTCAGCTATCAGAAACAAGGAAATCCTGCAATTTGTAGACAAATGGATGGAACTAGAAAAGTTCATCCTGAGTGAGCTTACCCAGACTCAGAAAGACGCACATGGCATCTACTCACTTATAATTGGATTTTAGCCATATAGTACAGGATAACTATCCTACAACCAACACACCAAAAAGATCAGGAACATACATAGACTTTGTTACCTGTCAATGGGACAATTTGCCCTAGGGGTGCTACCATGTAGGCCCCCAGTGCAAGAGGAAGCTCTTAGCCCTCATATGACTGTTGAACAGAGAGGGGCTGATTTGTAGGGACACTCCACATTGGAGAAGTGGGATGGGTGGGAGAGGGAAGAGAGGATAGGAGGGTGGAACCAGGAGGGGTGGAAAAAGGGCACTATGATTGAGATGTAACTTGATGCAATAAGTAAACATTATAATTTTTTAAAAAAGCAGATAGGAGGGTGAGGTGGAAGAGGGTAGGGGGGTAGGACTGGGAGGGAGAGAAGGGAGGGGATTATGATTGAGATGTAACGTGAAGAAATAAAAATAAAATAAATAAAAAAAACCGGCCTGAGGGCTGGAGAGATGACTCAGCAATTAAGAACACTAATTGCTTTTCCAGAGGACCTGAATTTTGTCCTCAGAACCAACACCTGGTAATACACAATCGCCAATATCTTCAGTTCCAAGGGATCCAATGCCTTCTGGCCTCCTCAGGCAACTTTCATGCAGATGGTGCACATAAACTTATTCAGACACATAGGCATGCACACACACACACACACACACACACACACACACACACACAGAGAGAGAGAGAGAGAGAGAGAGAGAGAGAGAGAGAGAGAGAGAGAAACAGACAGAAATCTCTAAAAATAGAAGCCTGGCCTGGCATGGTTCATAACAGCCAAGTTATGGGATGGGTCTATGTGCCCACCAATAGATGAATGGCTAGAATGTAGTATATTTCACAATTGAATGTTATTTAGCCATAAAGAAAAAGCATGTCACTTTCAGGGAAATGGCACTAGAAATCATTATGTTGAAAAAAAAAAAAAAACCCAGGTTCAGAAAAACAAATATCATGTTTTCTTTTATATCCAGACCCTAGATTTAAAACAAACAAACAAAAAAACAAGGAAGGGTAGGAATGTAACTCCATGGTGCTTGCCTACCACGCATGAAGCCCTGGGTAATCCCCTCCACCACATAAAAAACAGGAATGGTAGTGCAAGTTGTAACCCCCGAAATTGGAATATGAAGACAGTTTGAGTTGAGACAGGACCATTTGAGACCCTGTCTTAAAGTTTTTCAATTAAAATATTTCTGATAACCCACTAAGTCCAATTAGCACTGTCCATATGTACAAGGGTATGGGGCCACCCACTGGAGCATGGGAAACCTACCACATGGAAACCTACCTCAAACAAGAATGATTTCCTGTTTTCCAACAGATGTTAATTGCTAACAGCTCCTCAGTTAGGGTCACAGCCTAGAGAGTACCTTCCCTATTTTGTCAGAATTGTGATTGATTTGACCTTGTGCAATAGTAGCCACAGCTATTCTGAGTTCATGAGAAAAATAGTCATATGATGTCCAGGGTTGGGGGAACATAGGAGGGGGAGCATTAGGGATGAGGTGGGGAGGATGACTGGAGGGAGATTGTAAAAATATTTAATTGTAAATTAGTATGAAAAAGAATTTACACACACTGTTAAAAAGACATGAAAACAGAAAGGGAACTTATAGCAAGAGGAAGGGGAATAGGAGGGAGTAAGAGGGGAAAGGAAGGCAACCTTAAGTAAAAGGCAAATCTTTACCAGACACCAAATCTGCTGGTGATTTGATCTTAAGACTTCTCCAGGCACATGAGAAATAAACTGCTATTATTTACAAATGACTCAGTCTGGTATAATTATTTTGCTATATTAGCAGAAATGGACTAAAATAGAAGCTTTATTAAATTTAATTATAGATGTCAAGAGAATAAACCCAACATCCCCTTTTTGCTTAAAACTCTTTTGATTTAAACTAAGCGTCCAATTAGATGAGGGGCTCTGACATGGCTCCTTATCGCACATGAAGAGGCAAATGTTGTTTTTAAAATCTCACCAAAAAAAAAAAAAATGTATCAATTAAGTCCTCATTATGATCAAAGGACAGGGGTAGCTTATAGAACAAATCAAGAAGGATTCATCCCTTGTGACATTAACATAAAAGGAGATTCCACAAGATCTAATGACCATTTATGACGTGAGAAGTCATAATCACACTTTGAAACTAATAGGCCGTTAATAATAAAATAAATTACATTTAACAGGCCTGTCTGAAATACACTTTTATCTGATCTTTTAGACTGTTGGATTTTGACAACGGTAATTAGGCAGTGTTTGTGTGTATTAGCTCTTGGTGTAAGGATCACATATCCACTTCTCCCCAAGGTATCATTGGCTCTATTGGTCCCTGTTTAGGTGCCAGTTGTGTTGATGGCTTTTCATGGAGAGACAAATGTCAACTCACTTTATATAGGGAACAAATGTTCCCTTAGGAGTTGTTGGCCAGTTGTTCCCAAGGCCCTACAAACCATACAGGGTATTGTTACTGCTGTTGGTTACATGCAAGAACAAGATGGAAATTTCCTGTTACTAATGACATCTTATTCTGCATTATATTGCTGTGAAGAGAGACACCATGACCACAGCAACTCTTATAAAGAAAACATTTGTTTGGGGCTGGCTTTTAGTTTCAGAACCATGGTAATAATGCACGCCTGCATCACACAGGCAGACACGATGCTGGAGAGGTAGCTGAGAGTTCTACATCTGGATCAGCAGGTAGTAGAGAGAA
>CAJQZJ010001694.1:23958891-23971957 GCA_907164525.1 Lophiomys imhausi | reverse complement strand
TTGATGGATATTAGTGACCAGGGGTTGTTATTTCCCATTATTTTGGTATAGCTGGCTGTGTTGTGTTTCTCTTTTGTTTAGTTGCTGTGGAGGTTTCTATTTCCTTTGTTTTCTTGGGTGTAGTTATCTTCTCTGTGTTGGATCTTCTAGGATCTTCTGTAGGGCTGGGTTTGTGAGGAGATATTGTTTGAATTTGATTTTGTCATGGAATATCTTGTTTTCTCCATCTATGTTGATAGAGAGTTTTGCTGGATATAGTAGTCTGGCTGGGCACCTATGTTCTCTCAGGGCTTGTAGGACATCTGTGCAGGCCCTTCTAGCTTTTAAAGTTTCTGGGGAGAAGTCAGGTGTGATTCTGATGGGTCTGCCATTGTATGTGATTTGGCCTTTTTCTCTTACAGCTTTTAATATCCTTTCTTTGTTCTCTACATTTGGAGTTTCTATTATTATGTGGCGAGAGGAGTTTCTTTTCTGATCTAATCTGTTTGGTGTTATGTAAGCCTCTTGGATTTTTACTGGCATCCCTTTCTTTAGGTTTGGGAAGTTTTCTTCTATGATTTTGTTGAAGCTATTTCCTGGACCATGGAGTCGGGAGTCTTCTCTTTCCTCTATGCCTATAATTCTTAGGTTCTGTCTTTTCATTGAGTCCTTGATTTCTTGGATGTTGTGGGTGAGAGATTTTTTAGCTTTCTCATTTTCTTTGGATGTTCTACTGATTTCTTCCATCGAATCTTCCATGCCTGAGATCCTGTCTTCCATCTCTTGCATCCTATTTTTCATAGTTACATCCGTAGTTCCTGTTCTCTTCTCTTGATTCTCCATTTCCTCTTTAACTCTGACTGTGTTTTCTTTATTGTTTCCATTTCTATTTTCATGTCTTGAATGGTAGTGTTCGTTTTGTACATTTCCTTCTCCAGGTTGCTTGTTTTTGTCTGGAGATCTTTCATGGCTTTATCCTTTTCCTGTTCAAGCTGGGTCACCTTGGCTTGGAGCTCTTTAATGATGTTATTCATTGTTTTGACTTGTAGAATTGTGGCTTCTTTGAATTCCTTCATAGTTTTAAGTTCTTCTTGAAGGGACTTTATCACTTTCCATAATGTAGAATTGTCGTCGTTTTCATGTGTTTCAGTTGTGGTTAGGTGGTTCGGGCTGGATGGAATATCGTTGCTTTCTTTTGTTGGAGACATTTTGCTCCGTTTTTTTTTTTGGTCTGGGGTCTCTGGCCATGTGGAATTTTTTTGCTGTCTTCTGGACTTGGGTCCAAAGGGGGGCACTGTGGTGTAGGAGTCAAGTTGCCTTACTCCACCCCTATAAGGTGAGTCATTCAGTCCCTCCTCCCAGGTGGATACCTAATTAATTCAGGTGGCAGAGCTGTGTACAAGTAAGCTCTGATTCCCCGCCGGAAGGGCCCGTACTAGTCCATAAGTCCAATATATGACAGTTTCAAATATCTGGCCGTTTGCCTGGGGTTGGTTCCTGTAGCGGGTAAATCTGTAGTTCAGCTCCAGTAGCCTTGCCACTCCTGCGGCTTGGAAACTGGCCAGTGACGTCACAGACTGCAATCTGTGGTCTGAAGGCACTTTGCAGCGGATCTCTGCTCACTTCCAAGGGTCTCAACCTTTCGCCAGATAATTGGATCGTCTGTGTGAGACCTGGGAGTGCCCAGCAGGGTGGGGATTATCTCTGCGTGGTTTCTGAATCTGCCTGCTTGTTATTAGGTTGGAACTTACCGGGGATCTCTCCTTTTGGGTGATGGGTTATCCCGATTCCCGGGTCTAGAGGCTTCCTAGCGTGTCCGAGAGTTGGAAGGGGCGTCCTGCCCAGGCATCTTCCGTGGTCCCTGTGTAGGTGGGTGAGATTTAGAAGGGGTCTTGCCCTTTGTACAGCGTTCTGCAACACTTGCCGCCTTGTGACTGTTGACCCCGAAATCAAAATACGTCCGCACCAGCCACCGTCATCTTGGATCCCGTGGCTTTCTTTTAGACAGTATAGTCAGGCCTTTCTTTTTATTCAGTCTGACAATTCCTTTTTATTAGTATGCTTGGACATTTTTGGTCACTTAAGTTATGTAACATTTGAGTTAAAATATATCAGCATACTACTAATTTTCTATTTTCTCTTTTTTATTTTTATTTCTGATTGCTTTTGGATCAAGTTTGTTTGCTTATTTGCCTTAAATAATTCCATTTTTATCTGTACTACTGGCTCACCTTACTTTTGAAAAGTTAGTAGTTGTTCTAAACTTTATACTGTTCAGCTTTAATTATCCATGGTATACCCTCAAGTAAGATTTCTCATGTAAGTACTTTAAAGTCATATTCATTTGTCCCGAATGTGTTACTACCATATATTTTGTTTTCATTTGTTATAAAACCACACATACTGCTATTATTTTTAATTTACACAATTGTCTTTTAGAGTGATTTAAAATAAGGCACTAGATAATGAAGATAATGAAGATCACTCCTGTATCCTAGCACTCAGAACACAGAGGCAGGAGGATTTCCAGTTCAAGTCCAGCCTTATCTACATAGCAAATCCTGTTTCTAAAACAAAAATCTGCCAAATATTACAGGAAACACAAGAAACTCACCTCTTTGAGGTGAGTGCCATGTGCATTATATCAGAAAGCCTGGCCAAGAAAGAAGTGGGGAGACCTTGCGATGTGGTAACCAGACATTCTCATCACAGGATGTGGCAACTCCCAGAGAGCCATTTTGATGGGCAGGACATGCCCACTTAGAGCCTGAAGGTCAGCCTGGGTTGCTACAAAACTTCAGTTGTTGAATAGTTTTAAGAAAATTAAAATTCTCTAGCTCATACAGTTTTTCCTCCCTATGTTAAGTGTGGGTGTGGCACTGTTCCTTATCCTCCCATCCAAACTGAAATTCTCTCCAGTTTTGTTGTTGCCTTTGGATTTCACAAACTATTTATATGAGAAGACAAAGACTCACAAATTGCTAAAATATTCTTGAAGAACACAGTGATGATAAACAAGTCAGTTATTGGTACAAAGGCAAACAAATAAAGCAGTGGACTAGAATAGAGGCCAGACAATAGATACTGACTTAATACAGAAGGTAGCAGAAGAGAAAAGACATTGCCAGTAGTACTGGAAAATCAGCAATCCATAAGGAAAATAACAACAACAACAAAACCAAAAAGCCACATCTATCCAAAGGGGTGTTTTTATGGCCTTAAGATTGTCACAAAAGTCATGAGTGAAGGAAAAATTATGGTAAATTTTAAACAGTATAAGATCTTTTGTTCAACAAATGTCAGAAGAAAAGGCAAGTTACAGAATGGGAAAAGAAATCTCTGACACATCAAGAATGCATAATGCATAATGCAGGCTAGGTGTGGTAGCATACCCTTTTAATCCCAGCACTTGGGAGGCAGAGGCTGATCTCTGAGTTTGAGACCAGCCTGGTCTACAAATCGAGCAGGACAGTCAGGGGCTATACAGAGAAACCCTGTCTCTAAAAACTGAAAGAAAAAAAACGCATAATGTGCTAATAATAAACTCCAACATGAACAGGCAATAAAGTTCAAAACGTTCTATGGATAAAGGAAACCACTCAATTATCCAGTAAGTGTACATAAGGTTGTTCAAACTTATTTGTGTTTTGGCAATTTCAAACTAAAACACAATGAGGTATGTTGGAGGAAGGTCTTGTACCACCTTTTCTGAGGCTCTCTCTCATTGGATAATAAAAGTTGCTGACGGCCATTTAGCTGGGCAGAGAGAGAATAAGAAGGCAGAACTTCCTGGGACTAACTAAGGAACCCTGTGAAGAGACAGAGGAAGCTCTCTCCCTGCCCCACCCCTCCCCCAGAACTGAGTGTGAGCTTTGTGAGCCCTGAAGATACAGCAAGCCGCATAGTGGATTGAGAATAGTTGGTTGGGTTAACTTAGATTAGCTAACTGAGAATCAGCTAAGGCCCTAAGCATTGAAGCATAAGGTCTTGGTGTATTTAATTATTGGGAAAAGGGCCATCTTTGGTCCCAGGTCTTATTCCCAAGACAAGTCAGGCCACCAGATAAGGCAAGCCAGGCCTGCTGGCTTCCTGCCAAGCCTCCACAGCTACTCCTCCGGCCTAATACAACAGTTTATAGTAATTAATAAATTAATTTGTTAATTGAGTTTTGGTTTCAGGTGGCAAAAGGCTGCCTGGGGTTTCAGACTCCAGTTAAGGCCACGTCAGGCCTGCCAGTCCTACAGGCTACCCGCTGGACCGCCACTGGCTGCTCAGCTGGCCTAATGTAACAGTTTATAGTTAGTAATAAATATTACTATATATTACTATATATAAATATTAATAATAAATATTTGTTAACTAAGTTGTGGTTTCAGACATATGAGCTAACAACTGTCAACAGTTCCACTTTTAAATAACTAATTTAACAGAAATTCACATACACCAAGACATTGTCTAGGAAAGTTCAGAGTGGCAGGGTTTGGAGGAAACACTGGAACAATTCAAATGAACTTCATTGCTTTGTTATGTGTGTATTAATTTCACAACAGCCCCCTCCAACCCTTAAAAAAAAAAAGCTTTTGAGACAAATGAGAGGGCTGGGGGCATAGGCATTTTCTGCCAGCCCTGCCAATCTGAGTCTGACCCCTGGAACTCAAACAATGGAAGGAGAAAACTGATTACTACAAGGTTTTCTTCAGGATAACTTGGTCTACACATTTCATCTTACATACAGATTTCTTTTCATTAAATTTTTACTTTGTTTTGAGATAAATACAGTTTTTAAATGGTTTGGCATGCCATTTTAAGAAGCAAAACAGAGATTTCATGTGCCTGTAACTCAAGTTCCTTCAGAGAGTAGTAACATGTAAAACTACAATATAATCTTGAAATCACAAAGAAGTAATAAAAAGCCCAATAGAGAAGACTTCCACCAGCCCAGCCTAGGGGTGCAGGCCTGTAATCCCAGATGTGCCATAGGATGAGGCAGGATATTGTAAGTTCATGGCCAGCCTTGCTTACACAGCATGTTCAAGGTCAGCCTAGAGAACTTTTTGTCTCAAAAAGAAAAAGAAAAAAGAGGGATGGCAATACAGCCCCTGTCTGGCACGTGGGAAGCCCTAAATTCAACATGTGCTCTGCAGTGCGGAAGCTGCCATCCTTACTGTTCACGCTGTTCTTCTATGGTCACACTCGGTGTTTTGCCTCCATCTTTTCTTCACATGGCTACAAGTTAATCCATTGTCCTTTTCATTTCAAAAGCATTTACAAATGGATTGTATGGTTCATCATCTTATGAAACTGTCTTAAGAAGTCCTCAGTTTTCTCATTTTCAACTGTAGAATAGTATTTCATGGTATCAATGTTTTATAACCATTTAACCATTCACTCATTGCAGAAAACCTGACTTTTTGGCTCTCTCATATAAGGTGCTAGATTGTCCAGGTAGTTGTTTGTTTGAAGGTGTGTTTGCCCTTTGATTAACTTTCTAGCTGCCAATTAAGGAGCAGCATCATAGGATATCATTTGCCAAAAGTCACGGAGCACTTCCATATAACTGACCATAAACGACAAATGCACACCTGCACTCTCAATTTGTACTTGCATCTTTACAGCTATTTGACTTTGGGATGTCCTTGACTCTCAGTACTTCAATTAGACAAGACACATGTTTTTAAAGGTATACTCTTGAAAACATGTATACCATGAACTCCTAAGGAGAGGGTTGGATGTCATGACCACAATGAGTATTAAGCCCCTCTTTTGCAATCAGAAAATGTTCAATATTGTACAAGGGAGAACTCTAGCAACAAACTACCAAAGCGACTGAATCCCAGCTTCATTATCCGCCAGAAGCAGGAACCTACCTACAGTAAGGCACTTACCTTTCCCAAACCTCTGTTTCTCATTCATAGAATGAATAAATACCCACTGGTATGAATGAAAGATTCTAAAGATGTAGAAGTCACTTGATAAAAAATTATTTTTATTATTGTACTTATTATCTGTGGTGGTTTGAATAGGAATGGACTCCATAGGCTCACATATTTGAATGCTTGGTCATTAGGGAGTAGCATTACTTGAGAGGGATGAGTAGGTCTAGCCCTTTTGGAGAAATTGTGTCACTAGGGGTAGGCTTTGGGGTTTCAAAAGTCCAAGCAAGGCCTAGTGTCTCTCTTTCTTCCTGCTGCCTGCTGATCTGCCGATATGCTGCCATGCTTCCCACCATGCTGATAATGGACTAAACCTTTAAAATGTTAGCAAGCCACAATTAAATGTTGTCCTTTATAATATCTGCCATGGTGTCTCTTTATAAGCAAGATCCAAACTGCCTGTTGGCAAGGTGTTACATTTATATCCATATAGACATTCAGTAAACCTTTTGAGTGACTAGCTGTGATTCTGTAGTTCTCTCCAAACCTGGGACTGTAGCATCATGAAGTCACAGTTTCTCAAGAGGTGGTTCAATGAAAGGAGTGCAGTGCAGCTGACATGCCAGTTTTCAAAACCCTAGATACAGAATCAGCATTGCAGCTGACACACACCAGCTTCCAAACTCTCTAAATATAGCAGGCAGTACAGATACATGAAATTTTTATTTGTGAGTCACAGGCTGTCACATCAAATCTGAAAATGAGACATTATTTCTTTAGAAATGAAAGAAAATAATCACAATTGTCACTATTTTTGTGGGCTCCACACTACCACAATGTTCATTTTTGACAGTCTGTGATTATCAAATACCAGGACAATTTCCAGGGCCTTGGGAATCATTCAGGAGGTGGTTGCAATCTTCTTACCACTTCTGAAGCAATGTGCAGGTAAGCTTTGGCCTGGAAAAGAACAGACTTATTGTTCTATGTTTCCCAGCAGACACTGAATGATGCCTGAACTGCTTCCCATAGATCCCCACTGTATCTGACTGTACTGAAGCAGGCTGGGGTATAGGCTCTAACAGTGAGGGTCAGGCTGTGTACACTGCAGGTGGGCCAGAGGAGAAAGGGTTTCTCACTATTTGAGGGTAAGTTCTTAGAAGGTGATCTTCTTTAAAAAAAAAAAAAAATCAATACCAGCAATTGCTGTATTTCAAATTGTAATTCCAATGTCAGCAAATTAGCTACCTAGTCGAGTAGCAGAAAAATTAGACCTTCCTCCTCTGAGAAATCCTCAGTTAGATACTGCCAACTTGTTTGGCATAAAAAGAATTAGCCAACTGAAATAGAACTATTTCTTACTGCCTACATTTTCTCCTTAGAAAACATGTTCTCCACTCTCCCTGAAGATAGCCACAGCGCCAGCACTAAGAACAGCACAGCTCTTCTCCAGGTGAATTTGGCAACTGTGCAAAACTTTCTTGTTCAAGTGCCACATACCTCATCTTTGGGGTTCCCAGCAGTGCTAAGAAGGGATCCAAAGACACAGGCTAACTCAGTACCCTTTGTTCTGGTTGCAGCAATGACCATGAGATCTGAATTTAAAGAATTCTCTTAAACAAGTGCAATAGTAACAGTTGATCTTACCAATAAATAGTAACCATGAAACAGTGAGGCTTTATGTTTTTGAGGTGGGGTTTTACCATATAGTCCAGACTAGCCTTGAATTTATAATGCTGTTGTCTCAGCCTCCCAAGAGCTAAAATCTCAGCATATTAAGATTTTGTGAAAGCACAAATTTCTACTCTGATATAATTATAAACATACTACAACTATTATTAAAACTACCCAGTTTCCTATTTGGCAGTTATTTCCTAGCCTCATAGTTATCAGGGATAAATTCTACACACATCTTCGCTTTATAGATAAAGAAATCATGGCTTGGAAAAGCAAAGAGTGTCTAACATTACAACTACTTGATAACAAGTTGGACTTTGAACCAAAGTGGTCAGCCTCCTGGCCCCAGTCTCCAGTGCTGCACGCTGCAGAGAGGTCCTGTCATGTGTTTGCTGAATGACAAACATTCATCACACACCTTCATTTGTACTTGAGCCCCAACAGCTGGATCAAGGACATCATTCCATAATCATTATCCACTTGCCTATGTTAAACTAGAGACTTTGCTCTTCAGTGGTACTCAGACTCTCAGTGTATCACTCTCAAGGTGATGGTTAGATTGGCATTTGCTGTGAAGCTCCTGAAAGTGCTGATTTTAACAGTTTTGATCTCTTCAAAATTGTTGAGACTGATTTTTTTTTTTTTTAGGCAATGCTGTATCATTTCAACAAATCCATTTTTGTCCTTCCTGCATTTGAAGTGCTGTGCTGGGAAATCTGTGAGACTTAGAGGAGGCAGAGCAGCTCGTGGGAGAGGAGCTGGGGCCCTGGAGTCGCACAGGCAGGGCTTGGAGTGTTGGCTTCATTCTTGATTAGCTGAGGGGTCTTGGTTAGTTCCATAGCCCTCTGAGGCTGTTGGTAAAGTAGCTGTGGGGCCAGCAGATACTGTCAAGGGTTTTGAGAAGGTGTGTAAAGTGTTGGCACAGAACATGCCCACAGCTTAAGTGCCCTCTGCTATTACTACCATCACGTCCCAAGAAACACACAGTGTGACCAGGCACAGTAAAACCATACACCTGCAATCCCAGAAGCTGGGAGGTAGAAACAGGAGAGTCAGGAGTTGAAGGTCATCCTCAGCTACAGTGAGTTCAAGGCCATTGAACTACATGAGCCTCTGTTTCAAAACTCCAAAAACAAAAGAAGGGGGGGCAGGGAGAGGGAGGAGAGCTATAGTTTGACTGTAAAGCTTTTGGAGGACACTTCCCCTTGAAAAATTATTAAATCCCCATATTTCCTTCATCCAGCATAAAAGCCACAAACACATCTTTGTAAAAGACAGAACTGAAGCCAGGCGTGGTGGGCGCATGCCTTTAATCCCAGCACTTGGGAGGCAGAGGCAGGCAGATCTCTGTGAGTTCGAGGCCAGCCTGGTCTACAAAACAAGTCCAGGACAGCCAGGGCACTTCTCAAGCTGTTACTACTACTCTTCCTTCACTAACTCAGCTTCCCTGTTATTACTGCAGATCTGTCTAAGAGGCCATTTAAAGACTGTCTGCTCTGTCACTACCAGGCAATGGGAATAAACAGGACCAGAGCAAATGATATTGTATGGAAGTTAGTTTCATTTTTGTTTTGAAATATTTGTAGTTGGTTTATCATATTTAGTTCATATTAAGGCAGTAGGGTGATGATCTAGAAATTATAAGATAACAAACCTTCCATTTTATACTTGAACATCTTCACCAAGAATAACTTCTAAGAGGACATCATTCTGTGTGTGATGAAACCATAAAAATCATCTGCCATCAGTCCATTCCATGGGTACTGGTCTTGGTCAAAGACAAAGGTCAACAATCCATCCCCACCAGCATGAGGCAATGCTATGACATTTAAGAATTCTGAATTGAAAGCACCCACCATCTGTTCTGCCTCCTCTACACCCTCTGATGTGTAATTTTGTTTCACTTACTCTTCTTTCCTAACTGGGGCACATGGCAGAAGTTTGGCCCATTCACTGGGTAGGGTAGCAACCATTAGCCCTTCTTAACTGTGGTTACAGCCCTTCCAACTTTTCAAATGATGTCTCAAATTCCCAGAGCCCACATCTTCTAGTGAATCACCACCACTGTAGTGTTCATCCCTTCTGAAAGTTAAACTTTACTGGAGGGTTCAGCTTCCAGAAGCAAACACTTTACTTGTGTTATAGAGAAAAAGGAAGTTATCAGGAAGCAAGATTCATCATAGCTAGAGGCAGATTCCAGGACTCAATTATAGCTTTTTAATATCAAGAAACATTATCATTAATGCTGAAGCTGGGAACCCGACCTTCACCACTCAAATCCTGGAGAGTAACATTTATTTGATGCTATGTAAGGGTAAGGGCAAGAATGGACCAGCCCTTTAATGAGGGGAGAGGAAAGGCACCTGGTGGCCAGGACACTTTAGAGAGCGAGTTTTAGGGCAGGAAGAGCTGCTCTAGCTATTTGGCATCTTCCAGTGCAGTTTCACATGTCTCCTTTAACCCTCTCACCATGACACCAACATATAGATGGGGAGAAAGATTCAAGAACTTAGGGAAATCTTTTTGGGGTTCCATTTAGTGGGCAGTGACTCTGCATGGCTCTGATTCTGAGGATTTTCCTATCCCGTCAGCGATCCCCTTTGTGACTCTTAACACAACTCTTGGGCAATTTCCAAGAAAAAAAAAAAGTGCACCTTGACCCATTCTGGACATGATTTCCAGGGATTTTGTGACCAGGTCAGGATCTGTGCCCTGTCCCAAGGCTGACCTTGCAACAGAACCTGAGGGGCAGATTCTCCTTGGCCTTTCCTCCAGAGCTCTGTGCTGTATGAAGGAGAGGAGGTCTGGAAGCCAGCTCACATGCCCTCTGGACACAGTGAACTGGCCTGCAACAATCAGAAAGTCAAGCAGAAACTGGACCGGTAGGAGAAAGCATGGGTTGGGTATCAGCTGAGTGTGCAAGTGTCTTCTAGGACTGACCTGGACAAACTTCCTCAATGTAAATGAACTCCTGCCTAGAGCTAAAAGGAGATAAACCTGCTTCCCAAGGGTGCAATAGGAATCAGGTGAGAAATGGTGCTGATGTGCCTAACCATTGTACCGCTCTTTTAGAAGTCGGAGCTATTAATATGGGAGCCAGAGGGATCGGTATCTGTAAAGAACAGACTAGTCTTTTACTATTTCACAATTTACTAGCTCTGTGACAGTCCTGGGGAAATTATTCAGCTTCCTTAAGTTTCAGTTTCCTCATCTCCAATGTGGGGTTTCTCTACATATCACATTGAGTTGTTCTAAGGACAGAACTCATGTAAATACAAGCGTGACTGGGGTCTGGTCCTGTAACTACCATTATTAGAAAATGAGCAACAACAAGGTCTGCAATCTCAGAGTAGGAAATGATGGCTTCCAGGGAAGGAGAACAAGGAATCAGTTACTATATACACTTTCCTTCTCGTGACAATGTGTGCTTAAAATTGATCAGAGCTTTCAGATTTAACATTGATGATGAACACACGAGACTTTTATCATTTTTGAAGAAACTTCACCAAAAGAAGCCTAGCCCAAAAGACTGAGGCTGTTTTAGGACCCTCAGCACTGTCACGTAGGAACATAAGACCCAGAGATCATATACGTAGATCAGGCCACAGAGACATTAACTCCAAAAGTCACAAATACTATTGCTTAGCATTTAAAATTATATTATCTTCGGATGGTTTGTTATATGCTGTCTGTTAAAGGACATTCCTATAATTCAATGCATTGCTTCTTATTTTTGGAGTATTTTAAAGAAAAAAAAGCATTAATGAATGGGTAGAAATACCTTAAAACCTCAACTCATAATTGAAACTAATAGTAAATACTATTATCTGTAAGAAATCACCATAGAATACCTTTAAAGATTCTGCACATGGAAGTCATTTAATGTGTGTAATTTAAAAAAAATCCTCATTTCAAACTTTTCATATACTGTATATTGAAAGTATACTTTTGACAGTTAAGATTATCATACTTTAATATGAAAGCAATAAAGAGTTATGGTTTTGCTTATCTGAAAGTACTTTAAAGTGGAAAGGAGATTTAACACCGGAAAGGCAGAGAAAAAGAAAATAATGATAAGCACTATATTGTACTCCCTCAAAGGTCACAGTGCAGCAGTGGACCTCATCGGCTGGCATTCAGGACAGGGAAGGCGCTACGTGCCCACAAGGGAAACTCTAAACGAATCCGTGCTGCTCATACGTGATTCAGAATCAGATCTACTCTCACCTTACTCATGGCATTAGCCAGGCTTGGTTCTTTCACTTTCTTGTTCACAGAAGATTAGAGGAGTGAACAAGAATGAACAGGGTAGTTATTATGAATGGACGGGAATGGTCCCGTCTGCTAAGGCTGGAGTTGGGGACAGACGCTATTGGGAGACTGGAGTGTTGAGGAAGGGACACTAAAACAACACCCAAACTGACACACAGATAACTGGGGTTCCAAATTAAACACCAAGTACTAAGGAGGAAAAAGATGTGTGTGTGTGACTGATTGCATCTCTATTTTTCAGAAAACATTTTAATAGAATGTTTTGTCCCTCAACTGAAGAATGGATAAAAATACTGTGCTACATTTGCACAATGGAATACTACTCAGCTATCAGAAGCAAGGAAATCATGCAATTTGCTGCCAAATGGATGGAACTAGAAAAGCTCATCCTGAGTGAGCTAACCCAGACCCAGAAAGATACACATGGCATGTATTCACTTATAACTGGATTTTAGTCATATAGTACAGGATAACTATCCTACAACCAACAGACCAAAAGGAACAAGAACATAGAATAGACTTTGTTACCGGTTAGTGGGACACTTTTTTCCTAGTGGAGCTGTCATGTAGGCCCCCAGTGCAAGAGGAAGCTCTTAGCCCTCATATGACTGATGAACTGAGGGGGCTGAGATGTGGGGGCACCCCATGCAGGAGGAGTAGGACAGATGGGAGAAGGGGGATAGGGTAGGAGTGTGGGAATGAGAGGGGTGGAGGAAGGGGGCTGGGATGGAGATGTAACTTGAAGTAATACATAAACGTAATAAAAAAGTAATGTAAAAAAATTCATATTTAGATGGCTTTGAAAATCTATTAGCTGTATCCCTATGATCCTGGCTAATGAAACACTACTAGGTTTTCTGCTCTACTCTCCAATCATAGTCATTAAAGAAACACAAAGATTATCTCATTCCTACTGATTGGGTACTCCATGTACTACTTTCTCACATCAGGTTCCCTTCTCTCATTTAACCAACTGAAGACATAATACTGAAGTGTCACACTTTTGAGCAGGCAGAAGTTGCCAGCCAGCAAGGTAAGAATTGTGGAAGTTCTCATTATGGTGTTCTTCATGAGAAAACTGCAGGGAGTTTCCTCAAAGAACACACATTAACTGTGTGTTCTTTGAACTGAGAGTTTGATATCCAGATTTGCACCCTAACACAGGACATGATGAGTGACTTAAAATTAAGGTAAGTAGCCTTTGTCTGTGTGTGTATGTATGTATGTATGTATGTATGTATGTATGTATGTATGTATGTATGTAT
>CAJQZJ010001694.1:23939460-23958881 GCA_907164525.1 Lophiomys imhausi | reverse complement strand
TATGTATGTATGTATGTATGTATGTATGTATGTATGTATGTATGTATATGTGTTCTGTGCACAAGCAAGCTTAACTTGATCTCCCCTACATTCTGCATAACATAAAGAATACATATCACAAAAAGAAAGACATACAAAAATGTAACTTACCTCATCACTCTCAGGTTGAGAAAACACAACTGGCTGACCTATATCCGAAGCTTCCCTTATACTGAGGTGTAAGGGAACGTCTCCTGCAAAAGCCCATAAGAAAACATTAGCCAGAGGAGCTTACACGTGCATTTGATTCTTATTACTCCAACTTTGGAAAGAAATAGAATCTGAACTAAAGTCCTGAAACTAAGTTGAATTATGCCTACCCTCATTTTGCTAAATGCCTAAGAGAGAAATCTCAAATGCAAAAAAGGGTGAAAAATCCCACTTAAGGCAGTCAAGTGACTATGGTACAAACTCTGAGGCAACCAACCAAGAAAGGAGGCATCTATCTGACCTACTCTCTGCTGAAGATCTTCAGGCAAGGAATAGCTTAGAGGACATTTGTAAGTGGTTTTCCCTTGTAATAGTTGATGTAGACATATATAGTGTTGCATGCCAAGGAGGAGATGGATGAGGACAGGATGCAGAGGCAAAGTAGTCCCACCGAGGGACCAAAGAATCTTCCTGATGTTGCCAGATGACTGAGTGAAGACAACTGTCATATAGTAAATCAGGAGCTGGCAAGATGGCTCAGCAGGTAAAGGGGCTTGCTCCTAAACCATCAGGTGGGTCCTCAGGACCTGCAGGTGAAGGGGCTTGCTCCTAAACCATCAGGTGGGTCCCCAGGACCTGCAGGTGAAGGGGCTTGCTCCTAAGCCATCAGGTGGATCCCCAGGACCTACTTGGTGTAAGGACAGAATCAGCTTTCAAGTTGTTCTTTGACCTCCACATATTTCCCATGGCACCTGCACCCATACACATATACGCAAACATAGAAAAAGTGTAACAAAACCATTTAAAAAGTAAGTCAGATATTTATCCCAGTATAAACCTATTTTTGAGACATCATTCTTTTTTTTTACTACCTACCAACCCATGTGCATGACATGTAACACTGTGAGCTTGGGAAGCCCTGTCAGTACACAGACTCAAGTGGGAGCAGCCATGCACATCTGACAGTGCTGTACTGTGGGTGGGAGAACTTAAGAACAGAATGCTTTGACCCAGTCTCCTAAAGACTGAGGACTAAAATGCAGCAAATGGAGTCATAACTGCCTTGTGCCTCTCAGCATTCTCAGAAGTACCCCAAACCCCTGCAAAGATTACCAAAACGTGTGTATAAATGTGCGTTTTATGTCCATATCTCATACAGCACCCTGCCAAGCAATACAAACAATGCAGAAGTCTATGTCACAAAATACTGTAACTTATTACGCATTTCCTGGCACAGGGACAGGTATTATATTGCTGTACTCTGATCACACAATGTTCACTCTTTCCTAAATGTTCATGATGCTAATCTTGGTTGTCAACTTGACTATATCTATGATCAACTAAAACCCAAGCATCTGGACGTACCTGTCAGAGATTTGCAGGACTGGATCATTTGAGGTGGGAAAGACCCACCCTAAATCCAGCCACACCTTTTGGTGGCAGCCCACATAAAAGGACATGGAAGAAGGAAACTTTTTCTCTCTGCCTGGTTCCCTTAACTCGTGCTGGCACGTCCATCTGTGTTCTGTTGCTGAAAATTTTCTTTGCTGGTTCACTTCAGGGTTCCAACACAGACTGAAGACAAGTTGAGACATCTAGCCTCATGAATTGAACTACCGGATCCTTAGCCTTTCAGTATAAGTTGAGAGAGAGACACTGTTGGACCAGCCAGACCACAGACTGTAAGCCACTCTAATAAAGTATAACTATTCTCATTCTTTCCCTGCCCCGTTCTGTTCCTTTAGAGAATCATGACAAATAAAATATCCAAGAGCCAAATGACAAAATATAAGATTATTTCAGTAGCCATTTTAGGATCAGTTTTGCAGTAAATCTGATGTCCTCTCTTCAAGATTAAGACAGTAGGGGATTGTTAGAGGAACAGATAGGGTAAATGCCACACAGAGTGCTTACAAACCCAGAAAGTTCTTATTGTGATTTATGAAAATAGCAAGGAAACCTGAATGGCTCTTTCCTGCTGAAGAAATGGAGCAAAACAGGCCAACCCACTATTTCATACAGTCACCTATTGAAATGGTATTTGCCCTCTGGAGAGTCATAATGCTACACGCAGACACAGAAGACCATGGGAGGTCACAGTGGGAATGGGAATAAAGGCCAAGGAGCAGTCTGGGAGGGAAGAACATCTTAGAAAAGAGTCAGGGCACATTTTAGATGCTGGGAGTCCTTTTCTCTGTGATGGTCTAAGACTTAACTACTACATGTCAACTTAGTTGCTATACAACTTTGTAAAACTGAAGTGTACACTTCAGGCCAGAGGCTCAGTCACTAAAGACACTTGCTTGAGTTCTATTTCAGGGACTCGCATCATAGAAGGTGAGAACCAACTTCTGAGAGTTGTTCTCTGATCTCTACATGCACACAATGGTACATGTACCACCACCTCTCCACCATAAAACAAACTATATAAATACACTTTAAAATATAATTTTAAAAAATTCAAAAATCTGCTTTAGGAATAATCAACCCAATAGGCCATAAAAGAATCGACAGCCTAGCTCTGCCAAGACAGGGTAGGCAAGTCCTTCATAACCCCTGCTCTACAATCAACGTCTATCAGAGAAACGGGGCCAAATGGCTGAAGATTGATGCTGTAATGTATGGAGAGAAAATGGGAACTGTCCAGGCAGCCACTGGTATGTCATTTCTTAGTTTTGGAAGATGCTGGCCCTGCGCTTCCTGCATAATCAGATATATTTATCCCTCTCAGGTCTCTGAGGTGGCTGAAGAATAGATAGCTAGAGTCTCATAGTTAAATTTTGAGTTGTTTAGGAATTAAGAGGGTGTTCTGGATCTAGGAAGATGTTTTTAAAATCGTGATGCAAGTTAGGATGGAAGCTGAGTTGGATATAGAACTTTAAACTCATGGAGATGGTTAGATAGTAGAATGTTAAAGTCAGTTGCCAAATACGTATGGACTGGACATTGGGAATGTATGCTAAGCCTTATAATTCTCATAATTGTGGCCTAATTATTTCTGTTGTTTTGTATTGTATTTGTTGTTATAAGAAAAAGAGCCATTTGTTGGGATGAAAGGGGGAACTGTTGGGGGAAAAAGATATACCTTAAACTTAAAAAAAATAAAAAGGAAGTGGATGGGGGCTTGAGGGGGGTGGAACCAGAGGGAAGAGTAGGGAGGGGATTGCAACTGAGATGTAACTTGAAGAAACAATAAATAAATAAATAAGATTATAAAAATATAATGTCCTCTTTAAAAGAAAATGGGGTAGGCAATAGCTTGCGCACTAAGACCAACAATCAAGAAATGGGACATCATGAAACTGAAAAGCTTCTGTAAGGCCAAGGACACTGTCAATAGAACAAAACGGCAGCTAACAAACTGGGAAAAGTTCTTCACTAACCAGCTCCACATCTGACAGAGCCCTAATATCCAAAATGTATAAAGAACTCAAGAAGTTAAACACCAACAAACCAAAATCCCATCAAAAAATGGGGTACAGAGCTAAATCGAGAATTCACTACAGAGGAATCTCTAATGGCTCAGAAGCACTTAAAGAAATGCTCAATGTTCTTAGTCATCAGGGAAATGTAAATTGAAATGACCATGAGATTCCATCCTACACCTGTCAGAATGGCTAAGATCAAAAACTCAAGTGACAGCACATTCTGGCAAGGATGTGGAGAAAGAGGAACACTTCTTCATTGCTGGTGGGAGTGCAAAGTTGTACAACTACTTTGGAAATCAATCTGGTGTTTCCTCAGAAAGTTGGGAATAGTTCTACCTCAAGACCCAGCTATACCATTCCTGGGCATATACCCAAAATATTCTTCACCAAACAAGGACATTTCCTCAACTATGTTTATAGCAGCTTTGTTTGTAACAGCCAGAAACTGGAAACAACCCAGATGACCCTCAACTGAAGAATGGATAAGGAAACTGTGGTGCATTTACACAAAGGAATACTACTCAGCTATTAAAAACAAGCACATCATGATATTTGAAGGCAAATTGATTTAACTAGAAAAGATCATCCTAAGTGAGGTAACCCAGACCCAAAAAGACACACATGGTATGTACTCACTCATAAGCTGATAGTAGCCATTAAAGTACAGGATAACCATGTTATAATCCACAGACCCAAAGAAGTTAAGTAACAAGGAGGGCTCAAAGGAGGATGCTTGAATCCCTCTAATAGGAAGTGGATGGAGAGAGGGAACTGGACAGGAACCCAACATAACTTCTGTCAGAGAGGCTTTATCTAGCAGATAATGGAAACAGATGTAGAAACCCACAGCCAAACATTAGGTGAAACTCAGGGAGTCTTGAGGAAGAGTTAGGGGAAGGATTGAGGGAGCTGGAGGGGTCAAAGACACCACAAGACCTACATAGCCAATTAAGGTGGACACAGGGGGCCTCATAGAGACTGAACCACCAACCAAAGAACTTGCATGGACTGGTCCTAGGCCCACTACACATATGAAGCTGATGGGCTGCTTGGTCCTCAAGTGGATCCTCTAACAATTGGAGAGGAGACTGTCTCTGATTTGGACTCTGTTGCCTCCCTCTGGATCCCATTCCCCAAGCAGAGCTGCCTTGTCTTGCCTCAGTGAAAGAGGAGACACTTAGTCCTGATGCAATTTGATGTACCCAAGTTGGGTGGTACCAGATGGGGAGTATGAAAGAAGTGGTGGGATGGTGAGACTGGGAGGAGAGGAAGTGGGGCTGTGTTGTATGAGATATTAATATCTATAACTGATTAATAAGATTATTAGGGCAATGGAGTTATTCTTTAACACACTTATGAAAAATCACACAGATACCTGATGGATTTTAAGAAGCCTTAGCCTGGATTGTGCAATCTTAGCCCATCTAAGCTAGCTTTTAATTCTATTTCCCAAATAAAACCCCAATATATACATACATCCCCTCGGGCTGTTATTCTCCAGTGGTTTCAGGCCACGTGGAATGATGTTCTTCCATCTAAACCATGGCATGTCTTCCCCTCTCCTCTCCCTGGCTTCTTCTTCCTGTGATCCTTTTTGCTTCAAAAGCCCTCCAACCTTCTCCCCACCCACCTCTCTTCTACCTAATCAAGGCTGCAGGCACTTTATTCAACCAATCAACTTTAAATTAGATAGAGCAGGCGTATACAACAAAGGCAGGTTTATATGACAATATACTCACTGGGTGGGAACTAGATGTCAGGGGCCAGTAAGCAGCAATAGAATACAAGCAGCTTTCAGATTACAGAAACAGGGTTGCAATTGAGATGTAAAATAAACAAATTAATTAATGAAGGAGAAAAAAAAGAGTGGGGTGGGGTGGGGTGGGGGTGTTAAACAGTAGAAAACCTTAGCTGAGCCAGTTCTCCTTGGTTTCAGTTCCTCATCCCAGTATGTAGTGACACTTTTGAGAATTCTGGAATTTTGGTTTCCATAAAGAACACAGAAATATTATAAGAATGTGCTTCAGTTTTAATCTCAGGTGTAGTTTTGTGGGGCTGCTTCGGACTGTCCACAGCAGCTGACCATGATTTGCCTTGAGCGCTACTGAAGCATGTTTGTGCCAGCTGCAGATCATTTCTGCTATTGTGTGACATCTGAAATTCTGGGAACTTTTCAGAAGGTATATAAATGCTCATGCCCCGAGAGGTGTGGGTGGTTATTGGTGGTTTAGGGAGGTTGGTTGTGGTTTGTTAGTAGCCATGGTTTAAAAAGAAACAAAAGGAAAGAAACTAGATTCACGCATCTCTTTCCCTCTCTCCTCTTTTCTCTATCTAGTGTTAGGGTATGAAACCCAGTGCGAGGGTAAAGGGTGGGAAAAGGCAGAACCCACAAAGTAGCAAAGATCAGCTACACCAGTCCCCACCTCATTGGAAGCAGACCTCTTGCTGAAGTCCATGAAAACCTCTCTGGGGCTCCCTGACTACATTAAGTAGAGGAGTGGGAACTCCAAGTTATGTTTCCTGTAACTGTTTGAGGTCTCATCTCTACAGCAAGGTCCAGCAGTCAATACTTCTGACGTGCTTTAGGTCATCATACATTTGTGAGCTGTTGTGTAAGAGAGAACTTCTAGTCTACAAGAGGCTTCAACATCTAATAAATAATTCACAAAACTGTCCCACTTGTTATAAGCTAGGGAATTACACCGCCAGCATGATTCAATAATGCCATTATTATAATTATGCATTTACTTTATTATATAAGGGAAAGTCAATCTGTTATATTATTATGCAGATTTGGGAAACTGAACTTTCTAGGCTAGTTAAATGACAGTTTCAGAATATAAATTAGTGGCTATAATTACAGTAATGTATCAAAATATATCATTAACATTCACCGGGTATTTAGTTGCTGCTACAGAACAATGAACAATAGCAATACATTTAGCATTAACTTTCAGAAACTTATTATGATAAAGAATGTCTTGAAATCTTCTCATGTCTAAAGGACCTTAATTTTCAACTATCTGAAGCTAATAACATCTGTCTTTGCACAGAACAGAAGCTCATTCATGATTACAAACAAAAACAAATACATGTTGTCTTAAACATCTATAGCTTGCTTGTGGATTTTTTTGAAAAAAGTCATGTTTTGCCCAAAATCTGTTTTTGTTTTATTTTTTCACTTATAACATGATTTTGCTTTCCTTCTATACTACTTAATTCTTTGATTCAGTGCTATGAACAATATATACAATAAAAACTCAGGTGCCATATTGTATAGAAATGGGTAATTGCATATCACAGTAAACAGGAGGAGATACTGTCTGTCATTCTGTAGCTGAAAGATTGACAAAGAACTTCTTGTGAAGGCATTTACACATGATCAATGAACACACCAAGTGAACATGTCCATATACACATACTTTTTGCAGTAATATGTATGTCCAACCAAGCTAACTACCATCCTTTAAAATATGACTTCAATCCATGGTATTCAGTCCACATCTCTCTCCTTAAATTGAATCTATAGGCAGTTTTTAATCTGTCATAGAGATTATATCATGGCCTATAGAACAGCCCTATTCACATAGGCCAAAGAGAGCTTAACACATACAATGGCACTGTACTAACAATCTAAAAACACAAAGCCTCAAACAACTACTTACTGTTACACACCATTACCAGATTTCATTGCCATCCCCCTCCTGTAGTTTCCCCCGTGAAAGAGCATTCTAAGGTCTTACCTAGAACATCAAGATCAAGGGTCTGTGCTAGTTTTCTTGCACCATCAGCACCAAAAATATGAGTTTTGTGTTTACATTTTGGACACTGGAAAACACTCATGTTTTGGACAAGGCCAAGAACCTAGAATAATACAAACACATTAAAATTAAAATAAAATTACAGCATATCATAGTATATGATTTTAACATGTTTTTACTGAATACATACTAGTTAGTGATACAATGGTAAGTCAGAGCTCTCTCCTCTCATGGAACTCACAAGCTAGTGAAAGATGAGAATGGTGTGATAAAAGCTAAAAGGGAATAAAGGGGAATGAGAATGCTTGGCCTGGGAAGAATGAGAAGACCCTGGGTGGCTCGGAGACAACCGTTCCTCCAGATTGTGGGTAGACAACCTGCAGAGGTGTTGGTGTCTACAATAAAAACACCGTCAGAGCAGGAGCAAAGCCAAAGTGGAAAAAATATAGCAATCTGAACCTGTCTGGTAACCTAGTGGGGGTGGTCAGAAGGGTCTGGTAAGGAAGGTCAGGGTCAAATGGTATTATGCTTTGAGTATCCAGTCTCCCAGAGTCTATTGTACTGAAAGCTCGATCCCCAGCTGCTGCTATTTTGGGAAATACTGCAACTCTTGGAAGTGGGGTCCATCTGGAGAAATCAGATCACTGGAGGTGCTTTTGGTGGGGGCAGGTAACCTATCCTGCTCTAGCTCTTCAGTCTTTGTATCTGTCCCTTTCATTCTGTCTCTCTCTCTCCTCTCTCCTTTCTCTCTGTCTTGCCTAACACAGAGTGAAAAATGTTCTCCCCACATGCTCCCATCCACATGGAGCTAAGCCACTGTGGACTGAACCTCTGAAACCATGGCCCTAATTAAACATCTCCTTTTCATTCTTCTTTCAGGTACCGTGGTCACAGCAACGAGAGCAGAAGACAGGACTTTAGTGTTCATCCGACACAATAAATGACAAAGACTTCTGAAGCTGAAAAGGTGCTTCAAAAGAGGTGGTGGTAGGTAAAAGAGTGCTGTGAAAATGTAGCTCTGATGACAATACGCTGAAGAACAAGAGGGGAGAAAAAAGAATGGGTAATGGAGGACAAGTGTCTTACAGTTGGTGGCAGCTAACATACTCTTAGCTCTTTCAAGTACTAGAGTGAGTGCTGGGAAGGTGTGATTTTCTCCACGTAAGAACACTGCTAAGGGGCTGTTTTATCATCCCCATTCTTCCATGGAGAAAACTGAAGCCAGAAGACTCACATCAGCTCTTACTGCTGCTATTTGAATAGAATCTTAACATTTCACCCACATCTCCTTCTGAGTTTCCCTGGCTTCGGGCACAACATAGATCTTTACGAAACCTTATTACTAAGTAGTTCCACTGAATAAGCACACAAGCTCTGCAAACATCATCTGCATCCATGCGCCTTTTGATCTCATATTCATGGGGATTTAAACAGTGGCTCTCTTCTGGAAGAAGGATGCAGGGCACCGCTGTGAGAGCAGAGAGATAACCGTGTCTGTGCCATCCTATCTGCTCTGACATAAGATCACCACTGTGGAGATTATTAGACCATTTGCATCTTAAATGAAGAATAGCACTGACAGCCCACAATGGCACTGATAGAAAGGTGATAAAATTTATTATTGTTTCTGAAAGGAGGACCAGAGACAATGAAGGGCGTCTACACACATGGAAATGAAGACGAGCAGTGAAGAAGTGGTGTGCAGCACGGCTTTTCAAAGTATTTCATACACACCCTTTGCCAATGTGAAGTGTCACAAAAACAAATCACACTGTGTTTTGGTAATTCAGTACCACCTCCAGAAAGATAGGAGAAAACACAGCCTAGTATCACAAGGTTTATTTGTTTATTGAGTGTGACTAAATAATGTCCTCATTGCTTGGGCAGTTTAACTGCCATTTATGTTGAATATTATGCATACCCTGATGTAGGGCTTTCAACTTAAACATAAAAAACATTATTCAGTGAAAGAGAACATGAAAAACACTTAAATAAAGTGAAAGTCTCTGTGTGCTGCATTTTAATTTAGAGAGAACAGGAAAACATTCTTACACTGGAAGCTCTTAGCCCCCATGACATAGAGGTGTGGCATGAGTCTACCTGCGGTTTATGGGATTCACGTCTCATAATCAAACTGTCCTCTGTGGACCACAGAAACACCCCAGACACATTCTCTGCAGACTGCATAAATGTCACAGTCATAAGATATACACACATAACCAAATAGCATTTAATGTGCACTTACAAGCCTGTAACTGGGCTAGACCCAGGGGAGAACTGCAGTGGGGTGAACACAGCATTAAAGCTTGTACTGTAGTTGAAGAAATAGATTGAACGAAAAAGATCTGTCCTGGAACTAAAGTACAGAGTGTGATGAGAGGACAGGGCAGAGAGGATTCAATCTACTCCTGCGTCACAGAGGGTTTCTTTGAGGAAAGATCTGACTTAAAAATGACAGAAAAAGCAGGCAAAAACAAGAAAAGAAAGGAACATTTAATTGCAAGTAGGAAGTACATGCTTCCCTTTAGAAACTGCAAAGCCATGTGAGTCCTTGGTGGGCTAGGGGATAAGGTGCAGCTGAAAATGGAGAGCTTGCAGTGGGTAATCACATGTCTGGGTTCTACAAGTGCAAAGAGAAGCCACGGAAGGGTTTTGATAGGAAAGGTCTCTATGCCTATATCATAGTAATTTTATTCAGAGGTTTAAAAACAACATGATATAATGAGAAAAGAAAATGAGTTTGTCTCATGTGCTTATTTTTCATAGACAAACACAAATTCAGGGCCATGTCCCCAAATCAATCATGTGAGAGGTGACTATCGGTCTTAAATATATCCAGTTCTCTGCCTGGGCACAAAGTAGGGATTTTTCTCCTTTCCAATTAGGAAGGACATGCAGTCTGTCTAGGCCAATGAAGTGTGAACAGAAGTACCTGTGCCACTCACAGTCAAGATTTAGGAACTAACTCCCTATTCTTCATCTTGGTCCTGGTGTCTAGACAGTGGCTGCTCCATCAGTACTGATGCGGTAGTTAAGTATGATACAGAGAGAGTGGACATGCAGCTCTAGAGAAGTCAACCCTGTGGACTAAAACCACCAAAATAATTGATGCACATAACCTACCTCAGCTGACACAAATGTGTTATAAAACATAAACATACATATATAAAGAATAAATATGCATTGGAATATATGAAATACCATTTATTTACAAGGATACGAATCACAAAAGTGAAAGTAAAAAAAAAATCAAGTGAGAGTTGACAACACTTAACTCTTGTACTAATAAGATGTGACATCTTCCAGCGTAAGTGTAAATGCTTAATACTGCTTTCTCTTTCACCCTAGTAAATCTTTGTGTCTAAAGAATCTCACTCATATACCACTTTGCTTTAATATTAACAATAACAACAACAACAACAAAGTTGGCTGTAGGGGAATAGCTCAGAGCCCTGAATAGACAGACCTACATAAGAATGTCATTGCTTTATAATAGAAATGACACAGCACTTACATGTTAACTGGGTGTACACATGGAAACTAGCATATCTTAGCCCACCATCTGCACCATACAAATACTAACTTCATGCAGACAAGAAGCCAAATGTGAAAGGCAAAACAACATTTTGAGGAGTAAACAAGTGAGTACACTTGCAACCTCAGAGGCAGACACAAAGAAACACTAGAGATAAGTTTAGCATTTTTATTAAATGGGACTTTAATAATATTAAGGAACAAGCAGGTGCCATTTAAGGGAAAGGGAGACTATAGAGCAGGACACGACTTCTAGCACACGAGCTTTGAGATAGACTTCTTATTGAAATATAGAAAAAACAAATCGACAATATCAACACGACAAAAAGCAGGTAAGAGCTTTTGGGGTACTTTATCAAAGCAGACATCCAAAGCACATCTGAATAGAAAAAAAAAAAAATGAGCATCAGAATGCCCAAAACAAAACCAAAGAGGAAACACCCAATGCTGTGATGATGCGGACCAGCTTGTTCTTTGGCTTCTGGCTGTTCTGTACAACTGCCGGGCCATATCCATCTACTGAGTTAGACTATGGCGCACTACGGGTGTGAATGTAGTCACAGCAGAACAGTTGGAAAACTGCACAATAAAACATCACATTCTTGTATGTGCCCATAGCACAGCAAGTCAAGGAACCGCAGCCACAGTCAATCACCTACGTGAGTTTTGCTAGGACCCAGGCACACAGTTGGTAAAGAAAAGCACTGTCACAGACAGGCCAGACTCCAGTTTTATGAGTTGGGTTCCACATGGGAGCGAGTGAAAGGCTCTGGGTTACTAGCAACACTAGTTTAATTTCTATTTACTTTGAAGTGTTACGTCCTTTGACCAACATCTTTCCTGCTTGAGCTGCTACCCCTGCCCTCCTCATAGCTCTCATAACCACAATTTCATTCTTTATCCCCGTGAGTTCAGCACTTTTAGATTTCACATATAAGTGAAATCTCATGAAGCATCTGTCTTTCTGTGCCTGGCTTATTTTGCTTCAAATGATGTTCTCTAGATTTATCTATTTTGTTGAAACAAAATGATTTTTAAAGACTGAAGAGGATTCCACTGTGTATATAAATAATGCTCTTTATTTGCTCATTTGTTGATAGTCATCTATACTGACCCCATATATTAGTTTCTGTGAATAATACTGCACAGAAGAACTTGAGAGTGCAGGCATGTCTCTGGCATGCTGACTTTAGTTCCAGAGGATGGATATACAGTAGTGGGGTTGCTGAGTCATATGTCTTTACTTTTTTTTTTTAACATTTATTAATTCAAGTTATGTCTCCATTACCCCCCCCCCCCCCCCCTCCCCCCCCCCTCCCCCCCTGTCCCCCCCCTCCCACCCCTCCCATCCCTCCGGTGTTGGGTGCCTCCGTGTATCAGCCCCCTCAGTTCATTAGTCACATGAGGTCCAAGAGCTTCCTCTTGCACAGGAGGGATACATGGCAGTTCCACTAGGGTGGCTTTACTCTTAATTGAAAAAATAATTTTAAAGTTCAGAGAAATGGCTCAGCAGTTAAGATCAAGTTCTGCTCCTGCAGAAGACTGGAGTGAGGTTCCCAACACCCTTATCAATTGCCTGTAACTTACAGCTCACAATTTCCTGTAACTCCAGCTCACATGCCCTCTTCTGGTCTCTATGAGCATCTGCACTCTTATGTGGGCATACCATTCCTAACACATACGCACATAATTAAAGCCAAAATCTTTAAAAAAATTTAAAGAATACTATTCAGCTATCAGAAACAAGGAAATTATGCAATTTGCAGCCAAATGGATGGAGCTAGAAAAGCTCATCCTGAGTGAGCTAACCCAGACTCACAAGGATGCCCATGGCATCTATTCACTTATAATCGGGTTTTAGCTATATAGTACAGGATATCTATACTACAACCAACGCACCAAAGGGAACAGGAACATAGACTTTTTTTTCCTGTCAATGAGACACTTTGCCCTAGTGGTGCTGCCTTGTAGGTCCCCAGTGTATGAGGAAGCTCTTGGCCCTCATATGACTGCTGAACTAGGGTGGGGGACTGATATGTAGGGACACTCCACTCCAGAGGAGTGTGATGGAAGGGATAGTGGGTAGAGGGTAGGACTGGGAGATTCTATGGATACTTTATATCTCCTTTTAAAAATCTGAGCATTAAGATACACCTTCAATTAAAAAAAAAAACAAATAGGAGGGTGAGGGGAAAGAGGGTAGGAGGGTGGGACCAGGAGGGGGAGGAGGGAGAGGGACTATGATTGAGATATAACTTGAAGAATAATAAATATAAAATAAAATCTGAGTATTATATTATTCTCAGATATCATTCTTAACATGGTTTGAATTTGCATTGCCACAATTCTGAATAAAGATGAGTTTTTAGTTTTATTTTAAAGTTTTTTTGGTCATTTGTATATCAGCTTTTACAATGTGCCTATTCATGCATTCTTTCTGTTTTGCAAATTATTATTTTTCTTACTGAATAGTAAGGATTCCTGGGGGAAGGGTGGTGGGAAAAGGCAAATCTGACAACTGAGTCCCACCCTTAGAACCCATATAAAGATGGAAGGAGAGGACCGATTCTACAAAGTGGTTCTCTGATGTTCACACAGGCATCATGGAATATGAATTCCCCAACCACATTATGTACATGTGTGTGCACAAAATTTTTAAAAAATTAAAAAAATCTTTTGAATGACTTTTTATAATTTTTAAATGAATTTCATATCAAAATGATATTTTAAGTGTATTGTTAAACTTAACTTTACCAGTTTCTTTTTTTTTACATTAAAACATATAGCTACCCCAAAATTTAAAAGTTACATTTGTGGCTTACTTTGTATTTCCATTGGACAGTGCTGCCCTAGACAACGTCTGACCATGAGCGTGGTTTCGAAGTCATCCTATCTAATGTCAAAATGTACAAAAATGTATGAAAATATTTTATCAGGTTCTGGGATGTATTATAAGTATTTTTATTAATTGACTAGATTTATTATGAATACTGTTTGTCATTGTGTATGCATGTGTGCTATGGTCCCAAATGGAGTTCAGAAGATAACTGCGTGGAGTCAATTCTCTCTGGTCATTTATATGCACATATATACACATATATGTTATTTACATATATTATGAATACTATATGTATAGCTTGTCAGATATATATGCCATAGATTTTCTCTTTAAATAATTAAAAAGAAGAAATCCATCATTAACAAATGCAGACTGCGTGACGAATGACTCTTTCATTAAAGGATTAGTTGTGGGAGATCCTGAAGGGAAAGTGCTTATCAAGGAGCTTAGAAGACACTGTACTTCCTATCTGATGTCAAAATGTTCAAGGTGTGACAGCAGTACTTCAGTCACTGGGGTATCGAATGGGGCAGCTAAGGGTAATTAGGAAGAATCTAGAACATCCACATTCCAATTCTATTCATGAAATCTCCTCCTAAATAGGGAATAACTGATGTCTGCATGACTCACACTCAAACAGAACTGCCTCACACCTTGTGAATGCTTTATACATTGCTAAGATGTTTGTGTTTACTGTAGGGCTGCTGTGTGTGTCCTCTGATAGCAGACACATTAGAAACAGCAGCTTTGCTCTGGTGTAATTTACATAACACCATGGAGCTGCAGCTGTAAGCACATTCAATCACATTTAAGGCTTCATCAAAGTATAATCTCCTTTTTCCCATTTTACTTCAGCTAGTTGTATTGGAAGAAAGCAAATATTACACACCTGGCTAACATCAGCCACCATCCCATCTTACATGTTATTCCTACATAATTCTTACCCATCACTGGCTCAGAAGGGTACTTCTCTTATTAACATTTAAAAAACTGACTCTTGAAATATGAACATTGCTCTGAATATTGGATTTTTGAGTCGAAATGTATTGAATTAAACAGACTCAAAATTTTAATTTCTTCTTGCTATTTGAAACCCTGATTTAGGTAAGCAACAAGTAAGACTGTCAGCTACTGTACAATCCAATTTCTCAAGGTTAGAAGCAGGTGAAATGCCAGCTGGAATCTGTCAGACGCATTAAAAGCTATGTTTTAAGAAACATTGTGTGTGTGTGGGGGGGGTAAACTGTTATGCAGAGAAATGAATAGCAGTAATGAAAATAGATTAGATTCATAAGTGCTTTTCTGTTCTCCATTGGCCCTGTACCTATTTCTGAAGCATGCATAGAGATACCATAATTTTAAAAATAGGATGGGTTACTCATTTTTTTCCTTTATAAGATGTCTGATATGGGGGAAAAAAAAAGAATGGACAGGTTTGTGTCTATACATCTTTCAAGGACCAGAGAAGTGGCCATGGTCCATGAGGTACAACTTTTCTAGACTTTGTATTCTTTAGTCTCTAATAGGAGGATTTATATTGGTTTCTGAAGTCTGCAACTGAAACAGTAACATTCTGAGCTAGTAGTCATAGTACTACAGGCTAAGCTTTACCAAGTACTGGATACGCAATTTTATTCAACCATTATGACCAGTGGGGAGAGTAATACTGCTCCTATTTCATGGATGAGAAATCTGAGGCTGAATTACTTGCTCTAGGTCACATAATAAATTACAAAGCTCAAATTCAGTCTAGGTCACTGATTTGTATGTGGAAATAGGATGACAAGTAAATGGACTGCGGGGTTTAACTCATGGAAGCAAGTGGCCTTGGATAAGGATAGTCAGTACGGTTTATTGGTGCAATTTAACATAATAATTAAGGGCATAGTTACAGACAGGCCCAATTTGCATTCTCCTTTGCACTCAGGAATGCAGTCAAGCTGAAGCCTTCTTAAAGATCATGGTCATGGCTCCCTTTTTCTCTTAGTCTCCGTCTATCTCTTGATTGTCATTAGAACCTATGGATCCATAGCTGCAGTCCACTTTTCAGTGTTCCCATTTCCCCTAGCTTCACATCCCTACTTGAACAAGTAAACCTCAATGATAAGCAACCACTAGACTCCTAGAATGTCTCTGCGATATCCCATGATGCTCACAGTGCCAATCTCAATTCTGGAGCACCTGCAGAAAGTGCAGGTGAGCATGTGAGCTCTGGAAAGAGCGGATTACTTGGGAGTGACAGTGGAGCTCAGCGCCTCACTAAGCAGATAGATACATTTATGTGTGTTTTCCTGTAAAATGGGGAAGATGATGTTTCCTTTCTCATAGGGGTGTTCTGAGGGTAAGATGAGCTTAATTCATTAACTAACTTTGAAAGGTACTCTAGTTTAGAGCACACAAGAACGTCTAAGAGACCCCACGGAAAGATAAAAATGAGCCTGCATCTGGTCTCTTAGATGTAATTATGACTGAGATGCACAATGTTACCAGTATATTTTTATAGAGTAAAAGTTGTTTTTCTAAAAAATGAGAAAATTCCTTACTGTCAAGAAGGAAGTCATGGATGATACATTATACATAAAAGTCAATATGTATTGCTCAAAATAATTTAAACATTATGTTGCAAGGTTCTCTTTGGGGCCATACTTCTTTAAGTATATCTTTATCAGTCTTTTTTATTGCTACAACAAAATATCTGAGGCAGGCTAATAATACAAAGAGAGAGAGAGAGACTTAGAGCTCAGTTTTGGAAATTATACAACACTGTGCATGTATTAGCTTTGTTCTCATGAGTATATGGAAGGATCTTATGGGAAGAGAGAGATCATATCACCAAGCAGGAAGCCAGAGGGTGCTTTGGGGTCCTGCTTACTCTTCTAATTAACTGACCCCACAATCTCTTCCCAGAGCATGCCCAGTGAGCTAACGAAGGCACCACCTCTTAAAAGTCCCACCACCACCCTGAAAACCAAGCCGACAGTACTAGGACCCTCTGAGGGACAAGTCACAGCAGCATTGCAGGTGAAACAGCTGAGGCCTAGACCATGTAAAACCACTGTGTTGTCATACCCAGCAGGAAACCAGCTCCAGTAGATTTATTAACTCCTAACTTCCCAAGTTCCTTTGACTTCTGCTTGTTTGGTTTGAGCCCCCACAGCAGCAGCAGTCGATTCCAAGCCTGCCAATCCTTGAGTATGTGAGTTCCTTCCCCTTCCACTCTGTTATTCTGGATTAGGTTCTGATGCCCATCACCTCAGCATTTCATGCTCTGAGCCACTAGAAATGCATGTGTGTGTGTGTGTGTGTGTGTGTGTGTGTGTGTGTGTGTGTGTTTATAACGGACAAAGTCAAGAAATGGGGGTTTCGCTTAAGAATTTAGGCTGATTCTGTGTAAAACCTTTGGTTCTATCTTACTGTACTGATTCATGACCAATGGCGCATCACAACCAGTACTGTGCAGCCTCTGTCCATTCAGACACTTCCTCACTGCCTCTGTGCTTTCCTGGACCCTGTTGTCCTTTTTATCAATATCTAGCAGATTAAAACATTCTAAAGCTCCATTTAGGTGCACCTACTTCTTGGCCAGTTTTTTGTGGGCTCCCCTCATAAGAAAAGTCCAAATGTCAGTTAAAGACAAACAGCAACTCTGAACACTACTGTATTTGCCTGAGTTTTCAAAAGTATATGTCCCTCGATCTAGTAGGAAGGATCCTACCCACGTCATTCATCTAGTAGTATACATTTAGTGAGCAGTTACATGATCAGCACAGACCAAGGCAGGGAGCCCTTCCATGGACAGAGCTTATAGTGCAGAACTCCAGATGTGAACGGGAAACAGCACAGTAAAACCATAAACAGAACGAGCTCTCACAGTGAACAGCACGAGGCCGAGTCCCCAAGAGAAAAGTCTGTTTGTTTAGTCTGCGTACCTAAGGATGAAAAGAGATTTCTTAAGTGGAGAGTAAGGGTAAAATGTGCTCAGGCTGGAAAGCAGCATGTTGAAGATTCTGAGGACACAAGGGATGCAGGAATGCACAGAAGTGGAGGAAAAGCAAGGTGGCTGGGACAGGGAAAAGGGTAGAGTAGTCTATGCACTGGGGAGGATGAACAGTGGGCAGTGGATGGCATCTATCCTGGGCTACAGTGATCGCGTGCCTGTGGGCCAGGGGGGCAGAGCCCTGGAGGGTGTTTAAGGTAGGTTCTGGTACCACCAGGGACTCAGACTCTTTGGTGAAGAACGACAAATCAACTTGTAGTGGGCTGAGGGACCAAATGGACATGTGTACAAATAATTTGCAGGAAGCATTGTTAACTTTACATGGCATACTGGGAGGGAAACACTCCCTAGGGCAAGTAATTCCTGCGCTGAAATCTAAAGAATGAACATGGGTTCCCTGGGCTAGAAATGGCAGCACCAGGCAACAGACCACCAAGTCCAAAATTACAGGACACTGAAAAGAAGCAAATAAGATAATAAAGGTTTTGCCTCAACAGCAGCCCCACTGGTCCAAAGAACAAAGTTTTCTGATTCTCAGAATTTAGGGCCCCTTTATCACCACAGAGTTAATCAACAGTCTAAACGTATTCAGAGTGCTCGCTTCAGCAGCACATATACTAAAATTCGAACGATACAGAGAAGATGAGCATGGCCCCTGCACAAGGATGATACGTAAATTCATGAAGCCTTCCATATTTTTCTTTGTTAGCTGTTAGTGGAACACTTCACCCTAGTGAAGCTGCATTATAAGCCCCCAGTGCAAGAGGAAGCTCTTAGCTCTCATAAAAGTGATGAACTGAGCAGGGCTGAGATGTGGGGGCACCCTACACCAGAGGATTAGGACAGATGGGGAAGGGGATAGAGGGTGAGAGTGTGGAACTGAGAAGGGTGGAGAGAGGGGGCTGTGATGGAGATGTAACTTGAAGTAATAAATAAATGTAATTTAAAAAAAGTATTCAGAGAAAGTTGGTCTACTCTTCTTTCTGGGGCCATCACAGAAACTTACAGTCTGTGCTGGGTAGCTTTTGACAATTTGACATAAGCTAGAATCACCTGGAAAAAGAAAACTTCAGCTGAGTAATTACTAATTACTAGCTGATACAGGAGCATCTAGCCCACTGTAGGCCATGCCATCCTTGGGCAGGTGGGCATGGGCTGTTTAAGAAAGGTAGCTGAGCAAGCCAGGAAAACATAAGCCACAAAGAATCATTCCTTCATGGTTTATGTCTTGAATTCCTGCCTTGGCTTCCCTCAGTGATGGACTGTGACCCTTAAGATACAAAATTAAGATTATAGTTGGCCACAATGGTATTGACCCTTCCATATGGACGTAATATTAAGATTATATTGGGCTACATAGGCATTGATCTTGGTATATTGATACATAATTAGAGTATATTTAACCACAATTGAATAGATCTTTGTATATTGATACAAATTTAAAGGTAATGCTTCCCAACGGTATCATACCTAGAGATACTTAAAAATAAAATGTGAAGCTCTGACCTCTTGATACCAACCGTCTAAAACGGTCTAGGATAGTTAAAACAAACTCCTAGTCATGCAAACATGTCTCTTTGTTGGCTACTATGACAGTCTATCACAGATATTCTCTAAACTACCCAGTAATCAAGTTGCTAAGAGACAAGCAACATTTGCTTATCTAAATACAA
>CAJQZJ010001694.1:23902410-23939450 GCA_907164525.1 Lophiomys imhausi | reverse complement strand
GAGTCCTTCATAACCCCTGCTCTACAATCAATGTCTGTCAGAGAAATGGGGCCAAATGACTGAAGATTGATGCTGTAATGTATGGAGAGAAAATGGGAGCTGTCCAGGCAGCCACTGGTATGTCATTTCTTAGATTGGGAAGCTGCAGCCTTGCACTTCCTATATAATCAGATATATTTGTCCCTCTCAGGTCTCTGAGGTGGTTGAAGAATAGATAGCTAGAGTCTCATAGTTAAATTTTGAGTTGTTTGGGAATCAAGAGGGTGTTCTAAGAAGATGCTTTTTAAATTGGGATGAAAGTTGAGTTGGATATAGAACTTTAAACTCATGGAGATAGATCGACAGTAGAATGTTGAAGTCAGGTGCCAAATACATATAGACTGGACATTGAGATTGTATGCCAAGCCATATAACTCTCATAATTTTGGCCTAATTACCTCTGTTGTTTTGTATTGTATTTATTATTATAAGAGTAAGAGCCATTTGTTGGACTGAAAGGGGGAGCTGTTGGGGGGAAAAGATATATCTTAAACTTAAAAAAAAAGGAAGGGGAGGGGTGGGTTGAGGCGGAAGAGGGTGGGAGGGTGGGACTGGAGGCGGGGTAGGGAGGGGATTTCAATTGAGATGTAACTTGAAGAAATAAAAAATAAAGTAAAAAAAAAAAAAAAAGATGAAATAAACCATTTCCTCCCAGGTTGCTCTTAGTCATGGTGTTTATCACAGCAACAGAAAGTAAACTGGAACATAATACTTCATTATAAAGGCCACTAAGTATCAGCAAATATGTACTCATGGAATACATCACTTAACAACTATTTGTTGAATTAAAGTTAAGTAAGTTAAGTAAGCCTGTGTGTAACTAAGAAACAAGAGAGTAAATACACATTGGGGTACTCTTCAGGAGCTGGGTTAGTTCCCAAAGAAAGTACTGAGTAAGAAAATCTCTGTGAGGCCAAACACTGAGGCAATGAAATAGCTGTAAGGTACATGAGGCGCTCTTGGAAAGGAGGTAACAAAAGTGGGTCAGAATACCATACATAAATTACTCATTATTAAAAATGAATAAGGCTGAACACTCTTTTTTGTTTTTGAAAAAAAATAGTCTAACTACAAATCCTGCTATAATCATGGATTTGTCATAGGGTTTTTTTTTTTTTATCATTTCAGGCAGAGGGCAGAATTTAATCCCTCATCTCTTTCCTCCTTTCCCAAGCCATGCATTGAGTTAAGATATCATTTAAATTAACTTCAAAATGTTCTTACAGACATCACTAAACTCCGTCCATACCAATGAATTCCAGTGACATCACTGTTTCCATGGTAACTAATGCACTTCAAAAGGGGGAAAAACAGAACAAGATCAAAACCAGGGGAAAGGGAATAAAGTGGAATAAACAGTGCAGCATCACCTTTGCATTTATGGAACACTTTTTAATTCCGAACACTTTGCCATTTTGTAGACTTCAGGCTTTTAAGAACCAGAAGGCTCTCGGAAGTCATCAAATTCACTTCTGATAACAGAGACCCACTTTTGTACCGAGCAGCATCATGGTTGTCAGACTGCATACAGGGCTCAGAGTGGGAAAGTTCTCACTCACTTGAGAGCCTTACTACACACTCATGCTGTTCTTTGGGTTAAGAGATGATTAAGACATTCTACCTGTTTTTAAATTGTTTTTGTAGCATAAAGGGCAAATGATTAAAACCACAGCATAAAAGGAAGGCTATTACAGAGCTACAGTAGGCAGATGTCCAAAATGCCAGAGAGAGGAATTATTAATTCCATCGTAGAGACAGCCACAGAACACACAGCTCCAGCCATTTAGTCCCAACACACCCATGACCACATCCTGGCCCTGTCAGGACCCAGAACGGCTCTAACTCTACAAACTTTAAATTACTGGTATGATCCCAAACTGTTGTTCCCTCTTTTCACCGATCCTGGATGCATCCTAAGCACATGCGCAGCCCACTCCCCTTCGTTCCCTCCTGGCATCTCCTTGTTTACATCCTCAGCTTTTATATATGTGGTATCTAGCCAGCAATATCCCAGCTGGGCTTAGTGACCAGCCTCTATTCCACCATCATGTTCTGTTAAGAATTATCTGGCCCACTCTCTGTCTTGGAGAAGAAAAAAAAAAATCCAACACAACAGTATGAGATAGTTTTCTTAATTATTTATAGGTCAAGAAGTGTCAAGGGTGTCAGAGGAAAGTGGCACCTGAACTCAAAGTATACATGCTGAATGTGTGTCAACTAAGGTCATTAGACTTTGAATAAACAGAGTCCGTGACGGGCCTGACTCACAACTACTACTACCTTAAATGGCAGCATTAATTAAAATGATCTACTAGTATAAAGCTGATCATTTCTGAGAAATGAGATAGACAAGTCTGAATGCTGCTCTTTGCAAAGCAATTTCTTTCAAGGATTTGCTGATGTTGAGTGCAGCAGACATATGTCTCTACCTTCACCTCAGGACCAAGTTCAGCATTCACATTCATGCAGGACAAGGGCTCATGTCTGGCCCTTGAAGTGCTGTTAGTAGACCAACAGTCCCATTGTTCTTTGCCACGAAGGATTACAGATCACTTCTTAACTCAGTGCCGTCCATTTTGGTAGAAAGCTGCTTTTCTTTGCCATTTTACGTTTTAATCTCACATAAGAGGCTGCACTACTCAGTAATCTGCACAGCCATTACTTGTATCTAGTTTATCCTGGAGGACATAATACAAAGTCACATTGCTCAAAACACATGAAATAGAGGAAGCTTTCTCTCTGCAGTGGTCATTTGCGTTAGGGTTTTTTTTTTTTTTCAAGCTAAATTTCAGAGCACAAAACAGTGGCCCTAAACCAACTAATTCCACATTTAGGTCCAGCGGTGAAGAGAGCTTCAATCACCTGGAAAGAAAAGCAGACAGGCACGCTCCTTACTAGGCTCCTTCATTCTCACAGGCCCTGTTTGTCTTGTACACGGCTCCACTCTGGCTGACATGGGAGGAGAAACACTACCGGGTAAGGTCACCTTGACTCTATTGTATACACTGTTTTACAACTTTCATGGCTCTTCTCAGAGACAAACACTTGAGAAAGTATTCCTGAACCTTATCCTATGTCATGGTTTCATTGAAGAATTTGAGGAAAGCTAGGAATTCTTCCCATACTCAAACAAACAATTATCCCAGAGTTTGTGGTAGAGTGAATGCAGGATAGAGAACTATGAGAACCCTGAAGCTCATCCAAGGGTCTAAGTGTTTAAAAATTGCTGTTTATTATTACGCATGTATATGTGAGCACAGGGGTGCATTCCACGAGGCACATATGGGGTTCAAGGACAGCCATGAGGGGTCAGGTCCCTCCTTCCACCTTTACATGGGCTCTGAGATTGAACTCAGGTCATCAGGCTCACGCAGCGAGAACTTTACCATCGAGCCATCTTTCTGACCTGAACCAAAGTTTTAAAAGCCCTGTTTCTACTAGATTTAAAGATCTATGTGGAGAGCCACACAGATGGAAGCGTTGCATTGGTTCTGTTCTAACTCATCTCTGGTACTATTCCTTGGTTTTTTTTGAGGCCACTAGAAGGAAGAACCTCTTCCTTAGAGTAGAGAAAAGGGAAGTGTGTTTAATATAGTGTCTTCCTCACAAGAATCTAGTGAAAGTATACGTCTGGTCTCAGCAGGGCCTCTCTCGAGCAAGCAGCTTGTTTCAACCATGTGCAAATGGACAGTGTCTTAATTGGTGGCATGCTTCTTTCCTTTGGCTGCTAGAAAATTCATAGCATATTTAAGTTCCTTAATGGCATGCAATTTGTTTGCTGACTTTACTTTGAGCTCCATCTGATCTTAATTACTCTTTGTCTATTTTTATTACACTCTTACATTATTTTTTCAAGTACAGAATACCCTGAAATACGTCCTAGAAGAACATGGGCTCTCAAGAGTTAAAGTGTAGGTAGCCAGAAGGAGAAGGAGTTACCTTTTCACCTCTTCCCACAAGTGGTCTGTTCTAGTCTATGAAAGCATTTCCTGAGACGGTCATGTGACTCTGTTAGCATTTGGAGAGCATAATTCTTCAGAAAACTGCTTCAGAATTTCTCTTGATTAGCATGATTTGGACATGTTTGTAACCTTAAGTATACTTCACAGTAACTAGAAAGATCAACTAAGAAGTTCATAAAGTATTCTACAGAAGGCTAAGCTAAAAGACAAATGATGTTTTGTTAATGGCTCTGCTCTCAGGCTAGGCAGGTCCCATGCTTTTATCAGCGAAGGTGTGAATGCTTACAGGCACGTGGACCTTCCGAAACATCTCCGCACCCTTGTGTGCGTCCACCAGTGCAATGTCTTGAGGCGTAGAGACAATCACAGCACCTGACCAAAAGGGAAAGAGAGCAAAGCTATCTTTTAATGCTTCAGGGAAAATTTGCTTCCAACATGATTTTATTCACATGCTCACAGAGTCTGCTACATCACCTAGCGAATTCACACAAGTTTGACACAAGCCAATAGAAAGGTGTCTATTTTCCTCTTTCCCGCCTCTGACTCCTGGCCTCTGACATCACACCAGAGCACAGCAACTCCTTCCTATTCAGACCTGTGTAAGCGAGACCCGTGTCAGGCTGGCCTTGCTGTCCAGAAGTCAGGGGTCTAACTGGGATACCCATGGAAAGAGGACAGCCACACAAAGTACTAAGCGTTGTAACAGAGGATGTGCATGAGGTCATGAAGTTCTAACAGAGGGACAAGAAGGGGTGCTGAAAGGAAGAGGTGAGTATGATGTGCTGGGTGGAGAAGTGGAAGGCAAGGAGAAGCAATAGGGAAAATACCCAGAAGAGGTGATTCCTAAGCTGAGTTTTAAAAGTTTGTATTCTGAAAAACTCACTGTGGTGAATGGTTTGGTGGGGGGGTAAAGCCAAAGGCTGTGGTAGAAATTCAGATGCAGACTGGCCAGCCTTGAATGGAGTCAGCACTGAGTGATGGCAATGGAGGCTCTTGGGATCCCACTATCACCCTGCACACACAGATGGCCCTGGGGTTCAGAGGAAATGCAGGACTGGTTTTCATTAAGTAGAAACAATAAAGGGCTGGTATGATTAGCAGATTCTGTGACCTTTTTGAATTCTGTGGTTTTGTTTAGATACCCCAATAATGAATATATATAGATCACAAGCAACCATTGGTTTACAACTTAATACACAGAAACACGACATTTCAGAGCCTAGAGGGACAGTCTATTGGAATAAATGATAACAGAGGATGGATTATCAATAAATATCGGATTAGGTGAAGTGAAGTTCAAATGGTTCCACAGAGTGCTGTCTGAAGATCTACTGGGAGATGCTAGGTAAGGGAAAAGAGGCAGGAGGACCAAGTGACGCAGCCACCCATGGGAAGACAGGCAGATCAAACTAGAACAAGAAAGAGCCCATGGCACTTCTCCAATGGAAAGCCACAAATTCTTGTAATCGAGACTTCTCATCAAAATCTTTATCGTCACATTAATATCAATAATTTTAACTTCATTGGTTTTTAAAGTTTTGGTTGTACTTCTTTATTAAACTTTTTTTGTTTAATCTAGAAGTAACTTTAAAAGGAGAGATCTTATTCATCCTCAAATTTGAGATTCAAATACATAAGGATTCGAAATCTGATCCCATATTTGATTGGCTGTGTTGGTTTCAGTTTCTTCCTCCACAAATAGCACACCGTGTACTGTGTCCACAGTTGCATCACTACATCACTACTAGATGTCTGATACGATGGCCTGCATCCAATAAGAGATACCTGCTGTTAATAACACATCACTACTGTTTATTATTATTAATAAATTGCCTCAGAAGTTGCCAGGAAGGTCATTTCCCTGCGCCATTAGACAGATCATCCTACTCTTTAAAATAGTTTAATGGATTGTTCCAGCTTTCTTTTCTTAATTTCTCTGCTTAAGAGGCCAAAAGCTAGTCCTTAGTTCTTTACTTTTAAAAGATGAATCACATTTCTATAAAAATTATTCTGTACACAAAGTATTTCCACAATCTATGCCACCTTCTCAATTCTGTTATTAATATATTTTCATATCCAGTCATGTGGAAGGAATTAATTCTAGCTCTGGCCCCATATAGCTGTGACTAATCTTGGGCAAGAAACTCAAAAACACCCTGGGTTTGAGTTTCCTTGACTGTAAAGCAGTGTATTATTAGACAGTTTCCAAGGCCTCCATGACTACGATCTAGCATTGGCTCCTAACTGTATTTCTAAGTCCTGTCCTGTTCAACCTCACTGCCCTATTATCTTATTAAGTGGACATCAGTGCTGCCTCTCAATCCTGGACCATCCTCTCCATACAGGACCAAGGAGCTTCACTGGTTATTTCCTCTCAATCTTCTCCCTCACAATAACCTAGTATGCAGGGGGTTCTCTGTTGCATTAGCTCTAAAAAGCTGTGAACTCTAATCACAGGACAGAAACATGTATCTGCTTAACTATTTTTGTCCACTATTTGCATCTCATTGTACACTACAGGTTCATGAGTTTTATGGTGTGTATGTTTGTCCTTCAAGGACTGAGTTGTTGGAGCCCTAGTCCTCAGTGTGGTGGTAGTGGGGTAACAGGACCTCTAAAGGTGGGGTCTCATGTCCTACTATCCTGCTTTCTGTGGTTACTCCAGGATACATACTCATATCTAAAGATATGAAGGGGGATATGGGAAAATGGAAGGGAGACTTTATGGAGGCAGTGGAGGGAGGGAAATGCTAAGTAAGTAGGAGGGAAGAGGAATAAAGAGTACCTTTATAAGGATGATTGAAAAAGCCATAGGGAAACACTTTTTATGGTTATTTAAAAATACATATAAGTACATGTCCATTTTGGAGATGCCAGTAACATGGGATGACCACCAAGAACAAGCCAGTAAGCAGCAGCCTCCCACCCCTGTGGCCTCTGAAGCAGCTCCTGCCTCCAAATTCCTGACCTGCCTGAGTTCCTACCCTGACTGCCTCCAACGATGAACAGCAATGTGGAAGCCAAATAAACCCTTTCCTCTTCTATTTGTTTTTGGTCATGGTGTCTCATCACAACAATAGTAATCCTAACTAGGACAGTGTTTATACATATATCAGTAACTTAAATGAAGTTATGCCACAGGGGGTGATAATGTTTTCCCCAAGAGTCAAAGGCTATCTAACAAAAACCCTGGTGCCAAGATGGAACTTCTCTTTGAGTTGTGCTTCCCTTGATTGCCTCCCAGAGCTTGAAGGTAAGAACTTATTGCTGAGGACTCCACATATTTCAGAAATAGGACTTGGAGGATTTAAGCTGGAATTGACCTGGAAGCCTCCTGAGAGCGGGCTCTCATAGTATCCTAAGATACTATGTAAACTACCAAGGCAGAAAAGCAGTCAATAGACCTACTCAGCTGTGAACCTATGAAGCACAAAAATACTGGATTGGCAAGATATTCACAGTAGTACAATAGTGGCACCTTTACCTCAGGGGTAGCCAATAACTGTCTACCTGGATTTAAAGAACACTCAGTAGGAGGGAAATCATACCTAGTACTGTAAATATACTCAATTACCCATAGCTAGAGAGGTCATAGACCCAAGAAGAGAGTCTACTACTGCCTTTTTTTCAAAAACAAATAGAATAATATAACTTCTAAGTATATTCTAAATACTCAGACTCAGTAGGTTATGTACTGTTATGTGTCTGTACACATATATACATATGTGTACAGACACATAACAATAATAAAGAAGAGATCACGAATGGGGGGACACAGGTGGAATTGGAAGGAAAAGAAGGGGTGAGAGTGATGTAAATATGTTGCTCATGTATGAAGTTCTCATTAAAATAAGATTATTTTAAAAGAGGTAGTAGAAAGCCCTGTGGGAGGCAGCAAGGGAACTGTCTATCCTCAGAGGGTTTAAGGTAGTTCTTTCCTGTGGACCCTCACAAGGGCCTTGGGAAGCAGCTGTTACCGATCAGAGAGGCAGATCCCTGGATTTCTAGTTTCCTATCTGACAATTCGATCCCTCCTTCTTGCAGAAGCTCCTGGTGATGCCTACACAACATAATGCCACCAAGGGAGCTCTCACAGAGGCCGAGCAGATGGGGCTACCGAAGCTTGGGCTTTTAGATTCTAAAATCATGAGCGAAATAACCCCCTTTTTTCTATAAAGTACACAGTCTTGTGCATTTTATTACAGTAATGGAAGCAGACTAATATAATAGTCAATTGCATTTAAAAAAATTTAGCAACCAAAACTAACGACAAAATACCCTGTACAAAATGGGCATTTAGTAAAAGACCAAAGATCTAAAAAAAACTTTTGTTTATTTTCAAAATAAACAGCTATCTTACATTAGTACAGCATGAATTTTTAGTAACTCTTTAAACCAGATATGAAGAGATCTGGATTCTAGTTCTGTTAGTGTATTTTATAACTCTGAATATAACTCAGTAAATCTCAGTAGCCTCAGCATATAAAATGGACCTATTTATATTGGCCCTATTTAACTAAAAAATGCAAAAGTGATATAAAATGTTCAGTGACATTATTTTGTTAGCCACAAGGGTCTACAGAAAGATTAAGTGATGTAACTCTAACAGCATTAGCACCCATTCTATCTGAGTATGTACCTAGAATAGTGTCATTCAAACATTAATTGGTAACTTTTTTTAACAAGGATAGTAATCACTTTTCATGTCACCAAATGCTCATAGAACATGTAACATACCACAGAGACTACCAGCTAGGTTTATAGAAGATACTTTGTTATAAGATCTTTTTTTGAACAAAAGGATATACTGGTTTTTTAATAATTAAGTCCTTAATCCCAACACAGTTTAGGGCCCATTATCTCGGTCCTTTCACAGAAATATCCTCTTTTATTGTTCAAAATTTTTACCATTTCATATAAGCAACCATATCAAATAGTCCTGTAATAAAACTCAGAACTTATGAGAAATGCAACATAAACAGACAAAATTTCTGATAAAATGAGATTTTAGTCTTTAATCTACTTATTATCATCCAAAAAATATAAATTTTAAAGGAATTATGCCAATTTTTTTCTTGTGGTGTATTACACAACTTAAAATACGATCGCTAAACTTGATGATACTTTCTATCCTTATGGTATCTGACTTCCTACTTAGAAATGTATATTTTTTATAGGTCACAACACACGAAGCGATAAGAAGTAGCCTATAACTCACTCCCTGTATGCCCTTGTGAGTGATGTCGCCATTGCTGGTGATGTCACTTTAGTTCTCTGATACAGGATCTGGCAGGAAACCTGTGCTCCCTCTACTGACCACAAGGAAATGTCAGCAGTAGTTAGAGCGTTTAGTGTGCAAAAGGTGTGATTATTTGGGGTGATAAAAGACTCTCAAGAATCTCATCAAGAATTCTCTATTCACTTCCTAGGGGAAATGTCTAAGCCCAAACAGTTATATAATGTTGTTTAAATATACTTTTCAACTTGAACCTTTTAAAAGTTTGGATCTGCTGAGATTTGCCACCAAAGGTTAAATGTCTGGTGATTCTGACAAATATGTAAACATCTCATAAAAATAACTACTTAGAGTATTGTCTTAATTGTTAAGTCTCGTGACTATTCAGAGGAGAATCCGTAACTGTGTATCTGGATTTGGGTCTGAGTTCAGAGCAGTTAAGCATTTAAAACTAATTATTCCAGATTAACTGATCATAATTACAGTGGGGTAGAACTATTCTCCTATAAAGCACAGCCTGTGGGACACAGATTGTATCCAACTTCCATGCTTGGCTGAGAGCCTCAGCATGGAACATAGTAAACATGTACAAAGCCTACTCAGAATCACACCTGCAGGACACCCTTGCATCATACAATTTCTGAGCCCTTTAACATAGAGCCAATGGAGGCTCAAAAAGACAGTAAGCAATACCCTTCACATTCATAGTGCTAATACTCACTGCCGCCAATTCTACCTGACTTCTCTAGATACACGCTCATTCCACCAGAAAATAAGCATACTCTGGGGATGTAGCCTGGGGACAGAGCATGTGCTTAGCACACACGCAGGCCTCAGTTTGAGTTCCACCACCACAGGTGAAAGGAAAACAGAAGAGTTACTCAACTTGTGCTGGTTTATCATGAAGTATGCAATTGTTATTAACTGTAAAGTAGACTGCGGTCATTATTGTTGGCTCTTACATCTCTTGCCACATCTGAGCTTCCTGAATTGTAAACATTGTTTACTATAATATCAAGGAATTCCCTATAATATTAGTTAAGAGATTAAGTAAAACCTGATTTACACCTAAATCTACCTCAACTATGTTCACAGACTGCTTCTTGGATGAATCACTGTTGGTGGCTTTATGTTTTCTTCAATCAATTAATAACTGACTAGAGTCACAAAATTCAAATGTTTTATTAATTTAAACATTACCATATTTTGCTAGCCTTGGAAATAAATTTTGCTAGCCAAGTGTGGTGGCACAAGCCTGTAATCCCTGTAGAAGGGCAGACAGGAAAACCTCCACAGGTTTAAAGTCACGCCTGTTCTACCTAGTGAGTGCCAGGTCAGCCAGAGATACATAGTGAGGTTCAAAAACTAAACAAGGAAGAAAGGGATGGAAGGAAAGAGGGAAGCAGGAAGGTAAGGAGGGAGGGAATTCTGTTAACTGATATGAAAAAGAACTGTGGAAGCAGTAATGGATGAAAACACTATTACAAAGTAACTGGGAGAAGAGGGTGTTCACCTTTATCACTTCATTTTTTCACCAGCAGAATCTGGTGAAAAATCAAAGGCACTTAAGAGATAATGGAGCTTCCAGTCACTAGTCACTTCAGTTACTAACATCACCAAGAACTAACCAGAATACTTAGGCTGCACTCCCGTGGAACTGTGGGAACACAGGAATCTCCACGGGTTCTAGAGTATGGGATGGAACCAGACAGCTCAGCCATGTGCACTTGGTCTCTGTCTTTTTCTTTTACTCTTTCTCTTCCTTCTCTCCTTCATCTCACTCTCCCCCCCCCTTCTTATGACTAGCAGAATTAAGATAAAATCCATTCTTCTTGTTCATGCTGATTGGTAATAATTTGGGAAGCCTAACTGTTATATAAAAATCTCCATCACACAGAAAGTTTCACTTGCCTGTATCTGTCTACACTAAAGGCTAAGATTTAATATTCTGCATCTCAAAATTTTTTACAGGCACATGTGTTTCCATCTGCCCATGCTCTTCCTGAAACTACCAGAGTTTGTTTCAGAATAGGACAAATTCCCTTTTCCATCTCCTTTTTTTTTTTTAGCCCAGGCTGGCTTTGAACTCGTGACTCCCTTGCCTTCACCTCTTGAAAAATGGATCACAGCATGTGCTGGCTCATGACATCTCTGTGTTTGCTTATTTCCAAGGTGTGACTCTAACCAGAGCCTTGTGTGTGCCAAGCAAGATCTCCTCTCTCCCAGCTGCCACATCCATTTTTACTCTTTCTTAAAAAGCAGCTCCAGACAAGAGAAAAACTGGTCCCAATGACAACAACTTTTACTAACCAAGTATGTTTCACAAAACAGAGGGATGAGGCCTGGAGCTTTACAGTGGAAAGCTTTGGTTCCTAACAACATAATGCTCAATACTTTCATAACTCTTTCCAGATCATCATCAAGCCTGGAATATCTACAAGCAGATGCAAAGCTGTTTAGATTGTGGGGCTTGTACCCTGTCAGTGTTTAATGGGCTTCTATGTAGATTTTAACGTGGATCTGACCACACATTGACCATTAAGCTACTTACTGAACACTAAGCCAAAGGGATTTTAAGTAAATCTAGTAAGCTATGAAGGAAAGTCTCAAAAATTCCTAAACAATAAAATAGAATGGACTATTATAAAAGTGTCTGAGCCATGCATGGTGGTGCACATCTTTAATCCTAGCACTTGAGAGGCAGAGGCAGAAAGATCTCTGTGAGTTTGAGGCCAGCCTGGTCTACAAAGTGACCAGGCTACACAGAGAAACCCTGTCTCAAGAAAAAAAAAAAAAAAGGTCTGAAACATCTCCAGGCAAGACGAGCACCTGGAAGGAACCCAAGGGATTCAAACACCTGACATGTGGTTTACACAAATGGTTCTGAAAGCTGACTATGCTAGCCCCATCTGCAGACACTTCGAAATAGGGCTTCACGTGTAATAGTATAGAAATGTATTTATTCTTATGCTATTTCATCAAATTGGTAACTGATGTACTGTAACTTCTACTTGCAATGTATGTTCAGCCAAATAAAATGGCTGTAATTAACTTCATTTCTTCTTAAATTTAGATACAAAACATTGCTGTTAGCATTAGCATTACGTCTAATTTTAGAAATTTGAGTCTGAACTAAACAAGGACTGAAGTTCAGACTAGGGATAAAGCTCAAGTCTAGAATGCCTGCCTCAAATGCAAAGGCCTAGGCTCAATCACCAGCAATAAATAAGCAAATAATTAAATGCCATAAAGATAAAATCCTGAAATAGCTTCTAACCTTCAACAGTTGCTTACATTTTTGTCCAACTACAAACGAAATCTATTCTGGAAATAATTTTCATAATTCAATGACTAAAACAATAACTGTCTATATCATCTAGTTCTTGGTAAGTCTCTGTTAGAGCCAGTCTTTACTGTTAGGTTGACTAGATTTGGAATCAACTAGGAGACATGTTTCTGGGAGTTCCTTCCTTCCTCCTTCCTTCCTTCCTTCCCTTTTTTTTTTTTTTTGGTTTGTTTGTTTTGTATTTTTGGTTTTTGAGGAAGTTTCCAGAGAAGTTTAACTGAGAAAGGAAGACTGAACTTGCCTGTGAGTGGTACAATCCCATGGGCTTGAGTCCAAGACAGAATAAAAAAGAGAAAAAGGCAAAATAGAACTAAGGACAAAAATTCCTCTCTCCCTGTGGCCGGTGTGACATGAGCATCTCCATCTCATGCTGCCACCACCACGCCTTCCTTGCCTGTGAGCCCAAACAAACCCTTTCCTTCTCTCTCTAAGTTGTATGTCACAGCAATGAGAAAATCACAAACACGGCATCTACTAATGAAATGTCAGCCAAAATTCGCATGGAAGATCAGCACACCCAAAAGAAGTCTAAACCTAAAACATAAATTATGGTTGAAGGGCTGGAGGGACGGCTCTCAGTTATCAGCACATACTGCTCTTCCATGACAGAAAGCTCAGAGCATTCTGCTATTCCAACACCTTCTCCTGGCCCTTGTGAGTACCCAGACATATGGATAAGAACATAAATTAATTTTTTTTTTTTTTTTTTTGCAATCGCAAGAGGTTTATTTCAGGGGGGAGGGGGGCTCAGTGCACTGAGGGCGCCACTCGTATCCCACGCAGGGGTAGGAGCTGCGACCCATAAATCAATCTTTAAAACAAATAAATGAAAATTTAATGTCTCTGACAACTAAACTATACCTTAAGTCTTCTGCATGTTGCTAGCTTTATAGTTATAGGTCATTACAAATTATATAATTATAGAGAAAGCAAAGGACTAAAGTTAAAAAGAACATTTCTTTGACTTTACAGTAATTTCCCAAAAGATCAGGATCAGATTATCTTTACAGGCTTACTCTTGCCAATTTAAAACCATTTAAAAGAATTGTAATTTTTAAATAAAAGATTCTGTGATTTACATTACTGAAATCGCTATTCTTTTTCCTTTAAGGAGTAAAAACTAGAAAATCAAGGAGTTATTTCAAATAAAGGTCCATAGGCATTCACCTACTAATACAGCAGCAGTACTTTGCAGACCCACTAATCCCAAACAGATTTTCAGGTCATAAATGGCTGTTCAAATTGGCCAAGTGTTACCATAGAAGAGAAAATTGATCAAGCCAAGGAAACTGCTGGTGGAAAAGAGAAGAAAGAGGGTGGACATGCATGGCTTGTCCTCTGGAGATTTTATGAGTCAATCATTCAGCCATCCTGGTGCAAGATGGACACCTGTGTAAGCAGCACATGCCTTTCACTTCGACCAGTGACTGACATAAAGTGGCTTAATTTAAATTTCCTACCCCATTTCATTTAAACGAGTGAGACACAAAAAGGCTCCTGGCTTCTATCTACAGGGTCCAGATAGGAAGACAGGGCACCACCTCATCATCACGGCACAGCAGCAGATTGGCATGCAGCTTCTTGAGAGCCCATGATGTTCCGAGTTCTAACCATCTGACTGCCCTGGCACACAGCAGCTTCTCCTGCCCCAGGAGATAAGAAATAAAAACAGGACTTGCACCAGGGCTGCTTGGCTCTTTTCTATGAACGAAGAATGAGCTATGGCTCTCCCTCAGCCACATGGCCTGTGTCCCTTCTATCATTTGAATAATTTCCCAGTATTTTATTTCTCTATCAATCTTTACTTAATAAGGTGAAGACTAACTTCAACTGGCTATATACATTCAGTGCCACACTAAGTGATTCCCCAACTCTACCCAATCAAAATAAACTCTCACATCTGTTATTTTGCACCATAAAAAAATAAACTTGATTCAGTATTAATCTACAATATAAATATTCTGGTCATAAGACTGACGGCAACCTTAACTGTGATTGGCTGGTTAGCAGAGGCTTTTCACTAATTTGACTATACTGACTATAGGTGTCCCTATTAGCCTGTAAGGTTCTGAAGGCCATAAGTTCCATGTGTTGCTTAGCTTTTCTTCTGTCTCTGCCACTAATGTGAAATGAAACAGCCACAGAGAACAAAAGCTGTGTCAATTATTCCACTTCCTTGCCAACTCCTTCCCCTATCAGTCTCTGCCCAGAGCCCTTCTCCCTCTATTACTGTCGTGGTCAGGGCCCTGGGGAACTGACCTCTGTGAACTGTGTCCCTGAGCTTCCTTGCTTGCTGGCTCACAAAAGATGTCTGTCAAAAGTGAGGACCAGAAAGAGATGAGACTGTGGGAAGAGAGATGCTGTGGTAGCACCTCACAGACTTCTTACCCTGCACTGGTTCTGGGAGTGGCTATCACTTCTGCCAAGCACCCCATCGAAGGTTCCAGGACTCTGCAGGGTACTAACACCATTCACTCACCTGCCTTCTCAGGTGGAGGGGCAGGAAGAGCTCCTGCCATTAGTCCTTGGGTGCTTTGTCATCTTTCAGTGTCACTAATGCTGCTGTGCACATCTCTGTACCTAGACTCTTAATTAAATTAACATGCATCATCTGCTAATATAGCACTTTAGGTTACTGACTCTCCAGTCCTTGGAAAAAGAAGACATGTTTCACATATTTAATATGAAGCATACCCTCTTTGCTTAATCCTAAGGGTTAAAATAAAGCTAGGATCATATTCAGATGGTCACTCAAAGACTTCAGCTGATGCCAAGAGTGAAAGAAAAATCTATTAGAATCTGAAAACTAGAATAGTGTATATATTTTCAAAATCTTTAAGAAAATTATAGTGCATTCTTCTACAAGTTGACATCCAGTTAGACCAGCACCATTTGTTGAATGCTTTCCTTTTTCCATTGTATGGCTTTGGCTTCTTTGTCAAAAATTAACTGACCATAGGTGTGTGGGTTTACTTCTGGGTCTTCAATTCAATTCCATTGATCAACTTGTCTGTTTCTATGCCAGTACCATGCTGTTTTTATTACTATAGAACATACTATATTGTTCTGTAGTATAGCTTGAAATCATAGATGGTGATACCTCCGACGTGTTTTATTGTACACGATCAATTTAGCTATTCTGGGTTTTTTGTTTTTCCATATGAAGTTGAGAATTGTTCTTTCAAGGTCTGTAAACAATTGTGTTGGTATTTTGATAGGAATTGCATTGAATCAGTATATTGCTTTTGGTAGGATGGCCATTTTTATTATGTTGATCCTACCTACCCATGAGCATGGGAGAACTTTCCATCTTCTGATATCTTCTTCAATGTAGAAGAATGCAAATAGACCCATAATTATCACCCTGCACAAAACTTAAGTCCAAGTGGATCAAAGACCTAAATATAAAACCGGATAAGCTAAATCTAATAGAAGAGAAAGTGGGGAAAAGCCTTGAACTCATTGGCACAGGTGACAACTTCCTGAACAGAACACCAATAGCTCAGGCTCTAAGACCAACAATCAATAAATGGGACCTTATGAAACTGAAAAGTTTCTATAAGGCAAAGGACACTGTCATTAGAACAAACAGCAGTCTACAGGTTGGGAAAAGATCTTCACCAACTCCACATCTGACAGAAGACTACTATCCAAAATTTACAAAGAACTCAAAAAATTAAACACCAAGAAACCAAATAATCCAATAAAAAAAATGGAGTACAGAGCTAAACCAAGAACTCACAAAAGAGAAATCTCTAATGGCTGAGAGACACATGAAGAAATGCTCAACATACTTAGTCATCAGAGAAATGCAACTCAAGATAACTTTCCCCCATTGCTGGTGGGAGTGCAAACTTGTACAACCACCTTGGAAATCAGTCTGGCAATATCTTAGAAAATTAGGAATAGCTCTACCTCACGACCTAATCATACCACTCCTGGGCATATATCCAAAAGAGCCTTCACCAAACCACAAGGACATTGGTTCAACAATTTTAATAGCAGCTTTATCTGTAATAGCTAGAAACTGAAAACAACCCAGATGCCCTTCAACCAAAGAATGGATCAAAAACAAAAAAAAAAAAAAAACTGTGGTACATCTACACAATGGAATACTACTACTCAGCTATCAGAAACAAATAAATCATGCAGCTTGCAACCAAATGGATGGAACTAAAAAACTCATCCTAAGCAAGCTTACCCAGATCCAGAAAGATATACATGGCATGTATTCACTTATAACTGGATGTTAGCCACAAAGTACAGGACAACTATCCTACAACCCACAGACCCAAAAGAACAGGAACCTAGCATAACTATCCAGAAGAAAAATTCCACCCAGCAGCGGATCAACACAGATGCCGAGACACACAGTCAAACATTAGGTGGAGCTCTGGGAGTCCTATATAAGAGAGGGAGGAGGAACAGAGAGACCTAGAGGGGACAAGATCAACACATGAAGATCAACAGAACTAAATAACCTAGGCCCCTAGAGACACATAGCGACTGAAACACTAACCAAAATAAAAAGAAAAAAAGCTTAGACTTGACCTAGACACGCCCTCCCCATCATACAAATATAGAGGATTGGCAACTTGGTCCTCATACAGATCCCTTAACAAGTAGGGGTGGGGTGGTCTCAGTCATGGACTTTGTTACCTGTTGGTGGGACACTTTACTGTAGTGGAGCTGCTAAGTCAAGACCCAGAGCAAGAGAAAGCTTTTAGCCCTTTGTGACTGATGAACTGAGGTGGGTTAATATGTGGGGGCTGGTGGATACACACTGAAGGAGAAGGATGGATGGGAGACATGGTAGAGGGTGGGAGGGTAGGAGTAGGAAGGGAGGAGGGAGGGGGCTATGATTGAGATGTAACTTGAATTAATAAATAAACGTATAAAAATAGAAAATTATAATGCCTCTCGAAGAAGTTTTCATTCTCTTCTATTGTGGAAAATTATTATCAACAGCTCTAGGAGAGCATCAGCGCACAACTGGAAAACAAAACTGAAGTCGATTCTGGAATCTACTCAATCCAAGATATAGCAACCAATAACTTACAAAATAAAGTACCAAACAAAACCTATTAAGCTGCCTCAATAACAACAAGGTAAGAAACGTAATGAAGTCGACATTAATGCCATCTCTTGGCTAGTTCAGTAAGACAAGAGCAACACTAAAGCCATGATCTCACACCCATCCTTTATCCCAGCTCTTTTCTTTCCTGCAATTTATATATCAGAGTCTCTCGTCTGCACTCACAGCATGTAACGATTTAGTAGTCCATGTACACTCAAATTTACACAATTCCTCACTGATGTGCTGTCAACGCATTCACCTCTGTGGCTGTACAACACTTCAATACAAATAAGAGAATCATTATTTTCTTTGAAATTTCTTCTTATACTGAGTTCATCATCTACCCACAGAACAAAATGGTACACGTACAAAGACTTGCTAATTAGCAGTTAGAAAGGATCTTTTTGTTTGTACGGGTCTCCTAAGAATTTCCAAAATAATGCCACTTTCCAAATACAAAACATTTATTTTGTTCCCAGCATGGCTTGGAGCAATGTGAACTTGGTATAGACTCTAGTTCACAACATTTCAGTAACAGCATGTATCAGTCAGCTTCTGTCACTATAGCAAAATGGCTGAGAAAAACAACTAAAAGGATTTATTTTAGTTCATGATCAAAGGTTTCTGTCCATGGTCACTTGACCTGGATAGTTCTGTACCACTGTGAGGCACAGCAGCCTGTTGGGGAGAGGAGAACAAAACTGCTTACCTCAGGGTATCTAGGAAGCAGAAAGAGGGATAAAGGGGCAAGGTGAGTCATCTAACCCACAAATGAAACCCACCAGCATATCAAACCACATCCCCCTCAGCAATTAGCTATTCCAAAGCATTTAAGAAGTTACTAAAAAGTTTGTAAAAATGCATTTATACAAGAGCTTTTATATTATCTCATTTGATCCTTATAAATTATGGGACAGGCAGCGCTTCTTAAGGATGGGTACAATCAGAAAGGTGGTTAGCATCATGGCAGAAACAATGGATCAATGTTTGTGATTCTCACAGTCATTTAATACAGAGCCTGCATGTAATCAAAGAAGAAGTCCCTCCCCATTCCAGCACAAGAAGAAAGGGGATATCAAACAGTATCAACTGTCTACAAAGATATCATCTACATCAAAATAGATACCTAAAATGAAATTATTTTTCTCTCTGGTTTTAAAGAAATGCTCTGTTTATCACATACATGGGAAAAGCACTTGCGAGAGAGCAGCGGGTGGGGGTGGGGCAGGGAGTTACAAGAATGAGTCTAGAATGGTAAGAATGATAAGAAGACAATAATCTTTTCACACAAACAGTGATAACTAGTCAGCCTCCCATTGCTGATGTTAACTGAATATGCTACTGCCCAAGTAATCTAAGAGACAATAGGATGAACAGGAAAAAAAAATCTGGCATTTAAGCAGCTTATAGCCTATCGGAAAAGACAATACACACAGTGATGAAACAAGCATTCACTGGTGCTCCAGTTCCTGAGAATTTGCTGGAAAGCAGTGAGTTTGGTCGTATGGGAAACGCACAGGTGATTGAACCAGTCTACAGAGGGGACCCAGGTTGGAGAGGGCAGCACTTTAAGTGGTATTATGCAGGCTTAAATGAAGAAAACCTGACTGCTAAGAAGTGGTCCAAATAAAACGCTGCATGAACTTCAAAGAGGAATAAATGAGTCCTGTCTGGGGGGTTTGGGAACAAGGCAGGGGGTGGCCATTAGAAGATACAGCTTTTTTTAAAGGTCATGCGGGACTTGGGCATGCAGGTGACAGGAAAGCCGTTTTGAATGAGGATCAAAGGTGTGTATGCCCTGACTCAGCAAAGCAAAGGGAAGGAAGTGAGGGGCTGTGCAGGTGAGGGCAGTGGCTCTGGGGTGGGATCTCACCTTTTTTTTTTTTTATAAATACTTTATTTTTTTTTCTTCAAGTTACATCTCAGTCACAAACCCTTCCCTATTCCCCCTTTCTATCCCGCCCTTCCACCCTCTTCCCCCAAGAAGTTTCCCCTTTCAGTCCAACAGATGGTTCCTTCTCTTATAACAGTAAATACTATACAAAACAACAGATATAAATATGCCACATTTATGAGAGTTAAATGGCCCAGTATACCTTCCCAATGTCCAGTTTATACATATTTGGCCCCTGACTTTAACATTCTACTATCTAACCATCTCCATGAGTTTAAAGGTCTACATCTGACTCAACATTCATACTAACTTGCAACACCCTTTTAAGAGTATCTTCTTAGATCTATAACACCCTCTTGATTCCTAAACAACTCAAAATTTAACTATGAGACTCTAGCTGTCTATTCTTCAACCACCTCGGAGACCTGAGAGGGATAAATATATCACCTTATGTGAAGGGATTTAGTGGGAAGGAGCAGAAGTCTAGTCAGACACCGCTCTAAAGGGTTTGTGTGACTTGGAGGAATATAGAGCACAAGAAAAAGTAGAACAGGCTATCTTAAAAGAGTTTTAATGTCAGTGACTAAAAAGGGAAGGGAAACTAGGTTTATAATTAGAGAACAGATCATTCTGAAGGGCACCTGATGAGACTGAAGGGCGAACATGACTCTGATAGCTGCTCCAGACTGCTAACCGTCACAAGCCAGAGACTACCCCACTAACTCTGGAGGCAGCCCACTTCTGGTGTCTTCTTAGATATATTTGTGAAGAAATGCATTGGCCTAAATGAAACTATACTTCAAGAACTAAGCCTTGAAAAAACATTTTAACTAATTCTAACTGCCATGACTCTACAGAGAGCTGGGCACTCACAATGATCCAGACTAGCAGTCCAGGTCAGCACAAAGACAGAAGGGTTCCTTTGGTGAGTTGCCAGGAACTCTACTAAAAATTGAAGGAGCTGCTCCTCAGTTGCCTTCAAACTGTCCTGGAATGGGTGAGTTAAGGAGGGACAGAGGAGTCTCTCAGGATTGAAAACATTATTCCTCACAGTAACCCCCCCTGACTAGACAGTCACATCACAGGGGCACAGCGCTGACATTCATTGGTAAATGTAATTTACACAGAATCACTGACTTAGCTTCAGCTTAAATGGGTTGGATGGGATAAGGCTGAACTCAGCAAACCATGGCTCAGATGTTACCAGGGACCCATGATGCAGAGGTTCCAATCAAGAGCTTTAAATTCAATCAGAATTGATGTGAACTTCAGCTATGACACATTGTAAATGTGGGACCTTGAAGAAGTCAGTTAGCTCTTCTAATTCTAGCTCTTCCTTTAAAAAGGAAAAGGCACACTATTAGCAGAGCAAACATCAAAAGGATAAACTATTTTTATTTGTCATTTTATACCAGTTTCATCCTTTATAGCCTGTCTTACCAGAATACTCCATTAGGATAACAAATACATTAAAATATTTAATGCCCATATTAATGAGGCTCTCCTACTAGTAATGAAGAACATTTATAGTTTGCCAAAAAAACTTAGATTTAAGCTTTCTGATAATGTCAATGGCAAAGCTGAAATAACCAGTAAAAAATTATGTGCAAAGATATTCTAAGTTTCCATTATTTCCCTAGAAGCCCAATGTGTGTGTGCACATGCACACATTTCCAACTGTTTCAGATAAATTTTTAGAAACAAATTCAAAATAAAGAGTAACTACCAATTTTTAAATTCCATATCAAAGAAAGATACCCCCTGCTATATTAAAATCTTGTACACTTAACCAAGTAAGCCATTATATTTACTCTTTTGATTTTAAAACCAAGGAAATGGCAGAACATAAAATTTTCCTCCTGTGCCTGGCATGGCAGGTGTGGCTGCTGTGTCACATGTGTGTCAGTAGGTGGCAAAGAGGAGAGAGGCCATATCTATATTCAGTGTTCTGACCTATGAACATCTGAATGATCAGTAGTCTAACAATGCCTGAAAAAAAAGATAGCCTGAGATGACCACTAGTCTAGCACCAGGGTCCTGGACAAGGAACTAGCCTGAGATGACCACCAGTCCAGCTCTAAACAGGCCTGGATGGGCTCCCCAGGCAGGAGCAAGCCAGAGACTAGAAGAACCCTGACTTGAACCATGGGCCCCAAGCAAAAGTGAGCCCAAGACAGATGACCCCTGTATGGGGAAATGCAGGCAGGCCAGGAGAGGAGCATGCCCAAGACGACCACTGGTCTGGTGCCATGGAACCTGGACAAGGGAGCCAGCCTGAGATGACCACCAGTCTGGTGCTTTGCAGGCACAAGGGGCTAGACCATGCCCATGATGAGCCCTGGTGCCATAAGGCAGGGGCGGGGCATAGTACTACTGAGACCACTCCTGAGAGATGACTCCAGACACTCAGAGACCCCAGACACCACTAAGAGGAGCAAGGAAGTAGTGGAGAAATGGAAGAGAAAGAAAAATAGAAGGATGTGGGCACAATGAATAGAGGAAGAAGTGGAGACTCGAGGGTAGTAAGGAACAGCCTGATGTGAGTAGCCAATGATGTCATGTGGGGCCATGTGCTGCCTGGCACTGGGGGCCATGTCTGAGTTCATGGCCCTGCAGCAGCAGGGGTCTGTTACCACCAAAGGCCAGGTGAAAGTCCCTGGTCTTGGCTACCACCAAGTGAAATGTCTGAGGGCTATACAGAACTGGCCCTATCCCTCACCTGTACATAGTGGGAAGCTGACCCTGGAGGGCATGAGAGCAGGAGAGCTGACCCCATCCCTAGCCAGTTACAGTACTTGGGAGAGTGGGATCTGCACATAGCCCAGAAAGCACAGTAGAGCTGGCCCTGGTTGCTGGAGCTGTGGGTGAGCAGTCCTGAGGGTATGTGCATGGGAGAGCTGGCCTGCCACTCATCTCCCATGCAGTATCTCTCCATGCATGGGCAATGGAGAGATGCCCTCCTCCCCACTCATCCCTCACCACATGTGGCAGGTGGGAGACCTGTCCCTGGGGTCATAAGAGCAGGAGTGCTGGCCCTGCCCCTCGCCAGCTGCAGCACTCAGTAGAGCAGGCCATGCATCTTGCCTGTGGAACACAGTAGAACTAACCCTGGTGGGCAGTAGGCACAGGCAAACCAGCCCAGAGGGTGTGAGCATGGGAAAGCTGGCCCCACAAGTTGTCTGTTGTGTGGTGACATGAATGAGAAAGAGATTCTGCACTGCCCCCCCTCACCCTCAACATCTACCCCATCAACAAACTGGTGGAGTGTGTGAAGGGGCTGGACCTAGAGATCCAAAACTACAGGATCTCCATGACAGGGCAACAACAGGATATCCAAGAGGAGTCCCAGTGAGGCTTCAGTATTGATAGTATAGCAGAAGCCAGATACCCAACAAGTCATTGCAACGAACATTTGTATGAAAAGAAGTGTGGACAAAAGGGCATACTGTGGGACACACTGTGTGACACACTGTAGCTTCCACAATGATATTTCTTTTCCTTTGTTCATGGGAGGTTGCAAGGGTAGAGGGTGTGTGCAAGGGGAGAGGGAGATGTGTGGGATTGGGGTGCATGATGTGAAATTCACAAAGAACCAATAAAAAGTTAATTTAAAAAGCCCCATAACTATATTTGCCAAAAAGCCAATTTTCCTACTATGTACTCCTACTCAGTTTCATTAACTAATATGTTCTGGTTGTTTGTTAGCACTTCGCTGGTAAGAGTTGTACAGTAGTCAGCATAGCCAAACACCCATGGTCTACCTAAATGTACTTAGATGTTACGATTTTCCAGAATACAGATTTATATTATTACCTTTAAAAAGGACCTATTGTTTTTATAAATACACATATTTATCATCAAAAGTTCAATTCTAACCTCTAATGAACAGTTTATAAATAATTTTAATAAAGAAAATTTGTCTATAATATAGTTTGTTTTTAAGTATAGTAACAGCAATACATCAAAGAAAGAACAAATCAGATTTACCGGAAATGGGAACGCTCTGTGAAACTGATAACTGCACATCTCCTGTTCCTGGAGGCATGTCAACAACTAAATAGTCCAGCTGACCCCAATCGACCTAAAAACCAAGATGATATAAATATATAAATAACGTCACTGTATAACAATTTCAGTGAATGTTGACATGTACAAAGTTATTATGTAAATAACATATCTAAATTAATAGCTCTCCCTTGCGTCCCCTCTAGGTATCTACACTATACTGTGGGCTAAGGACATATGGATGAGTACACGGCAGGCACTCCTCCTGGACCTGCTTTGAATGAGCTTACATTTCCGGTGACAGGACCCTATACATACATGTTAGTGGACTCTTTCAGTACGGTCTTCTAATCAGGATAAATCATTTATTTTAACTAATACAGCTTACATTGTATCTAAGAAGGTCTTGGCTTTTTGTCCCCTAGAGATTTTGCTTCAAATTTATTTGCTTGTTTTAGTATAGCATTCCTATGCAATAAAATGGTTTGTTGTTTTCCTTTCATAAAAATAAGCATATTAATAATGAAAACAAAAACTTAAAAACAGAAAGTTATATAATTTTAATATGACTAATCTCCCAGTTCCATCAACAGTTGATTCTTTCTTTGTAGGCATTTTTAGAGGATTCGTCATATAACCAGTCTATAACGACCAACTCCAGTTTAGATAGAGAAGCATCCTATGCTCTTTTCTCCTCAGCTGGTTCTTCCCTTGGCTTCTCTGAGGAAGGCCTAGGATCCTCTTACTTACCTAAACTAGAAAGCTGACCTCATAATTAATGCTTTTCTGTCCCTCGTTACCCACAGCCAGTTACTTTCTCTGTCTGCTAAAAATCTCTCAAACACATCCACCTCTTCCTTCTACTGTCAAGAAATAAGGCCTCAACCACCTGTTCTTATTAAAGCCTCTAGGCTACTGTTTCATCGTTGCCAATCCAGTTTGTTCCTAGCAACACACACACACACACACACACACACACACACACAGCAACTGAGCTAGTACTTAATTGCTTCTACTGCTCTTAGAATAGAGTTTCTGCTCCCCCAAACTGCCTGGTCTTCTTCACTGATTCCTCCTCAGTTTAAAATTCACTTCCATGGGGAAACCTGCCCAAGTCCACAGGCTTGACTGCATGCCTACTATGCATGCCACCAAATCACTTTTGTCCTTATTCAGTGAATGCTGAAGTACTCTTATATGTTGGGCACTGAGTTAATAATTGATAATTAAATGCTTATACAACACATAGTCATTATCAGATAATCAAGATATAGATCTATTATTTCCAGTTCTAAATAAAGAAGGTGGTACTGTGAAAAGGGAAGAGCCTCCTGCCTTTCAGAAACTGAAGTGAGCGGAGACAGTCATCCTACTGACTTATGATCCATCTTTGTGAAGTGGTAAACTGAGTTAAACACCTTAGCAAGAAGTGGATGGCACAGGAGCTGCTTGCTACCCCCCAAGAAAAATAAGTGCAGAGCTCTGAGACTTTTTTAAGCTATAGGGAAATGTATAAATACTTCTTATTCTGTCTCAAAAAAGTGCAAGCATGACTTTCTATGCCATTTTTACATGTTTATTCGTACAGCACACAGTAATGCATCTCTTCAACGCATGGTTATTAGAATCTACTAGGTATTCAGCATTGTTCTATGAGATCAGAGTAAAGCAAGGAATAGAACAAAGTCTCAGTCATCCTGGAACTAACATTTTAGTGAGAGAAACTCGGGGATGGGCAAGTCAGAAAAAGTATGTATTCGGAAGAAGACTAGAAGCATCTCTCAATGTACAAAACTATTTGCTCCGTGTTTTGGAAAGTTAGATAAGATAGGAAGGGGTACCTTAAAAACCTCTTCAGTCTCTGAACTAAACATGGCAAGGGTTACAAGGTCAGATGGAAAAAGATTTATTAGTGGATTTCACCAGCTCTCTTTCATTCCCAGTCATGTGGTAAAGAATATACTCCCAGAAAAGGAGGAGGGAGGCTGGAGGAAGGCCCTCTTCAAGGGGTGGTCAGGTTCTGAAGGAGAGAAGAAACCTGCTGACGCAGACACGTGAAAGAAAGCTCTCTAGCCATGGCACACTGAAGGGTGGCACTGTAGCCCTTCTAAAGTAGCACCCATCTCTTGCCTTCCCTAACACCATTTTTCTTCCAAACATGCATCAGTAGCTGACACTATTTAGTGATTTGCCCTTTAGTGTCCCTTGTGATTCCACAAACATAAGCATTTGATGTAGTATAATGACATATTTTAAGAAAGTAACAGGGGGCTGGAGTGGTGGCTCGGCGGTTAAGAGCACTGTCTGCTCTTCCAAAGGTCCTGAGTTCAATTCCCAGCAACCACATGGTGGCTCACAACCATCTATAATCGGATCTGGTGCCCTCTTCTGGACTGCAGGCATACATGCAGACAGAATACTGTATACATAATAAATAAATAAAATATTTTTTTAAAAAAAGAAAGTAACGGATACAGACTGATTTTCGATGGTTTAAGAAACAGTTGCCCCAAGGCTACCCTTAGCTGCCATCTATGAAACTCTCCACGCAGGAAGATAAAAGACACCTTTACTTTTTCTATCCTCATCTAGGACGGGCAGCACCGGCAGACAGGACAGTCTCTTCACTTCAGAGAGCACCAGATGGCCAGTGCCAACAAACAATCATTGTTGTTCCCTGCCATTTGAGCATATTGATCACACTACTTCCAATTTCTTACTTCAGAGAACTAAGGCCCCAAGGACCTAAAAATATGTCACTGCTACAATTCATTTCAAATGACTCTTAAATTGAATTCCAACTATCTGAAAAAAAGAGTTGGCTCAGGACCTTTGTGATGCATATCAACTTTCTATATGAAAGCTTGCTGGCTGGCACTGGACTGAACTACAGTCGGGAGGCTAAAAACCACAGGCTTTGATCAGCAGATGCCTGTGTTGGCGCCGTGGCCTTTATACAAGGCCTGTTCAGTGCTCAGACAGAAACTGCTCTGCTGGGGGCTGATAGTGACAAACTTCTTGAACCAGCTAAGGTAAGTAGTTAAAAGTAAACTGTTGCCCATTCGTTAATGGGCCTTTTCTAGTCTTCACCTACAGCTCAGCTGTAAGCATGTTTATGTCCCCAGCACTTTATGGAGTGGTATCTAAATGGTTGCTATTTTGATCAGATTTTATTGTTGTTCAGTTTAAATATATAATTTTCTTCTATTTTTTGAGAATTTCATGCACTCATACAAATTGTTTTGATCATATTTGACTTTCTCCATCTAATTCCTCCAAGATTCAGCCCTGAACTCTCCTTCCCAACTTTGTGTCCTCTTCTTCTTTAATAATTCACTGATTTTGATCAGTATTGCCCCTAGCTCATGAGTAGGGGCCACCCACTGGAGTGTGGTTTATCTATCAGGGGCCACATTCTTAAAGAAAACTGACTCTCTATTTTCCAGAAGCCATCAAGTTCCAATAGCTGCTCAGCAAGGGGTTTGATGTGATTCTTTTTTTTTGGGGGGGGGGGTTGAGACAGGGTTTCTCTGTGTATGTCTGGCCGTTCTGGAACTCACTCTGTAGACCAGGCTGGCCTTGAACTCACAGATATCCGCCTGCCTCTGCCTCCCAAGTGCTGGGATTAAAGGCGTGTGCCACCACCGCCCGGCTTGATCTGATTCTTAATATAAGGGTCCTTGGAGGAAACTGACCCATTTTTTTTTTCTCAGCCATAGCACTTTCTCCAGCCTTTTGGTATTCCCCAAAGGTTCACTCACTCAAAGCTCAGTCCTCAGTGTGACAATGTTGAGAAATAGTAGAGCTTTTAAGAGACACTACTGTATAGTTATTTCCTCCAATGAAAAAAAAAAGTACATCCAAGAGGAAGAATGGAAACTCATTAAGACTCAGAAAATCAATGAAAAGCAAAAGGAAGTAAACAATCATAAGTCGAAGGAAATTTCTGAAACTTACAAGATTCACAAGGCCCTTCTTCACGATAACAACTGCCAGAAAGAAGAGACTCTGCCCAGCTAAATTGTCTGTGAGTCATGCAAGAAACTCCCAGGATGCAACTTTTGAGAATCATCACTCATGCTGGGGTGGGTTTTTCTGTGAGCTGTCCATGCTGCTGTTAAGTAATCTCTCACTCCTACTCCTATAAGTACACTTAATAAGCTTACTAGCTCACCAAACTGAATTTGGGAGGTAAAAGGTTTCTTTGGTATATCATTAGTGCCCTCTGGGTGGGTAGATATCTGTTTAGGCCTTTTCCCCACCTGCCACTGCCACAAAAGTCACACAACCAATAGAATTTAGTGCAAGGTAACTAGGTAATAGATAACTACTATTAAAGGATATTAATACTGGTCTAACAGAATGGGTTAGTTCTTAGAGAGTTATTATAAAAGAGCAAGCCCAGCTGCTCAATCTGTCTACCTAGCTTCCTATCTCACCATGAGCTGATACTCTTGTATGGGTTCCTATCATAATACTGTCTAACATGTTGGGCTGTACAAGGGGGGCCAATCAGAAGCCAAAGAGATAGAACCAGCTGATCTTGAAATCTCAGCCTCCTAAACTATGGGTTAAGTAACCATCTGTTTATACATTATTTAGCCTCAAGGATTTTGTTATTGCAAATAAAATGGACTAGAAAAGTAGTATAGAAGATGCATTTAACCTGATATTAACTTCCATAGTGAAATTTTACAAATTAACAAGTTCACAGACATTTCTTTCCATATTTCTAAGATGTAAAACAGCTCTTGCAGCATTAAGAGTTGTTATGTTTATATAACTATCTTCCCAATTTCAGATAAGATTGGGCATGTTCAGGGCCATAGACGTATTTCCCCATCCTGGCAGGCATGCCTATGTTCCTCTCCACATCCCGAGTCTTCCCTCATGGCTGACCAGTGTTTAATCAACAGGTACTAGAATAATTCTGAGTCAATTTGTCACTTACAATTATAATATACAACTACAATGAAAACCTTCTCCATGTAAGAACCCTTTAACATGCAAAAGAAATCTAAAGTGGAACTTTTTTTTGTCTGAACTACATATGGCTTTGCTGTTCCTAGTGGTTTATTTATAAGATCATGCAACATTTTATTTTGCTTGCAAGAAGAAAATTATTACAAAAGAGAAATTATGGAGGTATAAATTCCTTAACAAAATCCTAAATGATTAAAAAAAAAAGTTTTTACTTCAGTTGAAGCGCTCCTGACTGTGCAAACAAATGACACAGTGGATAATAAACCGGTCCTTATAACCTTCTATTAAATCCACACAATTGTAAGAACGCACTGCTCAAGTTACAACAGAGAGTGCTCTCCATAAATGTTTTCATTTTCCACAAATAATTATATTTCTCTACCCATTTTCAACTGTCTTCCCTTCATAGGAAGTGGGGAGAGGGGTTACTTGGATAAATGTCTCCAGCGTCTCTATAAACCCAGCAGAGCAAGGGCAGATAGCGCCCTGGGAAGGAGGAGGAAACTTTATTCATGTCACCTTCGGTTTCATCAGTGGCCCTCTAGCAGAGTTCTAGAGCAAGTTGGCACTGACGGCTTGGAGACGGCATGCATCCACAGGGCACTTGTCATCCAACAGCTGATTCATGGGTCCTTTGTGCTCACTCTGAGCCCATTAACTGAAATAATGTTTAAGCAGGAAATACTACAGAAACCTATGTAAATCCATAGTATGGGTAAAACAAGAAAATTTCAATTATAAAAATAATAGCTTCCCCATAAAAGTAATGGTTCCCAGTGATACATGGGAATGTCTAAGTTCTCTGAAGGCACAAATGAAGCCAACTGTTTATGTGTATAGATATTCATAACATAGAAGTAGATGTTAATGAAATGTGGGACTTCATTAACATTCCTAAAAGATTCCTAAAATATAAACCTACCTTAAAAATCATCTCAGGTCTCTGAGGTGGTTGAAGAATAGATAGCTAGAGTCTCATAGTTAAATTTTGAGTTGTTTAGGAATCAAGAGGGTATTCTGGATCTAAGAAGATATTTTTAAAAGTATGAGGCAAGTTAGTATGAAAGCTGAGTTAGATATAGAACTTTAAACTCATGGAGATGGTTAGATAGTAGAATGTTAAAGTCAGGTGCCAAATACATATGGACTGGACATTGGGAATGTATGCTAAGCCATATAACTCTTATAATTGTGGCCTATTTATTTCTGTTGTTTTGTATTGTATTTATAGTTATAAGAAAAAGAACCATTTTTTTGGACTGAAAGGGAGAGCTGTTGGGGGGAAAATGAAATACCTTAATCTAAAAAAAAAAAGAAGAGAAGAGGATGAGGGGGAGGAGGGTGGAAGGGTGGGACTGGAGGGGCGAGTAGGGAGGGGATTGTGATTGAGATGTAACTTGAAGAAATAAAAAATAAATTATTTAAAAAAATCAAGATATTTTCATTTTTAAGCAATTTCTTTTAGTGTTAGTAATCACTTCCTATATTCTCTCCTGTACCCTGCCCTCCCATTCCCATCCCCATTTAATCTTCCTGTTTAATTTCCTCTTCATCCTTAAAGAACACTGTTCCCCTTCTTTGGAAGATGTCCCTACTCCACACCCAGTCCCTTACTACCTATCTAAGCTCTGTGGGTAGATATTCTAAATGAAATACAAATATCTAAAGCTTAAAAACTAATGTCCACTTATGAGAGAAAGTAGATAACATTTATCTTTCTGAGTCTGGGCCACACCTCTCAGGATAATTGTTACCAGCTCCATCCATATTCCTGAAATCTTATAATTTCAGTTCTCTTTGAAGGAGTGACATTGAGTGAGACAGTCACACCCCAGGATGGGATTTATTTCAGGAGTAGTTGACCAGCACAAATGGACTCTGGGGTTTTTCTTTTTTTCGCTTGGGCTGTTTTGGTGTGTGTGTGTGTGTGTGTGTGTGTGTGTTTATTTTTAAGAGAAAGAATTAACATAAAGTTGTGTGGGTAGGGAGGGGGAGGATCTTGTAAGAGTTGGGAGAAGAATATGATCAAAATATATTGTATGAAAATTTGTAAAAGTAAATATTTTTAATTATCAAAATAAATTTTAATCCTTTATAGACATTTGAAAAACTAAAGTTTGAGAATGTTTTCTCAGTAGGAGTTGTAATTTACTTTACCAATCTAATATGAAGCAGTTTGTAAAATATATTTAGATATTAGGACTTAAAGTTACAAAACTACTATATACTTTAAAGTAAATCCTTTGAAATATTTTGGGGGTTAATTAGTATAAAGAGCAAAATTATAGTTGCCATAAAAACTGCTTTCTGAATCCCCACTAGGAAGACCTACAGCCACTGCTCAAGTTGAGGTTCTCCAAGGCATCAGTGAACCATCCCCAAGAGGCCACTGTGCCTGCCACAGTATGTGCAAGAGCAATCCAAAGAGCTGCCCAGGCAAGAAGACTCTTGCTTCTAGCTTCTTCCAACTGCTTGCATCTTACTTTGGAGGTCAGGACCCCTCATGTGGAGCTAGGCTGGTGAAGAGAAGAAAGCAGAAAGTGGAAGAGCAGAGCAGGTGAAAGGTAGGGAGCAACAAGCTGAAATGAGCAGCTACTAAGAGCCTGTATATGGTCAGTACTAGATGCTCTAAATATGCATACTTGATATAAAGTGGGTACTATGACCCATTTTACATATAAGAACACTTAAGTACTGAAAGGTAGTAACATCTGTCAAGGTCATGCTGCTATTGAGTGAGAGACCTGGGTAATGTGGTAACATTACTATCCTCTGAGCCTCTGCAGAGCTCTGCTAGAAAAGTCTCATGAGACCAAAAAACATAATGAGACAGAGCCTATTTAGATCCACAGCAAGTCAATACTTTATATAAAACAGGTAAGAATTCTATCCACATTCTTCCTTTCAGGTTCATTATAATGCTATCCCCACTCTGTCTCTATCTCTCTGTCTCGCCCTCCTTCTCTCTCCCTCACTTCTCCCTGTCTGTTTTCATTCAGACAGTATTCATTCCTCACATGATCCTAGAGAGTCTTTTATAATAGAAAGTAAAGGTCCTAGTAACCATGGAGATCTTAGACTCAAATTTCCAAGCTTTGTGCTAATGAACATTTCAGCTTCCAATAATCTGCCATCAAACAGGTCTTGTTTGAAATCAGTGTCATTCTACCAAATACCTAGATAGGAAAATTATGTGGGGTAATCACTCAACTCACAATAAACAATCTACAAGAACAGACAAAAATATTTAAATAGTTTTCTCAAAAATATCTGTAGCTTTTGAACATATTTTTGAAACTAGGTCAGTAGATTTCACGTTTAAATTCGAAGATCAAAATCATCAAAAAAAAACCAACTGTGAGAATTCTAGCTGCATATGAAGTTATATTTTAAGTACAACCTATTATATTGAGGTTTGGGGAGCAAGCCAGTAAGCAGCACCCCTCCATGGCCTTGGCATCAGCTCCTGCCTCCAGGTTCCTGCTCTGTTTGAGTTCCTGTCCTGACTTCCTTTGATGAAAACTATAATGGGAAGTGTAAGGCCAAATAAATCCTTCCCTCCCCAACTTGCTTTTGGGTATTAATCACAGCAATAGAAACCCTATGTAAGACACCTCCCCCTCCAGTCTCAAATTGGTAGCTTCTTTTTCTTTGATTATTGTTATATTCACATATATGTATGTATGTGTATGCAAATGTATGTATAAATACAAGCTGCTGAGTCCACTTTTGTCATCTGTGTATATATGCACATGGAAGCTTCTGTAAAGCAAATCATATACTGGAACACAAAGCAAACCTTATCAAATACAAAAAAAATTGAAATAATCCCATGTACTCTATTTGATCATTATGCAATAAAACTTAAAATCAGCAGCCAATAAATCTCTACTAAGTGTATAAACTCCTGGAGATTACACAACACAGTACTGAATGGAAAGATGAATGGGTCAAAGAAGAAATCAAAATATTCATAGTACTAACTGAAAACACAACACAATAAAACCTCTCAGACACATTAAAAAGCAGTTCTGAGAGGAAATTTACAGCTCTAGGTGAATACATTTAAAAAATCAGAAAGAGCACAAATAATTGACTTAATGATACAACTCAAACATTTGGAGAAACAAAAACCAACCAAATTGAAACCTAGTTGACAACAAGAAATGATAAAGTCAGAGCAGACATTGATGAAATAGAAATAAAATGCAGAGTCAATGAATCTAAGAGCTGGTTCTTTGAGAAGATAAACAAGATTGACAGACCCTTGACCCAACTAATCAAAAGAAACAAAGAAAGGACCCAAATTAACAGAATCACAAATAGCCACGTGGTGGTGGCATACGCCTTTAATTCCAGCACTCGGGAGGCAGAGGCAGGAGGACCTCTTGAGTTCAAGGCCAGCCTCGTCTACAAAGTGAGTCCAGGACAGTCAGAACTGTTACACAGAGAAATTCTGTCTTGAGAAAACCAGAAAAAAAAAAAAAAACCCAACAAGCCAGAATTGTAAATGAGCAGAAACACATTACAACAGACATAAAAGAAATACATAATACTATATGGGAATAATTTAAAAGCCTGTGCTTCATTACATTGGGAAACCTAAAAGAAACTGATGAATTTCTTGATTCACCCAAACTACCAAGTCAAACCAAGAGGAGATCAACAATTTACACAGACCCATAACAAAGATGATTGAAACAACGAATTAAAAAAAAAAAAAAAAAAGCCTGCCGGGCGGTGGTGGCGCACGCCTTTAATCCCAGCACTTGGGAGGCAGAGGCAGGCGGATCTCTGTGAGTTCGAGGTCAGCCTGGTCTACAAAAGCGAGTCCAGGACAGCCAGAGCTGTTATACAGAGAAACCCTGTCTCGAAAAACCAAAAAAAAAAAAACAAAACAAAACAAAACAAAACAAAACAAAAAAAGCCTTTCAACAAAGTCCAGGCCCTGTAGCAGAAATCTATCAGACTTTCAAAGAAGATCTACAATTGATTCTTCTTAAACTACTAAAAAAAAGAAAGAAACAGAAGGAGCACTCTCAAACCTCTTCTACAAAGCCAGCATCACTGTAGTACTCAAACCTGGTAAAGAAAAAAAAAATAAAAATAAAAACTACACATACATAGCCCTGATGAACACAGATGCAAACATCCCCAATAAAACACTAGCATACCAAATATAAGCACATACCAAGAAGATCAGCCATCATGATCACGTTGGGTTTACTCAGAAATGCAGAATTTGCTCAACATACATAGACTAATAAACATAATAAATAATATAAATGAACTTAAAGATAAAGATCATATGAGCATCTCAATAGATGCAGAAAAGGCATTTGACAAAATCCAACATGCCTTTATGGTAAAAATCCTACAGAGAATAGTACCAGAGGGAGCATACATGAACATAATAAAGACTATATATGACAAACCCCCATCCAGTACTATCATAACTGGAGAAAAACTCAAAGCAAGTCCACTAAAATCGGGAACAAGAGAGGCTTGCTTACTATTCCCACTCCTTTTCAATGCAGTGCCAGAAACACTACCCAGAGCAAGGAGGCAAAAGAAGGAAATTAAAGGGATACAAATAGGAAAAGAAGAAATCAAAATATACCTATTTTTAGATTATATGATATATGAGATTCAAAAAGTTCTACCAGAAAACTTCTAGAAACAATCAACAATTTCAGCAAAGTGGCAGGATTTAAAATCAACTTGCAAGCTGGATATGATGGTATAGGTCTGTAATCCCAGCACTCGGGAGGCAAAGGCAGGTGGATCTCTGTAAGTCCAAGACAGCCAGAGTTCTGTTACACAGAGAAACCCAGTCTCGAAAAACCAAAAAAATAAAAATAAAAAATAAGCCACCACCACCAAATACACTGAGAGAAAAAGCATGGTCACACTGTGATTTCCAATAGCATCAAAAACTATAAAATATTATGGGTAAACATATATAACCAAGGAGGTAAAAGACTTCTACAATGAATCCTTCAAATCTCTGAAGAGAAAGACGGAAAAAGACACTAGAAAATGGAAAGATATCCCATGCTAATGGATTGGTAGAATTAATAATGTGAAAATGACTATCCTACCAAAATCAATTTACAGATTTAGTCAATCCCAATCAACATACCCACACAGTTCTTAACAGAAACAGAAAAATTCATTTGGAACTTCACACAGAACTAGAAAATACACCCAATAGCCAAACAATCCTGAGTGGGTAAAAAAAAATCATATTGGAGAGATTAATATTCTAGACTTTAAGATGTATTATAGAGCTATAGTTAAAAAATAATATGGCACTGGCACAAAGATTGACATGGAGACCAATGGAATAAAGCTGAAGAGTCAAACATGAATATATTTGACAAAAGAAAAAAATATATACTAAAAAACAACATCCTCAACAAATGGTGCTGGAAAACTGAATGTTCAAGTGCAGGTAATTAGACCCATGTCTATTTCCTTGCACAAAAATAAGAACAAGTACACCAAAGACTCAACATGAAGCCTGAAACACTAAAACTGCTACATGAAAACAGGCAGTCCCCTACAAGAAAAGGACTTGTTGAACAAGACCCCATTAGTCAAGGAAATAAGGCCAATGGTTGGTAAGTGGGGCCTCAAAACCAAAAAGGCTTCTGTACAGTTAAGGAAACAATCAATTGAGTGAGGAAATCTACAGAATGGAAGAGAATCTTTGCCAGCTATATATTTGACAAAGGATTAATATCTAAAATGCACAAAGAACTCAAAAAACAGAGTCAAGGAGACACACAACCCATTTAAAAAATGGCTAGGGATCTAAACAGAGTTCTCAAAAGGTGAAATAAAAAGACTAAGAAATACCTTATAAAGTGTTCATCATCCTTAGCAATTAGGAAAACACAAATTACAACAACTTATATTTCATCTCACTTCAGTCAGAATGGCCAAGATCAAAACAACTGACAACAAATGCTGCTGAGGCTAAGGAGAAGGAGGAGCCTCATTCAGTGTTGGTGTGCAAATTGGTTCAGCCACTCCAGAAATTAATGTGGAGAACCTCCTCCAATAGCTAAAAATAAATCCCCCATGATCCAACTATTCCACTCTTCAGCATAGGCCCAAATGTTAATCTTACTCCACAGATGTTCAGTCATGTTCACTGCCACCCTATTCACAATGCTAGGAAATAAAACAACCTAAATGTCCTTCAGAAAATGAATGATAATGCAAATGTGGCACATATACGATGAAATACTATTGAGCTATAAGGAAAACTGAAATCTCTTTACTTTTCATTTACAAAATCCTTTTCTAAAAGATGGTCTGGGGCTCAAACTCAGGTCTTGCTGGTCTGCAATTCAAGCACTTTACTGAGTGAGCCATTTCCTCAGGCCTCAGATCTCAGTCTTCGGATCTGTCTTTACTTACTGAGGAACTGCTGCTTATGAGAGCCCCCCCCCCCCCGGGTGTAAAGACCTATTGAAATACAATGAGAATTCTTTGGTGTGCAGAAATATACTTGAAAATTTAAAAAGGTACTTATAGCTGTAGCATAATTTTCAAAAACTGTTCAACGAGGAAAGAACTCAACAAAGGTTCAATGACAGGCAAGAGAGTTGTGTGCAGATATCTACCAGCATGTTAACTAGAGACTCAGACATCAGAGTTTTATGAGAAGCTTGCCATTTCAATGTGAACAGTCTGTTTCTTCATTTACAGTGGTGCTAACCTAGAACAGTAGGACGGGACAGTCCTTTAGAGATGAGCATTCCAGTGTTCTGCTTTTTACAGATAAAGACGCTGAAACTCAGAAGTCAAATATTTGTCCAGGAGTCACCCTGTAAATCAGGACAATAAAAATATTCTGTCTGCCTTTCTGTGGTTTTGTTTTAAGGAGGAAATAAGATTATAAACTTGAAAACAAAAGACCCCACTAATTATGTAGTACTATCACACTGAAAAGCTGTTCTTAGTGTATCATGCAAATAAAATTAAATTTTCTTATAATGAACACAATGGTAATATCTATTCTTAAAGATAAATATTATGAAAATATTCATAAATTGTGGTGCTACCATATTCCAAAATTACCCAAACAAATAATCTCAAAAATCTCTTTCCCAAATGCCTAGATGATTAAAACGGGAAGATGCCTTTTTGAAAATCAAAGGCAAAATCATCTAGAGTAAAAGTGGGCATGGAAATATAACAACCAGTTGAATCAATACACAAACTTTGTCAAATTCTGACTCTGGTAAATGGACTGGCCACATACAAAGCTATATAGCACACAGTACTTTCTTGCAAACAAACATACACTTTCATAAGTACCACCCAGTAGAACCTAACCTTTTCATTGTAACTTCTTTTAACCCAAAAGACACTCAGAATGATGAACAATTATAGGTATCAGTACTGGGATAGAGATATTACAATCAAAGATGGAAACACGCCTGCGGACTGGGGGAATGGTGAACACAAAACAGCCTAATTCCCAA
>CAJQZJ010001694.1:23850601-23892999 GCA_907164525.1 Lophiomys imhausi | reverse complement strand
GACATGGGGGCCAAGACATGTGCTGAGGTGGACATGGGGGCCAAGACATGTGCCAGGCTGACACGGGTGCTGAGCAGTGAAGGAGGCACCACACCGGTTCTCCCCCTTGTTAACTGAGTGACAAATTAAGGTACACTTTGTCTTCTCAGGAACGTCAAATCTTTGGTTTTGGATGGCTATGGAATGGAGACGCTAACACCAATTGGGAGCCAGGGATGGGAAGCTAGAAACTGGAGACAATGGTGAGGAAGCCATCGGAAGGCTGATGATGAGCTTCAGGCTCAGCAAGAAGAACACACTGTATGGAGGGGTCTCTGGGGCTCAGGGACAGTCAAAGTACCAAGATCTGAAGCTTCACCGAGGTCATGGGAGAGCCAACTGTGTGTCTCTGGGAGCTTCCTGTTTGGTGCCAAGTTACAGATTTGAGCCACTACATCTGGTTGGGTTTTAGTGTCTGTGGGTTTTCCAGGAATTGATACAGGTTTTCACAAGTGCTTTTACCTGCTGAGCCTTCTCAATGCCCAGTCTCTCTCTTGCAGTGTTTTGCTCGATAGCATCTCTTTTGGGTTCTTAGAATTTCCATTTCTCTGCTTTAATAGCTATTTGTTCCATACGCTGCTATTATAGCCCTGAGCATGTTAGTCAGAACTTTTTCAAATTCATGATCTCATCACTGCAGCATTTTAACCATGTCTAAATCTGTTTCTGATCCTTGCTGTCCATTTTCAGGCTTGCTTTTCCTTCAGAGTGGACTGTACTTTTCTTCTTGTTAACCTCACATGTGCCATGTGAGGAGAACTGCTGGGAGAAAAGCCAATGATGTTCTGGTGAACGGCGGGTGAGCTATCGTCTGTCCTGTGTGGTAAGTGAGGAGTCTGTGCTCATAGAATACGACCTTCAAGCCTTTCACAGACCACTGCTACCCACCCACCCTGAGGGCCCTACACCTATGGTCGTGGTTGTCTCGTCTCTCGAGTGTGTTAGACTCTTATACAAGCTAGCAGGTGAGGCCCTGGTGGGATAGTTTCTATGGTAGCCCTTCTTTGAAAGAACAGAGTGCTCTACTGTATTTCAAATGGCTTTCCTCCACCTGCCGTCAGGTCAGAGGGTGTCTTTTTCCTTTTCTCATTCAGAGATTTCCTATAAGGACCTAAGCTCCTGGAGATAAAAACTCACAAAGTGTGTTTAGCACTGCACACAGTGCCCAAAAAATGAGAGATAACTACAAAGGCAAAAGCCACAATAAACAGAAATAAAACAAAGAAGAGAGACAGAGAGAAAAAGAAGAAATGACAGAAAAACGAAAATCTTACCAAAATAATATTTGACACCAAAGAAAAGAAATGCAGTGGCTGTGAACAGGATAAAAGGAAAACAGGACAAAAACCTACAAACAGTCACTTCATACCCAGGTGCACATAAAAGAAAAGCCTTTAAGAAAAATGTGCCAGAGAGAACAATAGCTTCAGAGCAAGCAAGCACGCAAGCAATCACACACGACATCCAGACATATTAGAAGCAAAAGTGCATCAATGATGGGTTGCAGGTGGACTCGGTGGAGCACCCACCAAACATGCAGAAAGCCCTAGTTTAATGCCTAGCATAGAAAAGGGTTCGTGAAGTCAGAATGAACAAATGAACAGATGAACAAAAAGTGAGAAAGTAAGATACTTAGACCAAGAATTCTGTACTTATAAAAATCATTAATGTTAAAAAAACCCTTAGTCACATTAAATAAAAGATGGGGAGTGAAGATCTAAATCAATCCAATTACATATGGAAAGGGAACACTACAACAGATACCAAGGAAATCCAGAGAATCTTAAGGGCATGCTTAAAAATCTATTTGTATTTGTGAAACTGGAAAACATAAAAAGAATGGATTCATTTCTTAATATATATAACCCACAAAAGCCTATGATCGATGTGGTACAGAATTCTACCAGATCATCAGAGAAGAATTAACTCCAACATTCCTCAAATTATTCCACAAAATAGAAACTGAAGAAACATTCTCTACTTTTTATGAAGCTACTACTATGCCAATACCAAAACCACACAAAGATTTTAAAAAAGCAAATTATAGAGAAATGTTCCTTATGAACATAAATACAAAACTTCTCAATAAATACTTGCAAGCTGAAATCAAGAACACATCAACATCCACCACCATCAAGTTGCCATCACCCCTGAGATGCAGGGACAGTTCAACATATATGAAACAGTAAATGTGATCCACCATATAAACAGACTGAAAGACAAGCGTCAAATGGTGTCTCACTAGAGGGAGAAAAGGCCTTTGACACCTTCATGATAGAAGTCCTGAAGAGACTGTAAACATCTTAAGGCCTAGAAAAGATAAATTTACAGCAAGTCTACAGCCAACATCATCCTAAATGGAGAGAAACTCAAAACATTTCTACTAAAATCAGGAACAAGACAAGAGTGTCAACTCCCCATACCTCCCCAATATAGTACTTGAAGTCTTAACTAGAGCAATAAGACAACTGAAAGAAATCAAAGAGATACAAATGACAAGATGAAGTCAAAGTACCCCTATTTGCAAATGATATGGTAGTATACATAAAAGACCCTAAAAGAACTTCAACAGCTGATAAACACTTTCAGCAAAGGATACAAAATGAACTCAAAAACTAGTAGCCTTCTTATGAACAAATGACAAAAGGACTGAGAAAGAAATTAGGGAAAAATATCTTTCACAGTGTCTCAAAAATATCTTTGGATAACTGTAACCAAGCAAGTGAAAGTGTGACATAATAAAAACTTTATGACACTTAAAAAAAGAAGATACCAGAAGATGGAAAAGAATTTCCGTAAAACCCATTAACTGTAACTTCTTATCTGCCTCTCCCAAAAGCCTGACTTCCCATTATTTTCTTTTCTTAATAGTTGCTGGAGCACCTGCTGTGTCTGTGACATGGCTCAAAGGTACAATCAGTCCAAATAATTTAGTGACATAAATACATTTAATATTTTCAGAATATGTGAATTATAAGCTACAACAATAGTTATTTTAAGGATTGGTTATCAAAAATTAAGGCTCCCAAATTTCTGTACTTATATTTAAAAATAAAGGCAATCATGCAGGATTTAAACCAACTCATCACTGAACAATTTCTTAAGTAAGACATACAGCTAAAAATGAAGATGAAAAAAAAAAAAACTGTTGGCAAACTGTGGTACATCTGAATGTCAGGGGCCCAAGAAAGATGAACTCCAATTTCTTACACTCTTCTCCAGAGAGAGAAAATGGACATTCAACTTTTAAACGCAACTAGGGTGAGCATAATAGAGAAGCTGCAGAGTATACAGAGGCGTGGGTGAGGTGCTCATGGGGAAGATGGCCAATAGCAAGGTGGACAGCACGTGTTTGATCACTTCATTTATATCCAGTATGAAAATGAAATGAAGTGTCAGAACAACCCGATATTCATATGGAATATATGATCAACTTTGACCCTTGTTTCATCCTCATTAAAACATTAATTTTGGTGTTGTAGACATGGTTCAGCAGTTAAGAGCACTGACTGCTCTTCCAAAAGACCTGGGTTCAAATCCAAGCACTCACATGACAGTTCAAAATTGACTGTAATGGCCAGGTGTGGTGGTGCACACCTTTAATCCCAGCATTTGGGATTAAAGAGGCAGGCGGATCTCTGTGAGCTCGAAGCCAGCCTGGTCTACAGAATGAGTTCCAGGATAGCCAGTACTGTTACACAGAGAAACCCTGTCTTGAAAAACTACTACCACTACTACTACTACTACTACTACTACTAATAATAATAATAATAATAATAATAATAATAATAATAATTTTGGAGTGACTACAGACCTAAATGTAAAGGCTGAAATAAGTAACCTTCTAGAAAGAAACACAATGGTGAGTTAAAGGAAAGATTTCTTAAATAACAGACATAAATATTTCAAAAGTTTCAGTAAGTTCAGGTTAATTAAAATTTTTTTCATTAGAAAAGTGAAACACAATCCAGAGATTGAGAAGATGTCTACAATACATGTGAAAAAGTATATGCGAATTCAAACAAACCAGAAAGAAAAAAGGCCAGCAGCTAAACATGGCTGTAAACAAAACAAATAGATGTTTCACAGAAAAGGATATCCAAAAAGCCAAGAAGCATTATTCAACAGAGAGATGGCTCAGCAGTTAAGAGCACTGGGTGCTCTTCAAAAGGGCCAGAGTTCAAATCCCAGCACCCACATGGCAGTTCAAATCTGTCTTTAATGGCCGGGTGCGGTAGTGCACGCCTTTAATTCCAACACTGGGGAGGCAGACAAGTGGATCTTTGTGAGTTCAGGGCAGACTGTTCTATAGAGTGAGTTCCAGGATAGCGAGGACTACACAGAGAAACCCTGTCTCAAAAAAGCCTTAAAAACAAAACAAAACAAAAAAACCCACACACAGGGCAGACTAGAAAGTGCAGGCTCAGGGGTTAAGAGCACTTGTTACTCTTGTAGAGGATGTGATTTGATTCCCAGCGCCACAGGGAGCCTCAGAACTGTCTGTATTGCAGGTCCAGGGGACATGATTTCCTTTTCTGGCCTGCATAGACAAGTGCATCCTGAAGGGATGAGTGTATCTAATTACTGGAAACACACACAAGAACGTGTTGAAGAACATTTGATCACAAAATGAATCCCTAGACTGTGAATTGAAAAATCTATTTCAATTGTGCATTAACTCAGCCTTTAATCCTACAGCATTCTGTTTACTGTACACAAATGGTTATGCTGTGGTTCATCTCTAAGCACACATCTTTAATCCAAGAACTTTCTGTTTATTGTAAACAAGTACTTACGGTGTGTCTCAGTTCTAAGCACACACCTTTAACCCAAGAGCTTTCTGAACCCAGTATTAAATAAAGTTAACCCCAAGTCAAGAGGCAGAGGAGAAACCAGATGACAGGGATTAAACAGAAAGGAGGGACATTGAGCTGAGGGGCATATAAGACAATGTGGAGAAAGAGTGGAGGCTAATTCTTCCTTTGAATTTTTCTCCTTCAGAGTTCTTCCTTCAGATTTCTTCTTCCTTTGGGCCTTCTCCTTTGGCGTTGTCTCCTTCTAGGTTTTTTTCCTCTAGGTTCTTCTGGGCTTTTTAGCTTAAGGCTTTGGGCTGGAAAGTTGGTAGAACAGGAACATTAGCTGGGTGCTCTCTCTGCCTCTCTGAGTCAGCAAGTTTTCAACCCAGCATCTAGTTCCTGTGTCTTCTTTGGTAAAATCAAATGACTGGGATATTTTAGTTTTCTAAAACAACAAGAATGCTTATAGCAGCTTTATTCAAAGAGCCTCGAACTAGAAGACTATGCTAATGGTTACATGTGAGAGGAGTGAAACTGAACGCACAAGAAGGAGTCATTCTAAACACTCCAGGGCTGGAGGGGAAGCACAGTTATTAAAATGCTGCCCTGGAAGCATAAGGACCTGAGTTCCATCCCCAGAACCCATGGGCAGGGGGTGAAGCAAAAACAGCATGGAGATACATGCTTGTAACTATAGCATTGGGAAGAGAAAAACAAGCAACTCTTGGCAGCTCTCTGATCAGACAGTCTAGTCTAATCTGTGTGCTCCTGGCCAGTGAGAAGTCCTGGCTCAAAACAAAATGGGTGAGGGGATCCAAGATGGCGGCGGCCAGCACGGATGTATTTTGATTTCGGAGTCAACAATCACAAGGCAGCAAGTGTTGCAGGACACTGTAAAAAGGGCACGACCCCTTCTAAATCTTACCCGGCTACACAGGGACAACAGAAGATGGTTGGGCAGGACGCCACTTCCAAATCTCAGACACGCTAGGAAGCCTCTGGACCTGGGAATCAGGATAACCCATCCCCCCAAAAGGAGAAATCCCGGTAAGTTCCAACCTAATACCCAGCCAGCAGACTCAGAAACCACGCAGAGATAATCCTCACCCTGCTGGGCACTCCCAGGTCTCACACAGGCTATCCAATCCAATTATCTAGCGAAAGGTTGCAACCCTTGGAAGTGAGCAGGAGATCCCCTGCAAAGTGCCTTTAGACCACAGATTGCAGTCTGTGACTTCACCTGTCAGTTTCCAAGCCACAGGAGCAGCAAGACTACTGCAGCTGAACTGCAGACTTACCCGCTACAGGAACCAACCCTGGGGAAAACAAGTCTTCTGTACTAGTACAAGTCCTTCCCGCAGGGAATCAGAGCTTACTTGTAAACAGCCCCGCCACCTGAATTAATTAGGTCCCCACCTGGGAGGCGGGACTGAATGACTCACCTTATAGGGGTAGAGTAAGACAACTCGAATCCTACACCATAGTGCCCCCTTTGGACCCAAGTCCAGAAGATATCAAAAAAAAAAAATTCTTCATGGCCAGAGGCCAGAGACTAAAAAAAAAAAAACAGAGCGAAATGTTTCCAACAAAAGAAAGCAACACTATTCCGTCCAACCCAAACCACCTCACCACAATTGAAACACATGAAAATGATGACAATTCTACAGTATAGAAAGTGATAAAATCCCTTTAAGAAGAACTTAAAACTATGAAGGAATTCAAAGAAGCCACAATCTTACAAGTCAAAACAATGGATAACATCATTAAAGAGCTCCAAGCCAAGGTGACCCAGCTTGAACAGGAAAAGGATAAAGCAATGAAAGATCTCCAGACAAAAACAAGCAAACTGGAGAAGGAAATGTACAAAACGAACACTACCATTCAAGACATGAAAATAGAAATGGAAACAATAAAGAAAACACAGTCAGAGTTAAAAGAGGAAATGGAGAATCAAGAGAAGAGAACAGGAACTACGGATGTGAGTATGAAAAATAGAATGCAAGAGATGGAAGACAGGATCTCAGGCATGGAAGATTCGATGGAAGAAATCAGTACAACATCCAAAGAAAATGAGAAAGCTAAAAAATCTCTCACCCACAACATCCAAGTAATCAAGGACTCAATGAAAAGACAGAACCTAAGAATTATAGGCATAGAGGAAAGAGAAGACTCCCGACTCCATGGTCCAGGAAATATCTTCAACAAAATCATAGAAGAAAACTTCCCAAACCTAAAGAAAGAGATGCCAGTAAAAATCCAAGAGGCTAACAGAACACCAAACAGTATAGATCACAAAAGAAACTCCTCGCCACATAATAATAGAAACTCCAAATGTAGAGAACAAAGAAATTAAAAGCTGTAAGACAAAAAGGCCAAATCACATACAATGGCAGACCCATCAGAATCACACCTGACTTCTCCTCAGAAACTTTAAAAGATAGAAGGGCCTGGACAGATGTCCTACAAGTCCGGAGAGAGCGTAGGTGCCCAGCCAGATTACTATATCCAGCAAAACACTCTATCAACATAGACGACAAAACAAGATATTCCATGACAAAATCAAATTCAAACAATATCTCCTCACAAACCCAGCCCTACAGAAGATCCTAGAAGGAAAATTCCCACCCAGAGAAGATAACGACATGCAAGAAAAGAGAGGAAATAGAAACCTCCACAGCAACTAAACAAAAGAGAAACACAAGACAGCCAACTAAACCAAAATACCGGGAAATAACAACCCCTGGTCACTAATATCCATCAACATCAATGGACTCAACGCGCCAATAAAAAGACACAGACTTACAGACTGGACCCGTAAACAAGACCCATCTTTTTGCTGTATACAAGAAACACACCTCACTATTGAGGATAAACACTACCTCAGAGTAAAGGGCTGGGAAAAGGTTTTCCAAGGAAATGGACCCAGGAAACAAGCTGGAGTAGTCACACTAATATCAAACAAAATAGACTTCCAATTGAAGTTAATAAAAAAACGACAGAGAAGGGCATTAAATACTCATTAAAGGAAATATCCACCAAGAGGTCATCTCAATATTGAACATCTATGCCCCAAATACAAAGGCACCTACATTTATAAAAGAAACACTTCTAAAACTTAAATCGCACATTGATCCAAACACTTTAATAGTGGGAGACTTCAACACTCCACTCACAACTATGGACAGATCATCAAGACAGAAGCCAAAGAGAGAAATAATGAGTCTAACAGAGATCATGAACCAAATGCACCTTACAGATATCTACAGAAGGTTTCACGCAAACACAAAAGAATACACCTTCTTCTCAGCACCTCACGGAACCTTCTCCAAAATCAACCATATAGTTGGACACAAAGAGAGCCTCAACAGATACAAGAAAATTGAAATAACCCCTTGTATCTTATCAGATCACCATGGAATAAAGCTGGACTTCAATAACAAAAGAATCAACAGAAAGTCTACACTCACATGGAAATTGAACAACTCTTTACTAGAGGACCACTGGGTCAGGAAAGAAATAAAGAAGGAAATCAAAGACTTCTTAAAATCCAACAAAAATGAAGACACAACATAGCCAAACCTGGACACAATGAAAGCTGTGCTATGAGGAAAGTTCATAGCACTAAGTTTCTTCAAAAAGAAAATTGTGACAGCTCATATTAGCGAATTAACAGCTACACTGGGTGAATTGGAAAAAAAAGAAGCAAACACTCCCAAGAGGAACAGAAGGCAGGAGATCATCAAACGTAGGGCTGAAATCAACAACTTGAAACAAAAAGAACTATACAAAGAATCAATGAAACCAAGAGTTGGTTCTTCGAGAAAATCAACAAAATAGACAGACCCTTAGCCAAATTACCTAAAAGACAGAGGGAGAAAACCCAAATTAACAAAATCAGAAATGAAAAGGGAAAAATAACAACAGACATTGAGGAAATCCAGAGAATATTTGGATCCTACTTTAAAAATCTATACTCCACCAAATTTGAAAACTTAAGTGAAATGGACAATTTTCTTGATAGATTCCACCTACCAAAGCTAAACAAGATCAGATAAACAGATTAAACAGCCCTATAACCCATAAGGAAATAGAAACAGTCATTAAAAATCTCCCAACCAAAAAAAGCCCAGGGCCAGATGGCTTTAGCACGGAATTCTACCGGACCTTCAAAGAGGAGCTAACACCAATACTTTCCAAACTCTTTCACAAAATAGAATCTGAAAGAACATTGCCAAACTCATTCTACGAGGTCACAATCACCCTGATTCCTAAACCACACAAAGACCCAACAAAGAAAGAGAACTTCAGGCCAATCTCCCTCATGAACATAGATGTAAAAATACTTAATAAAATACTAGCAAACCGAATTCAAGAACACATCAAAAGTATCATACACCATGATCAAGTAGGCTTCATCCCAGGAATGCAGGGATGGTTCAACATATGAAAGTTTATCAACGTCATTCACCATATAAACAAGATGAAAGAAAAAAACCACATGATAATCTCGCTAGATGCAGAAAAAGCATTTGACAAAATCCAAAACCCTTCATGCTAAAAGTTCTGGAGAGAACGGGCATACATGGGCCGTACCTAGAAATAATAAAGGCAATATACAGCAAGCCAGTGGCCAACATCAAATTAAATGGAGAGAAACTTGAAGCATTTCCCCTAAACTCAGGGACAAGACAAGGATGTCCACTTTCACCATATCTCTTCAATATAGTACTTGAAGTTCTTGCTAGAGCAATAAGACAACTAAAGGAGATCAAGGGGATAAACATCGGAAATGAAGAAGTCAAATTATCCCTATTTGCAGATGATATGATAGTATACATAAGTGACCCCAAAAATTCCACCAGAGAACTCTTACAGCTGATAAACACCTTCAGCAAAGTGGCCGGATACAAAGTTAATTCAAAAAAATCAGAAGCCCTTCTTTATACAACAAACAAATGGGCTGAGGAAGAAATAAGGGAAACAACTCCCTTCACAATAGCCATAAACAACATAAAATACCTGGGGGTAACTCTAACCAAGCAAGTAAATGACCTATACAACAAGAACTTCAAGCCCTTGAAGAAAGAAATGGAAGAGGCCTTTAGAAGATGGAAAGATCTTCCATGCTCATGGATAGGTAGGATCAACATAATAAAAATGGCCATCCTACCAAAAGCAATATATAGATTCAAGGCAATTTCTATCAAAATACCAACACAATTTTTTATAGACTTGGAAAGAGCTAGCCTCAATTTCATATGGAACAACAAAAAGCCCAGAATAGATAAATCAATCCTGTACAATAAAAAAAAACATCTGGAGGTATTACCATCCCAGATTTCAAGCTGTACTACAGAGCAATAGTTGTAAAAACAGCATGGTATTGGTATAGAAACAGACCAGTAGATCAATGGAATCGAATTGAAGATCCAGAAATAGACCCACACACGTGTGGCCACCTAATTTTTGACAAAGAAGCCAAAACGGCACAATGGAAGAAGGACAGCATCTTCAACAAATGGTGCTGGTCCAACTGGATGTCCATTTGTAAAAGAATGAAATTAGACCCATACTTATCACCCTGTACCAAACTTAAGTCCAAGTGGATCAAAGACCTTAACATAAGGCAGATCACACTAAATCTACTAGAAGAAAAAGTGGGAGAAACCCTCGAAATGATTGGCACAGGTGACAACTTCCTGAACAGAACACCAACAGCTCAGGACCTGAGATCAACAATCAATAAGTGGGACCTCATGAAACTGAAAAAACTTCTGTAAGGCAAAGGACACTGTCATTCGAACAAAACGGCAACCAACAGACTGGGAGAAAATCTTCACCAACCCCACATCTGACAGAGGGCTAATATCCAAAATCTACAAAGAACTCAAGAAATTAAATGCCAAGAAACCAAATAATCCAATCAAAAAATGGCGGAGGGAGCTAAATAGAGAATTCACAAAGAAGGAACCCCTAACGGCTGAGAGACACTTGAAGAAATGCTCAACATCCTTAATCATCAGAGAAATGCAACTCAAGATGACTCTGAGATTCCATCTCACACCTGTCAGAATGGCTAGGATCAAAAACTCAAATGACAGCACATGCTGGCGAGGGTGTGGAGAAAGGGGTACCCTACTCCATTGCTGGTGGGACTGCAGGCTTGTGCAACCACTATGGAGGTCAGTGTGGCGATATCTTAGAAAACTTGGAATAGCTCTGCCTCAGGACCCAGCCGTACCACTTCTGGGTATACACCCAAAGGCCTCTTCATGGAATCATAAGAAAGTTTCCTCATCTATGTTTATAGCAGCCTTATTTGTAATAGCTAGAAACTGGAAACAACCCAGATGTCCCTCAACCGAAGAATGGGTTAAAAAACTGTGGTACATCTACACAATGGAATATTATTCAGCTATCAGAAACAATGAAATTATGCAATTTGCAGCCAAATGGATGGAACTAGAAAAGCTCATCGTGAGTGAACTAACCCAGACTCAGAAGGACACATATGGCATCTATTCACTTATAGTAGGATTTTAGCTATATAGTAGAAGGTATCGATACTACAATTAACACACCAAAGGGAACTTGGACATAGACTTCTTATTTTTAATTCTTATTCTTTATTTATTTTTTATATATTAGTTATATTTTTTCTATTTTTTAGTCTTTTTTATCTATTGTATGCTTATTGATTTGTTTGTTTAGTAGTTCTCTCTCCCGGGCAACGAGACACTTTTCACTGATGGTACTGCTTCGTAGATCCTCAATGAATGAAGAGGCTCTTGGCCCTCATACAACCTCTCAACTGACATGAGGGACTGTTATATAAGGACACCCCACCCCAGAGAAATGGGATGGAAGGGTTAGGAGGTAAGGAAAAAAATGAAATGTGATGTTTCGGCCTTTTACTACTAATTGTCATAAACTGTTTAGGGTAATTAAGAAATGCAAATTAATGGTTATGCAAGCTGGTCATTCAGTTAGGTACTATGACAGCCTATTATAGTTACTTTCTAAGCTAATCAGAAATAAACTGGCAAGAGACAAGCAACATCTGCTTACCCTAATATAAGAGATAGATAGGGCCTCTTCAAAAACCTCAAGAGATCTGCAGAATATGGCATTCAAAGATGTTTTCTTAACTTTAGATTTTTTTATATCAAGACATATCAACTCCTGACAGCACCCCCTATTCTCCTCCAAGTAGAAGATGAGCATCGAAGAATCTCCAGTGGGAGATGATTGAATTAGTCGCAAGCCTATCTCTTGGTAGGAAAAGCCCCTTGCTCCAACTGTAGACAGAATGCTGTCCAAAAAGTACAAAACCTGGAAGCAGGTAAGTCGACAGCCTAGCTCTGCCAAGACAGGGTAGGTATGTCCTTCATAACCCCTGCTCTACAATCAATGTCTGTCAGAGAAACGGGGCCAAATGACTGAAGATCGATGCTGTAATGTATGGAGAGAAAATGGGAACTGTCCAGGCAGCCACAGGTATGTCATTTCTTAGTTTGGGAAGCTGCAGGCCCTGTACTTCCTATAAAATCAGATATATTTATCCCTCTCAGGTCTCTGTGGTGATTGAAGAACAGATAGCTAGAGTCTCATAATTTAATTTTGAGTTGTTTAGGAGTCCAGAGAGTGTTATAGATCTAAGAAGATACTTTTAAAATTGTGTTGCAAGTTAGTATGAATGTTGAGTCAGATATAGACCTTTAAACTCATGGAGATGTTTAGATAGTAGAATGTTAAAGTCAGGTACCAAATACATATGGACTGGTCATTGGGAATGTACATTAAGCCATATAACTCTCATAATTGTGGCCTATTTATTTCTGTTGTTTTGTATTGTATTTATTGTTATAAGAGAAAGAACCATTTGTTGAACTGAAAGGGGGAGCTGTTGGGAGGAAAAAGATATACCTTATACTAAAAAAAGGGAAGAGGATGGGGGGTTGAGGGGGAAGAGGGTGGGAGGGTGGGACTGGAGGGGGGAGGAGGGAGGGATTGTGATTGAGATGTAACTTGAAGAAATAAAAAAAATAAAAATAAAAATAAAAAGAATGTTATTGTGCCTGTAAAAAAAAAGAAAGAACAAGAGCCTCGAGGCAGGAACTGACGTAGAAGACATGGAGGAGTGCTGCTTACTGGCTTGTTCAGTCTGCTTTCTTATAGAGCACAGGCTCACCAGCCCAAGTTTGGCGCCACCCACAATGGGCTGGGCACTCCCACATCAATCACTAATTAGGAAAATGCTCTACAAGATTTCTTACAGTGCAATCTTATGAATAGTTTCTCAAATATCGTATCTTCCTCTCAGATGACTCTAGTTGGTGTCAAGTTGACATAAAAGCTAGCTAGGACACCAAGGTATACAGTATTTCTGATGTAATATTTGTCTTTAAACTATAAGCATCTATAGGCATGCAAAGCAGGACAAACTCCATAAAACTGCACTGGAGATGAAAGCTATGACCTCTTGACGCCGGCTATCTGAAGGCTGCAGTACAATCAATGTCTTCCTCAATTGTTCCAATGATGCTGGTGCAAGAAAACCCATCATGCTTGGTGGGGTGTGTGTAATACTTACAGGGCACAATGATGGAGAGTACTTACTGTTCTAGCATAGGTATTTACTAAGGTATACGTTTTACTATTATTTTAGAGTGTATTCTTCCCTGTTTTTAAAAGCTTAATGTGAAACAGTATGTCATGTGATGAGAGTAGCAAATTCATACCTCTTGTGTTTACCTCTTAATTGCATTGTTTTCTCTCGTTTAGTTCCATTTATTCTTGAGCTGCATTATTCAGCATGGCTCTAAGCAACAGGAAATACCATACATATACAATGTAACCCAGGTGTGTAATAGGCCACACCATTTAGCTTTTCATATCAACATCCTATGATATTCAAACAAAGAGAACAGTAACTAATGATGCATTTCTGAGACTATAATGTTTAAGGAGGATCATTCGCTGGAACACAGATGCGTGGAATCCGCAAAGATCAGAGCGAAGTATCCCGACCGGGTTCCAGTGATTGTGGAAAAGGTCTCAGGCTCTCAGATTGTTGACATTGACAAACGGAAGTACTTGGTTCCATCTGACATCACTGTGGCTCAGTTCATGTGGATCATCAGGAAAAGGATCCAGCTTCCTTCCGAGAAGGCCATCTTCCTGTTTGTGGACAAGACAGTCCCACAGTCCAGCCTCACTATGGGACAGCTTTACGAGAAGGAAAAAGATGAAGATGGATTCTTGTATGTGGCCTACAGCGGAGAGAACACTTTTGGCTTCTGAGGGCCAGTACTGGGCTAGGTGCACCGTTCCTTGTGTATCTTGTAAATAACCGGCTGTTTCAGTTATTTTTCTGGAGCCTTCACATAGACCTACTAGTGCATTTGTAACTGGATTTATTTCTTAATATATCGGAAGGTTTTGTTTCCTTAGATTAGTAAATTATCATACAGAGTTTTATTTTCAGTTTTCTTTTTGTGCACTGTCCTTATGGTTATGTGCTCCAGAGACCCAGCCCTTTGGGGATCATATTTAATGAAGATGTTTCCATCATGGAGGGAGGTGGGTGTGTGTTAAAGTGAAAGGAGGGATGATGTCTGGATTGTGTTTCAAGTGTTAGGTGGCTGAGTATTAAGAGCACCCAAACTAAATCCTTAGCAATCAGAGCACTTGCTTCATTAGATTTCACCAACTGCAAATCATGTTGGACTGAGCTAATCTGTTCTTCTTTATGAGACTATTAAGGTAAATAATTAACAATAAAATTTCCTCTTATAAAGGCAAAAAAAATGAAATAGCAAATGTAATATTCAAAGAGACATTTATAGATTAAAATTATAATAAAGATTCAGCTAGAAAATTAGCAAATAATAATAAATGCTAGGAAAATATAAAAGTTAATATAAAGAAATTTATAAAATACAAAGTGAAAAGATGAAATTTTAAACTTGAAAATAAAATACTTCAAACATTATAAAAGATGATAATTAAAGACTAATATCCCTCATGAACATGGACAGAACTCTTAAAATATTAGAAAATAAGTAGGTAAGGCAGAAATAGAAATATCTCATAATCTTTCCTTTCTCCCTCTCTCTCTCCTTCCTTCTCTCTTCTTTATCCTTCTACTTTGTTTTTGAGGAAACAAAAGGGAAAAAGACTCATGTACAGAATATCAAAGGACCTTTGCAACTTTGCAGTTTTTCAAAATGAGCAAAACTCTCATCACAGAAGCAGATATTCAAACAGTGTATAACCACATAAAAAGATACTCATGTCCACTGATCATCTCAGAAATATAAACACAATCAAGATACTACTTCTATTGTTAGACATTAATGAAAAAAGGAAGAAGGAAGGAAGGAAGGAAGAAAGGAAGGAAGGAAAGACATATGCTCACAGAAAGGTGTGCAGATAATATGTGTAGAAGCAGCTATGCTCACAATAGCACCTAAAGGTGTAAACAGCATAGCTGCCCATCAACTGAAGATCAATTAACAAATCACAGTATGTTCTTAAGATGAAACACTATCCAGAATTTTTTTAAATTACTAATGCATAAAACACATGTGAGTGTCAAAAGTGTTATGTTGGTCAAAGACAAAACTACTCTATCACAAAAAATATTCAGAAAATGGTTGCCTCTGGGAAGGAAGAAGGGAACTGAGGTGAAAGGTTCTTTCTATGATTGGAAAAGCTCTTTATCTTGTTTTAGATATTAACTTACAGGACTGCACACAAAATATAAAATCCACCAAAATCTTCATTTCTCATTCTCACATTTTATTCACGTTACATTTCAGTAAAACAAACCAAACAATATATAAATTTAACCAATAAAGCTATAAGATCTTTTTGTAAAAATGAGTAACAAAATGACATTTTGGTGAATCTCACTAATTAAAAGAAATAAAAATGAGAAAAGGAGCTAGAAGATGGCTCCACAAGTAAAACGTGTGCTGCACAAGCTTCAAGAGCTGAGCTTGGTTTCAGCACCTACATAGAAAGCCAGGTGTGGAGGTGCACACCAGCACCACAGTGCTGAGATGGGGGAACAGACAGAAGGATCTCAGGAGCTTGCTAACCAAAACAGGAGATTTAGATTCAAGAAGAGAGACCATACATCAAACAAATAGACAGATAGACAGACAGACAGATGGACGGACAGGCAGGCAGGGATATGCAAGTAGAGAAGGAACTGAGGATCACATCCCAAATGTCAACTTCTAGCCTCCACATGCACCCAGGAAAGTCTGCCACCCCTAGACACATGTATGCATCAAAAACACACAAGAAAGGAAGGATGAGAAGGAAGGAGGAAGAGAGAAAGAAGGGGCAACATACTTTTTTCTGGTTTATTTAAGTGTGTGCATGTGCATGTGCATGTGCGAATGTGTGCACATTGTGATATATGTGGTAGCAAGAGTCTGACCACAACTGCCTTGTTCCATTGCTTCCACATTATCTTTAAGAACACTTCTGTCTTGAACATGGAGCTCAATGATCAGCTAGAATGGCTAGCCAGCCAGCACTAGGACCCTGATTCTCAGAACTGTGATTCACAGGACACTGCTGCCCTTGGGTTTATATGGGAACTGAGCATCCAACTTAGGTCTCCAGACTCGAGCCGCAAACACTATATCCATTCAGCTATCTCTCTATCCCAAGTTAATTATATTATAAGAAAATAAAAAACGCAATCATCATTATCATAATTATCGTGCCAGGAAAAATTTCAAACTAGAATAAAATGGACCACTTACTAAATAAACAAAAACGTTCAAAACTGACACAGGAAGAGAAAGAAACCTATACACACCAGCAACTGAAAAGTGATATAACTCATTCATACACCAAAAGTCATTTGATGTTGGTAATTTGAAGGATGAGTTCTTCTTATCTGAAGAGTGTAAATGCACAAAGATAAAGCTAGCATGATCCTAAGTTTAAAATATGCTGCACTGAATCAATAGTGACAAGGATATGTCCCAGAAAAGTGAAACTAATAAAGCACAAAAAACTCTACTAATGTAGTCCACTGAGTTCAACAATTTTAAGTGTTTTCAAATCACTGTCATAAGTCTCAAAAGAACAAATTAGCAAAATTCAAGTCTCCTGATTTTTTTAAGACTCTAGAATACATTCTATTTCACACTTTAGACACACGTAGTAAGAACTATGAAATTATACTTAAAATTTTTCCTTTTTTTGAAAAACAAGTTCTGAAATATAGACTAGTTAAATGACTTGCTGTAGAGAGCTGCGACGTGCCACGCCCTAAAGATGGCGCCGGTTTCCGCCTTCCACCAGCCCGATGGTGAGCGCTCTCTGTGGTAAACAAGTCCATATTTGGCTAAGACTGCTGATCTGGCTTGCTTCCGCATACGTGGGCCTCTAAGATAGCACCACGTGGCTTTACTTGATTGGCTGTTCATATAGTATTTAGCCTGTGGGTTGGGTCTGCCCGGGCATTCGGAAGACTGTTTTCAAGGGACCTGAATAAACTGCTGGAGAAGAGCTTTTGCGAGTTGCGTCGTCCTTGCTGGTCGAGGGGCACGCGACAAGTGGTGGCCCGTACGGGGAACCAGAAAAGACTCAGAACTCCTGAAGTCAGGGGCAGTGCACTGGTAAGTTCCCGGGGTAAATTGGGACAATAAAGTTTCGCGGAAATAGCGAACAAAAGGTAAAGTTTCGCGGAAATAGCGAACAAAAGGTAAAGTTTCGCGGGGAAACAGCGAACCGAAAGTAAATTTTTAATCATGGGATTGTCTCAGTCACATCCAATTTTTCTGGCTCTTCAGGAGCTACTTTTAGCTAGGAATTTGAAACTTAAGAAGTCAACCCTAGAGAGATTTTTGAATGAATGCGACTCCGTGGCTCCGTGGTTTGCGGTGTCCGGGAATCTTACGGTATCCTGCTGAGACAAATTAGGCAGGGACTTGGATTTTGCTTGGGAGCAAGGTACTCTGAAGCATGGAGTAAGACCTATTTAGAAGATGGTGAGGAGTTGTTTAGAAGATCAGAGATGCTGTAACACAATCAAGGAGGGAGAATCAGCCTTGGAACTGCTGCAAGGGGAAAGATCTGAGCAGGCAGACAGTGAAAAGGAAAGTAACAAAGGCGAAAGATCTGAGCAGGCAGACAGTGAAAAGGGAAGCAAAAGGAAAGTCCCTCTCTATCCCGATCTTAGAGATTTTAGAGATTTTGAGGATTCAGAGGGCACGGATTATGAAGGGGAGCTACACGCTCTAATAGAACAGTTAGAGAGGACTGCTATTAGAAAAAGGGAAAAGAAAAAGGTAAAAGAGAAAGACACGTTGGCGGCAGTCGGTGTAAGTGAAGCCGTTGCCGTGGCGCCTTCAGCCACGTTGGCGGCAGTCGGTGTAAGTAAAGCCGTTGCCACGGCGCCTTTAACTCCCCCTCCATACCCAGAAGCCGTTCAGATAGATCAGCCTGTTCAGTCCCTGAAAGTAGGGAGATCTTTCTGCCCGGGGATGTGGACACAAGTAAGAACAGAATTACAGTTTGCCTATCCGGTATACCAAGACCCACAAGGGAACAGGTACGAGGAACCGCTTGATTTTAAAGTAGTTAAATCCCTTGCAGGGTCGGTTCATACCTATGGCATTACCGCTTCTTTTACATTGGCTCAAGTGGAAGCATTAAGCAGACATTGTATGACTCCAAGTGACTGGAGTGGCCTGGCCCGCACCTGCTTAAGTCCAGGGCAATACTTAGACTGGAAAGCTTTCTTGATTGAGTATGCCACTGAGCAAGCAGCCATTAATCAGAGAAATGGAAATCCAGCCTGGGATATAGATATGCTGCTTGGGCAGGGGAGATTTGCCAACCAGCAGACAGGATATCCCAATCAGGTTTATGAACAAATAAACCAGACAGCTATCAAGGCTTGGAAATCCTTCCTAACAAAGGGGAGGTGAGTGGGAACTTAACTAAGATTCTACAGGGCCCCATGGAGCCCTTTTCAGACTTTGTGGCACGATTGGTGGAAGCGGCAGGGAAGATTTTTGGTGACCCGGATGCTGCTATGCCACTAATAAAACAGTTGGTCTATGAGCAATGTACCAAAGAGTGTAGAGCCGCTATCACCCCTTACAAGAGTAAAGGGCTAGAAGCCTGGATGAAAGTGTGTAGAGAACTTGGAGGGCCGTTAACTAATGCTGGTCTTGCTGCCGCAGTAGTACAGTTGACCAGAAAAGGTGGAGGAAGTTCAGGAGTTTGTTTTAAGTGTGGCAAGATGGGACACTTTAAAAGACAGTGCCCCGGGGGAAGGAGTACAGAAAGTACAGGAAGTGTACAACGCCCCAGGCGGCCGGGGTTATGCCCAAAATGTAAAAAAGGGAACCATTGGGCTAATGAATGCCGTTCAGTGACAGACATCCATGGCCAGCCTTTGACTCAAGGTTATGGTGGCGCTCGTCCAAAAAACGGACAGCGGGGCCCACGACCCCAGGGCCCACAAATATATGGGGCAGTAGAGAATCAGGACAAAGAACAGAATCAAGAGAGATGGCCAACCCTCCACCATCCAAGAGACCGCGGAGAGCCACTGCACGCTCAGCAGGATTGGACCTCTGCTCCACCACCAGACTCGTATTAACGCCCCAAATGGGGGTCCAGTTAATTGAAACAGATTTTAAAGGACCCCTTGAACCTGGTACAGTTGGTTTGCTGTTAGGGAGGTCATCATCAGCCTTGAGAGGACTTATTGTCCATCCTGGGGTTATAGATCCAGATTATACAGGAGTGGTTAAGGTAATGGTAGCCTCCCCCCGTGGTATAACGGCTATCTCTCCTGGAGATAGAATTGCTCAGTTGATCATGTTGCCGAGCTTACATGATCGCTATGCGGCAAAGGATCGAGAGAGAGGAAAAGATGGTTTTGGGTCCACGGGCATGGATCTGACTTTTCTCTCCTTGGATTTGGACCAACGCCCCATCTTGGAGTTAAAAGTTGATGGTAAAAAGATCCTGGGCCTTTTGGATACTGGGGCTGATAGGAGTATCATAGCAAAGAAAGACTGGCCTTCAGGTTGGCCCGTACAAGCCTCTTCTCAAACACTTCAAGGCCTAGGTTATGCTAAAACTCCAGATATGAGTACAAGATCATTAAAGTGGCAGGACCAAGAAGGCCACTCAGGAGAAATGCAGCCATATGTACTTGAGCTCCCTATCTCCCTTTGGGGAGGAGACCTTTTAAAGGATATGGGATTTAAATTGAGTAATGACTATTCTGATTCAGCCCAACATATGATGCAAGATATGGGATATGCTCCAGGCTTTGGAATAGGAAAATATTTGCAGGGGCGGAAGAGTCCCATATCTATGCAGCAAAGACAAAAGAGACAGGGCTTGGGTTTTTCCTAGGGGCCACTGAGGAGGGCATTCCCATAACTTGGAAGACGGAGGACCCAGTATGGGTTCCTCAGTGGCCACTTTCCTCTGTAAAATTGAATGCGGCCAAAGAGTTGGTGGATGAACAGATGTCTTTAAAGCATATAAAACCATCTGTATCTCCCTGGAATACACATATCTTTGTCACTAAAAAGAAATCTGGAAAATGGAGATTATTGCATGACCTGCGTGCCATAAATCAACAAATGCAGATCATGGGCCCAGTGCAACGCGGCTTGCCGCTTTTATCATCTTTGCCCGCCTCATGTCCCATTATAGTTATAAGGGATTGTTTTTTCTCCATCCCTTTGTGTGCTAAAGATAGTGAGAGATTTGCATTTACTGTTCCATCCTGTACCCATGAGGAACCTGATCAGCGGTTTGAATGGGTAGTATTGCCCCAGGGCATGGCAAACAGCCCCACTATGTGTCAACTGTATGTGGGGGAAGCCATTGCTCCCTTGAGAAAGAATTTTCCAGATTTAAGATGTGTTCATTACATGGATGATATCTTACTGGCAGCTAAGAGTGAACAAATGTTAGATCAGGCCTATGAAGAATTAGTTCAATTATTAAAAAGGAAAAGGTTGTTTATAGCTCCTGATAAGGTTCAAAAGGAAAATGTGATTAATTATTTAGGAGCGAAGGTTGGACCTGAAAAGATAATACCTCAAAAGATTGAGATAAGAAAAGATAATTTAAAGACTCTAAATGATTTTCAAAGGTTGTTAGGAGATATCAGTTGGGTAAGAGGCTATTTGAAGCTACCAAATTATGAAATAAGACCCCTATATGATATTTTGAAAGGTGATTCAGCACTTAATTCTCCTAGGCAATTAACAGGAGAAGCAAGAAAAGCTTTATGTAAAGTGGAAGAAAGGTTACAGAGTGCCTTCCTAAAGAGATGGCAGGAAGGACAGCCCATTGCATTGTGCATATTTGCCACCTATGGTCAACCTACTGGATTGTTATGGCAGGACGGACCATTATTATGGACCTATTCAAAGATTTCTCCAAAAAAAATCCATAGAACATTATCCCACTGCAGTTGCTGCTTTAGCCTTGAACGGTATCCAACAATGTTTGCAGTCTTTTGGAGTTGCTTGTAGGAGTTAGATAAATTAGATTTAGGAAATATATAGGAGTTTCTGATACTGTCTCTGTAGGAGTTAGATAAATTAGATTTAGGAAATATATAGGAGTTTCTGATACTGTCTCTTAATTCGGGGCCTGAAGAGCATTATCAGCATGAAGTCAGCAAAAACAGGAAAGACTCAATAGACTGAAAAACAAGTTTGAAGTCAGGAAAAACAGGAAAGACTCAAGACTTGAAGAAACAAAGTATCTGGCCTGACATTGTTTTCAGCTGCTAAGTGGGCGGAGCCCAAATTAAGCTGAAACAGAGTTCCTCCTATTTGAGGACAGTGCGTGGAGCCCAGAGGAGAAGAGGCCCCTGATGCTAGAGAGCTCCAAGAGTCCTACTGAAAAAAGGGCTGGCCATTGATGGCCAGCTCTCTCCCTGAAGCAGAAAGAAGCCAGTGAGCAAAGAAAGCCTGAGAAAGACACCAAAAGGCCAAGGACTGGACCCTGTGGCTCAGCTTTTGCCTAGAGGGGTTTGATCTGTCCAAACAGTGGCCTAAAGGAAACGGTGCCTGGCTTTAAGGACTGAGGCAGAGCAGCTGAGTTCCTGATTCAAAAGAAGTAAGTTGGCCTGTAGACGGCTGGGGTCTCCCACAGAGAAGAAAGCTTGAAGCCTTATTTAAGGTGAGACTGCAATAACCAACTTACCCTGACGAACCTGCATCTGAGAGATCCAGAAAAAGGACTGCTAAGTGTGTTAAAGAATCTACAACAAATACTGTGTTCCTGACGAATGAGGACCTGCCCCAGAGACTGTATCATTCTAAAAGGTTATGAAAGTAGTTGTTATGATTATCAATAGGTTTAGTGGATAGGTTAAAGGGGTTGTAGGAATTTATAGGATTAATAGTTAAGAAATTGTTGGTGTTTGTTATAAGTGAATTTAGTAATAAATAAATAAGAGATAAATAATAATTTAAAAGTTCGGTTACAGTTGCTCCTGCCAGTATAATAGTGCCCTATTCCAGTCATCAAATTAAGATTTTGTGTGGCACTGTAGATGATTGGGCAATATTGCAATGTAGTTTTGAAGGAGTGATTGATAACCATTATCCTAAGCATCCATTGCTATCATTTTTTAAGGAGCACCCAGTGATATTCCCTAAGGTTACTTCAGCAGTACCACTTCAAGGGTCACCAAATGTGTTTACTGATGGCTCAAAGACAGGCTGCGGAGCCTATTTGATAGAAAGACAAGAGCCCGTGCTATGTCAATTTCAACCGGGCTCCCCCCCAAATAGTAGAGTTGAAAATAGTAACTGAGGTGTTTAAAAGATGTCAATTTGCATTCAATTTGATTTCAGATTCAGTCTATGTGGTCAACGCAGTGAAAGTATTAGAATTAGCAGGTCCTATTAAGAATAGTAGTACTGTATGTGCATTATTACAAGAGTTACAAGTTTTAATCTGGCAAAGAAAAAGGTGTTTTTATATTCAACATATTAGAGCACATACAGGATTACCTGGACCATTAAGTGAGGGTAATGATAAAGTTGATCAATGGACTAGGATGGAATGCATTTTTTGGAGCTCATTCCTGGACCAAGCCAGACAGTTTCACCAATTATTTCATGTAAATGCAAAAACTCTACAGCAGAAATTCCATTTGTCTAGAGCAGATGCTGGACAAGTGGTTTTGGACTGTCCTCAGTGTGTGATTCATCATCATCCTCCCAGTGTGGGAGTGAACCCTAGAGGGTTGATGCCACTCAAAATCTGGCAAATGGACATTACCCACATTTCAGAGTTTGGAACCTTAAAATATATTCATGTATCTGTGGATACCTGCTCAGGTATCATACATGCTACATCTATGAGTGGAGAAAAGGCTCGCAATGTCATAGGGCATTGCTTAGAAGCCTGGGCTGCATGGGGAAAACCACAGCAGCTGAAAACGGACAATGGACCAGCCTATACGGCTCAGTCCTTTGTCTCCTTCTGCAACCAGATGGAGGTACAGCTTAATCACGGATTACCATATAATCCTCAAGGACAAGGAATTGTGGAGCGTGCTCATCGCACCTTGAAAGAATGTTTGCAAAAACAGAAAAGGGGAATAGGCCAAGGCCGTACCCCCAAGGAGAGAATGTCTTTAGCCTTATTTACTTTAAATTTTTTAAATTTGGATGTTCAAGGCCGCTCAGCAGCGGACAGACGTCAGGATTCCCATGGTCCACCTAAAGACATGGTGAAGTGGAAGGATATTTTGACAGGCTCTTGGCGGGGGCCTGACCCTGTGCTAACATGGGCGAGAGGGTCTGTTTGTGTTTTTCCTCAGGATCAACAAGATCCAGTGTGGGTGCCTGAACGCCTTGTGAGGAAGATTCGTCATGAAGACCTTCCTAAGGATCCTGGTGATAGTAGCAGTGAGTATGTCAGGAATGACCGAGCCGAGATGGGGGATCCTGTCGATATTCCCAAAGCCGATGCCGGTCAGACATGATGCAACTGTGTTTCCACGCTTATTTAGCAGTAATAGAAGCTTAGGCTTACCCTACCTTCCCTTTGATGATCAGAAAAGCCCTATAGAGGGTAATAGAAATGTCAGCTTGAAAGGTAGTCTGTGCTTTTTAATGAGCTTCAATAGGTCAGATGATACAGAATGCATTAAATTGTCTCAGCAGTCAGCAGATTTTTTACCACAACTGAGATATGGGGGTAGGAGTGGTGGTTTGTTTTCAGGCAACGGTTCTCGCCTTGAAGGATGGTGGCCCACACGAGTCTCTGACCGGGACCCCCCCCAGACAGCCATGCTGGGCACCTTTTTGTAGAGGATCCACAGGAGAGGAAGGACCTTTTCCCTGGACTGGATGTCAGGAGCGCAGAGCAGTTTGGGTTCAACAAGATTATTTTTCCTTTAGCCCCATGATTAGTAATATAGTGAATAAGTCTTGTACAGGAATGCTTGATATATCTACTAGGGATTCTCAGCAGACTGCCACCAATCCTTTTGATTTGTGGCTTTTGTGTGGGGTAAATGGAAGTTGCATGGACTTGGGACCTGTCATTATGCTTGGGGGAGGAATTTATCAAAGAGGTAATTTTTCCCTAGGGTCGGCTACCAAATTGGATCTTTCTGGCGGTAGTGGCTCTGGTACTTGGAATTCTTTGTTTCTTTCTTACCGCAAAAAGATCTTTTCAGCCTCGCCAGTATGTCTCTGGCCTCCTTTTCTGTGGATTGTAAGTAATGGGAGTGCATCCTTGGGTGAAGAAAAGTTAGTATGCACTCCAGGCATATGTTTTTATGCCCTGTGCTGGAATGCCACAGCCTTTCCTGTGGCTGTGGTGACTAGAATGCCTCGATATGTACCAGTTCCTGTAGAGGCCCCTAATACCATGATGCTATTCAGGTTTAAAAGAGATTTTGGCATCACTGCAGCTATTGTTACTGCCATCACTATTGCCTTGTCTAGTTCTATACAGACTGCCAATGCCCTGAATAACATCTCAGCCACTGTAGCACAGGCGTTGTATACTCAGACCTCTATGAATTCTCATCTCAAAGGAGGCCTTATGATAGTTAATCAACGCATAGATTTAATACAAGAACAGATTGATTCTCTTTGGCAACTAGCACAATTGGGGTGTGAGTGGAAAATGCAAGGTTTCTGTGTTACTTCGGTGCAGTATCAAAATTTTACAAAGGCTGCTAATCTGTCTAGACAATTGTCAAAGTTCCTCTTACAGGATTGGTCGGCTGAATTTGAAAATTTGATGAGAGAGCTGAAAGCGACAATCGTCCACATCAACTCCACTCGGGTGGATCTGAGCCTGGCTACTGGTTTGACTTCCTGGATACAGACGGCTATGGATCATCTTAAGGAGTGGGCGGGCGTAGGCTCTTTGGCAATACTGATGATACTAGCCTCTCTGGTTTGCCTATGGTGCATCTACAAAATGAGAGCCACACAGAAGCGTAATGCAGCCATGATTATACAGGCCCTTGTCGCCATTGAGGCGGGCCAGTCCCCTCAGGCATGGCTCGCTGCCATGAAGCCTTAAATCTTCACTGAGCATAGTCCCTGCCCACTGAGGTATTCGTTCCATGGATATTAGGGTCTGGCAAGTCAATGACGGAGTAGATGGGTAAGTCTCAGCCACCTAAGACAGGGCAGTCCCGAGTGGGGAGGCTGACCCAGAGACGGGTAAGAGTTTGAGCACTGCCCTCCTACAGGCTCAGGCCCACCATGAGATCCCCAGATATGGGGATTACGAAGCCTTTCCAGGGACTTCTACCAACTTTAGAAAAAATAAAAAAGGAGGAACTGTAGAGAGCTGCGACGTGCCGCGCCCTAAAGATGGCGCCAGTTTCCGCCTTCCACCAGTCCGATGGTGAGTGCTCTCGGTGGTAAACAAGTCCATATTTGGCTAAGACTGCTGATCTGGCTTGCTTCCGCATACGTGGGCCTCTAAGATAGCACCACGTGGCTTTACTTGATTGGCTGTTCATATAGTATTTAGCCTGTGGGTTGGGTCTGCCCGGGCATTCGGAAGACTGTTTTCAAGGGACCTGAATAAACTGCTGGAGAAGAGCTTTTGCGAGTTGCGTCGTTCTTGCTGGTCAAGGGGGACGCGACAACTTGCCTAGAGTCTAATTTAACTACTTTGACAATTGTCAGTTAAAGGAGTAAGGAAGCACAGTGAGCTCAGCATAGGCAGTAATAACATGCTACATCTTTGATTTCAGCTGCCTTTTCAAAGCTAAGAACTCACAGTCTGGGGAGTGGAAATGAATTTTAAACTCCCTCCTTAGCTTATGTATTTGATCATGCTGATTATAACATTTAGAATACCGTCTAGTGATAATCTATTCTGAGGAAGGCTAAAAAAGCGGTCAATATTATTCCTGGATGCAATTCACAAATGTGGAGAGTTCTCCCACAAGGACTCCTGACTACCTGACCATCTGACATGAGCTTTCAGAGCTCTTGGATTCCCAGGAAGTCAGCCTTAGCTGTTCCCCTATAAACTGATCCTTCATAGCACTCCTTGAGTGTCACATCAGCAAACTGTTTTCTATATATATTCCTAGAACCTATCATACCATCTAGTAAATATGAAATACTTTATCGTTGCAATGAATGGCTGGATGAAAAAGTGACAAGATACAGCAGAAAACTTCGGCAATCTACGGATGAAGCTAAGTGAGTCAAAACACCACTAGTACAACAATACCCATTTTAAAAATGAAGCCAATACTTTGGAGACACAAAAAATAAGGCATGTGAGCCTATTTTATTCTATAGGTAATAGACAGACTTTGGAATTCCAAGCAGCTCCCTGGTTCTTTGCACTGTTTTTTACTGTCTTCCTAGAATCCCTATTTTTACTGTTTTATAGTATTGCAGATTCTTTATCTTGACCTATCTTCAGTTCACTAACTCTTTCTCTTTATATTTATGTCTAATCTGACATAAAATCTAATGACTAAATTTTAAACGACATTTTTCAGGTTTTTGGATTATTTGGCTGTTTTACAAATCTTCAGGGTAATTTTTTTTCCTAGTTTCTGATTCTTTATTGAATTTTCATTCTTGGCTTTACTTCTCTGAACACAGTAATAAGGTAGTTGTTTTAACATCTGTCTAGTAATTCCAACTCTGCTCTACTGAAGCACATCCCACTGTCTATTGTATCCCCAGCTACTCAAGGTCTCTTTTGTCCTTCTACCCCTATCTTTGACTATGTTGAGGTATTTAAAAAAATTATTTGAAAAGAATATGGGGTTGCATTGGATGAGGATATCCTCTTCCACAGAGAGTTCCTATATTGCTTCTGCTAGAATTTGGAAATACTGCCATCGTTTTTCTCTTTGCATTTAATGTGGTACTGGTTTAATTTAATGTCAGCCCTGAACCTTGTACATGCTAGGCCAGCATTCTGTCACTGAAATAATCCCTCAGCTCAGGAAGTTTAGTGTCTGCCATCTAAGTTCTAAACCTAAGATTCCCCAACCAACAGATCATGAAAGTCATACTGCAAGTTCTGGAGAAGCCAAGAGGTGGTTCATCCCTGTTCTCAGGGAAAACCTTTTGGGGCTCTAGCAGTGTGAGAATAGGAATTCCTACCCATAGCAGAACCCAAATGTTGACCTGTGAAGCATATTCAGATGCCAGCTTCAAAGCTATTAATCTGTGATTAGTAGCCATCCTGAAAATAAAGTGTTCTAAGAGAAGAGAATTCTTTCTGTAGATTCTCAATCTCCAGCAGATGCTCTGAAAATTTTTTCCATATTTTATCCAAGTCTTTTACATGTTCTTATCACCCACACCAACACTGTATACATGGACTCTTGCTTATCCTAAATAGTGAAATCTCTGTAAACTGGCAACAAAAGGAAACAGCTAAAAAGGATCTGCTATAAATCTATAACAGGCATGATTAGTAATGAAAGAGAAGAAACAGTGCAATCAATAACATAAAAACACCAAGGTTGTGTATGATTACTTCTCCTACTGAAAACTCAACTGCTGCTACTGTAGGATGCAATAAAAGAAGTAAAATGAAAAGAAAAATCTCCATAGAGAGAGGCCTGCCTGTGAAGCCTACTGAGACACTGTTAGAACAACACCATGCTAAAAAATGAGAACACTACATAGAAATCAAGTTCCCAGAGAGTACAGATTACTAATAAAAATACAATAAATGAAAGAGACATCTACAAATCAGAGTTTAGGTTCAAGTAAAGTCACACTTTTTAATATGCATTCCCTATTTTTAAAATACTTGTAAATTTAAGTGTAGGTTTCTGCCTGTATCATAGTTCACTTGTAGAGGGGTAAGCCTTTGGAATGTTTGATAGACTTATTTGAAACATATTTACCGAGTAGATGCAAAAATGTTAAAAAAAATAATGGCCATATAACTCTCAGAATTGTGGCCTATTTATTTCAGTTGTTTTGTACTGTATTTATTGTTATAAGAGAAAGAACCATTTGTTGGACTGGAAAAAAAAGAATTATGCATTCTGGGGGAAGGGTGAGAGGGTAGGAGGGTGGGGCTGGGAGGGGTGGAGGGAGAGGGCTGTGATAGAGATGTAACTTGAACTAATAAATAAACATTTAAAAATTGGAAAAAAATAATGGGTACTCTTAATTTTATGATAGTTTGCATATCACCCAGCTCCCTTGCTAGATCAGAGAAAAATAAAGATTATGACTGTGTTTTAGATACTTAAATATGCTACATATAGAAGGCAAGATATTTGAATAATTGTAAGTGAATGGATTCATTCACTTTCTGACAAGCTTTACAATACTCTAATTTCATATGAAATCCTACAGTTACAAAGTTTACTTTCTCCAGAAGCTCACTTTCATGAAATGATCTCCAAATCCCAGGTTGAAAACAAGTAACAATTTTGATTTTCAAGCAATTGAAAGGAGATGAAATCATTATTGCCGAAGCATCTATCAATATCTCAAAAAAAGGGAGTGAGAACAAACTACTATGTTAGGGACTATATACATCATTTAAGGAGGGACAAGATGAGTAAAAAGCATTAACAGTATTCACCAGACAAGCATTGGCCACATGATACTTGCTCAGGTTTCTATGTGCACAGTAAAGCTGGATCTAGTTATTTCAGGCTTTAGGTAATCCCATGCTCTAAGATGGCTGTAACAAAATAGCTATTGCATCTACTTGGTAAATACGTTTCAAATAAGTCTATCAAAAATTTTATAGCACAGAACAGAAAGGAAACAATGCTATCTAAGTAGTTATCAGTTTCCATTTCCTCACTTGGGCTTTTGGGAAATAAATAAAGATCAAGTTTAAAGCACCTGAATCTACTAAAAATATGAGTGTTTAAATACTGTGACAGAAAATAGTTGGAAACATGAGCTTCGGTTTTTCTTTTTACAATACCACAAAACTTGGATTTTGGCTGACAATTTCTAAACATGGTTTTAGCCCAAAGCAATTTAGAAATAGACAAGACAAAAACTCCTTAAAAATAAATTAGAGTTCATAATGGAAATGCTGGCAGATGCTTCTTTATAATAATATCTGGTGAGACCATTATATTTTAGAAACAACTTCATCACTGTATGTATGCAAGTGTTGTATATTAAAATGTAAGAATGCCTGGACTATAATTAAATCAGAATCATGAATAGTTCAGTATAATATGTTATAAAGAAAGTAGGATGTGACAAGAAAATGCAGCAAGTCAAAATACAATGCAAGCAGAGACTTAGAAAAGCTTGAAATTAGATTTAAACAACAGGAAATATCAACATAAATCCTAGGGAAAGGACTCAGCAAGTACAGATGCAGTATGCTCTGAAAGTGACCAAATCCCAATGGGGACAATATATTCCAGAGTTACTCATAAAACTACATCCATCACATGATGACTAAACCCTAGACTAAGAGAACAGAAATTTAATACACATATTCAGAGTTTCAACCGCTTCTGGAGTTCATGGTCAGCTTATCATGACTGCTACTCCTTCTGCTATCAAGCCTGTGTCTGTACACCAAGATTTACGAGCTGCTGACTCTACAAGCCCATTTTGAATTCTTCACATCTGTATTGAAACATATAATGGTTTTTAAAGCATTTTGAGAGTGAAAACCTAGTATAAGGAATTCTAACAGTACACAAAGAAAACCTTCATTTAGTAAGATGCCAAAACCAAGGAATCATCTTCAATTTATATTTCAAAGCAAACTAAAAATGCATAATCAATATACAGATACTACTTTCATTCTAAAATTATATACCTCCCTCAGGACACAAATCAAACCAGTGCAAGATTCATCTTAAATAATTTAAAATGGGCTTCCATAACACTCTCTAATTTTATCTAATAAATATATTGTCATTGGCATGGGCACGCTCCAATGAGTTACTCTGGAAGTCAGTGATTTCAACAAGGGGCAATTAACCCCCAAAGAAGCATCTGGCAATGTCTGAGACAGCCTCTATTGTCACAACTGATGTAGTTCATATCTTATTGGTTTCTCATCATTTAACAGCCAGAGATGCAACTGAAAATATAACATGTATAGAGTAGAACCCGAGCAAAGGCATCATTACCCCCAAATACCAACATCACCACTATTGAGAGAGCTTACGCTGCTACTTCCTTACCAAGCATGGACTGGCCATAATCTCTCTTTTCCCTGTGATAAATAAATACTAAATACCTGAACTACCAACCAAAACTCAGGAGAAAAACTGTGGAGAAAAGGAGTAAGATATCCAAATGAGCACTGAGAAAGTAATCTGCTCGCTGACTCACTGCACAGAAGTACAGTGCACGCATTGAGAGTGCTGTGACTCCCAAACAGACAAGATCTACAAGACCTTGGCTTAGGTTTTGGTGAACATGAAGCTCTCAAGATTTTCAATATAAATCTAATCCCCAACACCTGACAATTCTGAAAAACTGATATAACTATTTGCGAATAGTTCCACTGGTGCCATACAAAGAAGTGTATTTCTGGAAGTTGCTTAATTTTAATGAGCTAAAATAGTCTTCCCTGTAGCTTTCACCCTGGAATCACAGTTGGGCTCCACTCTCTCGAGTCACAGAGATTAATTCCTGTCTATAGCAGGCCTTTCTTTACACATTTGAAGACAGTTATCACGCCATTCTCTATTTTGTCTCCTGAAAGTCAATACAATTCTACAGTGCTTCAGACAGCTCTTTTAAGAACTAATCCTTAAGAGTATAAAGAAATGGGTTATAGCTAAGGTTGCATAAAAATGTATTGATTAATTAGTAATTGATATATACATTTTTGAATGATTGTTCTCAAACGTACAATATTTATTTTTATGGAGAATATAATATTTACTAACTATTGCATAAAATAGTATGTTTGGCACTTGAGATACATTGCCACATTTAATATCAATTCTCTGAAATACATGATCTTCAGCTTAGATATCAAAATATCCACTCAGAAAATTACCAGATTTCCCCCAGATCACACCTTTTACTTAAGTCCATGCTTTTTCATAGAACTGTGCTACCTAAAGATACGGATAACTTTCATTCTTTAAACTTATTGATTAAAGAGCTCTCACCACTGGGAACTAGCTTTACAATAAAGCTAAATGTGATGGTAATTTATGCTTACCTATTTAAGAATTTTGTTTAGCTAGCTACTGGAAATAGCATTGTCAACAGAGCTTAAGAAAACAGTCTCTCTGACCCCTTATCTGAGTTCTTCCACCCCCACATCTCTGCCCTTGTGGTCTTGTTTTGGCCTGGAGGACATTCCTCTTAGACCTTATCTCCATGCCTACAATTTTTCTGCCTTCATGTGGCTTTACCTGGGTCAGGGTTTGTGTCTGAGAAAGGAACCGCAGACCATCTGGACCACAATAGATAAGAATCCAAACAGGCATGCCAAGAAAAGATCTCACTGCAGAGGATTATAGTCAAACTTGGAAAGAACAATACAGAGAAATGCCAAGAGAAGAGTACTACATCATGTACGCAATAGCACTTTCAGTGAACTGAGAGCATATTTTGATAGAAGACAAAACATTAATGTATTTCAAGTTCTGAGAGAGGAGGAAAAAAAAAAAAAAAACCCTGCCAAACAAGAAGACACTTCCCACTAAAGTTGTCCATCAGGTAATTCAGGAAAAAAGGAGAAATAGACTTCAAGACAAATAAAAAACAGAAAATTCTTTATCACATAAATGACCTTGAAAAAGATGCCTAAGGTGGGTTATACATCCAGACGCACAAAAAAAAAAATGAGTCATAAAAATATATAAAAGTGTAAAATACAATAGCAAAGCATTTTGACATGAGAAATGGAAACCTCATCAATACAGTAAAGTATGAAACCACCAAGAAAAGAACAAAGAATATCTGAAGCAAACAGATAAAAATTGACAGTAAGAGAAGTAAAACATTATTTGATGGTAATAACACTAACTATAAATGAACTAGATTTTCCAATTAAAAGATACTTATTACCTAAACAGACAAAACAAAACAATAGTAAGCCTCAAGAAGCTGACTACAAAATATTCACTTTACCAGTGAAGACACACTCAGACTAAAAAATGAAAGGTTGGAAAAGTATATTACATACAAACAGAAACCAAAACCAGACAGGAATAGCTATATATTATTATTAGAAAAACTACACTTCATGACAAAAATACATAAAAGAAAAACAAGTAATCAACTAGATGCTAGTTTGCTGGATGCATTTATCAACTATAGGAGATTTCTGGTGTATCTTTTATGGACTTTTCTTATTTGCATCTCCTTTATCTCCTTCACTTGTCTTATTACTCTACTAAGACTTCAGGTACTATGTTGAACAGAAAGGGGAAGAATAGACATCCTTATCTTGTTCCTGACTTTAATGGAAATACTTTAAGTTTTTCATCATTTAGCACAATGTAGTTTCTTGCATATTGTATTTATTATATTAAGTAAGATATGTACATGTATCTCTAGCACTCTCCAAGTCTTTTATCATTAAGGATGTTGGATTTTGTCAAAAGCCTTTTCTGCATCTAATGAGATAGCCACATGGTTTCTGTATGTTAATCTATTTATATGATGAGTTACATTTATTTATTTATGTATGTTCAAATATCCCTGTGTCTCTGGAATGAAGTTGATTTGATCATGGTAGATCACCTTTTTGATGTGCTATTAAATTTGATTTGCAAAGTATTTTTTCAAGACTTTTTTGTCTATATTCATCAAAGATAGTGGCCTGTAATTTGTTGTTGTTGGGCCTTTTTCTGATTTTGGTATCAGAATAATACTGACTTAATACAAGTAATTTCAAAATGTTCCTTCCTTTTTGCATAATAGTTTAAGGAGTACTGGCTTTAGAAGGGGTTGTTTGTTTAGTTTTGTTTTTTAAGGTCTAGTAGATTCATCACTGAATCCATCTGCTCTAGGCTTTTTTATTTTTCCCTGTTGGGAGATTTTTAATTAATGCTTCTATCTCAATGGATGTTATCTGTCTATGTAAATTATTTGGTTCAACTTCATATAAATCTAGAAATCCATCAATTTCATTTAGATTTTTCCAGTTTGTGAAATAAAGATTTTTATAGTATGTCTGAAGAATCTTCCGATTTTCTTCAGTATATGTTGTAATATCTCTTTTATTAATTTGGATCCTCTCTCCCTCTTTCTTTTGGTTAATCTAACTAGAGGTTTGATCTTTCTAAAGAACCAAGTTTCCATTGTAGTGGTTCTTTGCATGGTTTTTATTGGTTTGTTTCTATTTAATTAATCTCATCCCTAACTTACATTATCTCTTCCCATTTACTTTTTTTTTCTGGGGAAGTATCATTTGTTCTTCTCTTTACAAGTCTTTCAGATATATTATTGAGTTATTGAGATCTCTCAACTTTTTTAATGTAGGCACATAATGCTATAAACTCTCTTCTTGGGATAGCCTTCACTCTGTTCCTTTTATTGTCATTTAATTCCAGAAAATTTCACATTTCTTTCTTTGACTCAGTTGTTATACAGTAGTGTGTTGTTCAGTTTCCATGAGTTTGTCTATTCTTGTGGCTTCTATTACTAAAATTATGAAGTTTACTATGGTCCATGAGGTTTTTTTGAGTTGGGCATTTTCTTTGACAGAATGATTCCTTTAATCCACATCCTCACTAACATGAGCTATCATTTATCTTATTGACCTTAGCTATTCCTGACTAGTGTTAAATAAAATATCAAGTAGTTTTGATTTGCAATTCCCTGATAACTAGGGATATTGAAGACTTCTTTAACTGTTCTCAGCCATTTGAGATTCCTCTATTGAGAATTACCTGTTTAGTTGTATACTCATTTTTAAATTGGGTTGTTCTCTTGATGTCCAGATTTTCTAGTTCTTTGTATATTTTAGATATATATTGGTGAAGTTTTTCCCATTCTACAGCTTGCTGATGATGTCCTTTTCCATACAGAAGCTTTTCAATTTTATGAGGTCCCATTATTAACTGTTGGTATCAGTGTTCTGTTCACAAGGTCTTTTCCTGTAACAGTGAGTTCAAGTCGACCCTCCCTCATCTTCTATCAGATTCAGGGAACCTGTCCTACTAGTGCTTAACACATTTGGAGCTGTTTTGTGTAGGGTGATATATATTGATCTATTTCAGTTCTTCTACATGCAGTCATCCTGTTTGACCAGCACCATTTGTTCAAGATTCAGTCATTCTTCCAGTGTGTATTTTCATATCTTCAATAGTTTTATTTCATTCAATTGTCTGTTCACAGACTTTATTCTGTCATGCATTCAAATCTTCTTGTTTGCTCCTTGATAACACTTATTTTTACTTAAAAATCACTGTGTTATACATCAACTAAGTTTCTTTGTTCAGGGAATATTACTGTGGGAGAACTGATTTTCTGGTGACTGTCTCTGTTATTCATATTGTTTGTGCTTTTGCTATGAGATGTAGACTCTGGAGATAAGTCATTGAAAGCATCTCTTGGAATAGAAATCTTGTCTCTCCTTTGGTGAATGTGGTTTGGAACTCTGTTTTCTGTTACCCCAGCTTATCAGGTTATAGACAGGTGAATGGGGCTTAGTGTTCAGCGTTGGGGCAATTCAATATCATTGCTCGAAATGACTATCAGAAGTAGTCTCAGCTCAGCTCAGGCTAGGTGTTTTTTTCTAAGTCCAAGAGAGACTTCCTACACAGAAGATTCCTATAGCTAGTACTCTAGCATCTGTGAGAGATCCTCTGTACTTCTCAGACACCAGGAAATGGAACTGTCAATGTGAGTCTAAACTGGAAATGGAGTGGGGAAGCAATGGGCAGACTATAGGGTTGGGCTAAGTTGGCAGTGTGAGTCTGTGGTACCTACCTAAAGAGGGGCAACTGGAGGGTCATAGGATAGATAGAGTTGGTAGAGTGATTCTAGGGTCCCTACCTTACAATAGGAGCTGGAGAATGGGTCTATCCATAGATTTTTCAAATTGATAAATGTGTATCAAAAAGTCAACAGTGGTTTACTTTCATAGTGGGACCACGGATTATTATATAATGTTTTACTCTTGAATCTTTTTGTGATTAATATTACAAGTATGGAATTTTTTTATTTACACAGTAAAATAAACATTTGTTTTGAGGCTGTGAATATAAAAATAGCCCCTAAAGTAGACTTACCTAAGTCCATAGCTACCACAGAAGAACTGATATAACCAACCAGCCCCTACATGCACTACAGGCTCCACATGGGAGACTGAATTCAAGAAAACTGAATATCAAGTTTTGTTTGTTTGCTTGTTTTTTGCAATTTATTGTTTTTCTTTAGAAAAAGCTACCTCAATTTAAATGTCTAAAGTAGATAATTTACCATTTATTCTTAATGTCTTAGCATTTTTCAATAATTACTACCCAGTGATAGTTGTTGCCTAGGTATGAGAAGTAGGCCCCATTTCTCAAATGGCTTAAGTCAACAGTCAGAGAGAATTGTGAGGCCTCTTTCCTGCTGTTCCTCTTCTTTCCCTCCTCCCACTTCTCCTCCTTATTCTTCTTCCTTTCTCCCTCTCCTTCTCCCTCTCTCTTTCCCTATCCCCCATCTCTCTCTGACTCAGTGGCAAAGGATTGCCTCCTTAGCTACCCACCCCATACCAAGGATCTATAAGTAAAAAAAAAAAATCTTTTAACCTGGAATTCCAGAGAGAATACAAGGTCACACTTCCAGTGCTACAGTGATTCATAGTCAGGTAAGCATGAACTGGGAAGATGTCAAATAAATGTTACAAGAGTACACGCCAGTATAAACATGCTTCCTGCCATGTTAGGAACCCCTGATCATAGGCTTAACAACTAACAGCCTAGGTATTGGACTGTCAGTCAGGTAAACGTACATTCCTGTGAAAGGTACACAATAAGACCATGATTAGTTTTTCTTCATTTCCCATTATGGCTGGTACTAACTCTGGTACTGGAATCCTGATTTAGATGAGAACTCGCCAAACACATGTATGGCTATGCTGATATACTTGGAACTTTACAGAGAATGTAGCATAAGCCTATTATTTTATTCTGTGTAGTCATGCAAAAAAAGATTTATTCTGTCCATATTAAATTTCAATTACTCAAGTGCATTTGATATACAGCAGACATTATATGTTGAAGAAGCAGCTCAGCAAATATTAATCTTTTTATATGTACATGCCAGCCTTCTTGCACTTAACAAAACCTAGACTTAACAAGTTCTAATTTTAGAATTACAAAGAAATCTTCACCTAGCAGAGACAAGACTATCACAGAGGTAAATAAATGGTCTTGACATCCTCATGTCAGACTGTGAAAAAAAAGTCAAATTGGACAAGAGCTAGCCCTGCTCATTAAGCAGAGCACACAGATGCATCTTAAACTGTAATCTTAGTCACAGTGTTGCTATGAGATTGGGATAGTGCTTACTTGAGTAGCACGGGGACAGCAAAAAGATGCTGTTGGAGTAACAGTCTCAGCCAATCAAAAAAAAAAATTGAACACTGTCCAGAAAGAAAAGAAAGATGCAGCAATTAAAAGTGGATTTCCATTTTAGATGCCTAGAAACAAAGTTTTATTTACTTGACTCAAATTAGTTATTACCTTATTTGTATGATTTCCCTTAAGAGACACTGGTAGAGGACAGTTTTTCTCTAAGTCTCTTACAGACAAGCCAGGGGATCAACAACAGCAGCTCATTGAGTAAACGTAACAGTACTGATGGGGTCGAACAGTGAGGCCATACAGATCTGAGAGGATGGCAAGATAACTGTACTTGAGTCTGGAGCCCCTCCACAACAAGACTGCAATTTCTCAGAGACTGATGCAAGGAATACAGGTTAGCAGGCCAGCTAGTGACACCTGGGACACACAATGTAGCTTTCAACCCTAAAGTTGCCTCAGTTGTGTGGCTACTATCACATAGCATGGTGCAGGCAAAGTAACTGAAATAATCACACCACAGACAAACAGAACTCAGAAATCTGCAATAGCAATTAGCTACCAGAATCTCACTATGTTTGTGGTCTGATGTCCATCTCCATGGAAACAGAAAAAGGAGTGAGAGGCAGTCAAGAGAAGAGATGTCAGAACTTGTCGGGTTCAGTAGCTGGGGCTGAGAGCTGAAAATATCCTTTTTTTTTTCTTTCTTATAAACAGAATCAGCTGACTTCTGGCACCAAATCAATTCTCAAGTTGGGCAATGTCAGTCTGCTTAGAAAAGCATAAAGCTGGAAAGGAGGTCTAGATTTTATTTTTAAAAGCTTAAATTAAGAGAGAAGGCAAATTAAAAGATAACTGTTAGAAATTCTAAATTTCTAAAACATAAGATACAACACTGTTTCCAGTTTTACAAAGTAAAGATAAGACCCTCTTGCTGTGATGAAGGAAGAGAGGGCCCATCACAGGGCACCGTTGGACTGAAGAGCAAAGGGGAGAGGTCCAGAAGGCAGAGCTCCTGAAGCAATGCACCCCTCTCCAGGCACTGCAAGCACTGAAAGCACGTATGTGGGGTGAGAGTTTCACAGAAGGCTTTCCCAAAGGAGGAGCAATCTAGACTGAGACATCCAGATAAAATGAAGTTACAGCAGACACCACTTCAGCAAGAGCAAAAACTCAGAGGCAAGAAGGAGCAAAAGAAATTAAGAAGCAGCAAACAGAGTGGCGGTGGGGAAATGCACATGGCTAGATCACTCAGGGCTGGATTTCCAGAGGTAGATTTTGACCTTTTGTCCAGACAACAAGGCACTAGCAGGCAAGCGACCTGACAGGAGCTGCACCTGGGGAAGGTCAGTGAGACTAGCTCAGCTTCCATGAGAAACAGCACAGACAAGGTGCAAAGGGAAGACTACCTTAACAATGGAAAGGGATGGGGGTGGGCGGTGGAGGAGTGGGAAAATAGGATACAGTGAACATTAGCAAGAGGAAGAGAGAGGAGCCGAGGATTGGACCTGAATATCTAGGTGAATAACTATTTCAATATCCAAGTGTCTGTCACAAACAAGAAGGAATTTCAGGTGTGTAAGAGAGTGATGAGTTTTCATCCAGACTATGATTTTCAGGCATCCCTGGCATAGCCAGGGAGAGCTATTTGTTAGGAAGTGTGATGAGTGGACAGACAGGTCTATGACTCAGCACACTCGGTCTCAACACATGTATGTGGTCTTCAGAACTGGTGGGGGTGGGGTGGGGAGAGGAACAAAAAGCACAAGATGTTCTAGAGATATACTGTATAGGCTATATGCTTAGTTTATTTGTGTGTGGATATACGGAGGGGAAGGGAAAACGCATGCCAGGGTGTGCATGTGGAGGTCAGAGGGCAAGCTGAGGTGTCAGTTCTCACCTCCACCTTGTCCGAAACAGGGTCTCTTGTTGTTGGCCCCTATGTATGCCAGGCTAGTGGGCCTGAGAGTGATTCTCCTATCTGCCTCCCATCCCATTGTAAACAGGACTACAGACACATGCACCACATCTGAATATATAAAGTCTGGGATCCAAACTCAGGTCCTTGTGTTTGCAGACTGTGTACTGACTGAGTCACCTCCTCAGCCCAGGATTCAGACTAAGTTTAAATACTGAATAGATATTTTGCTACGTTGATGACCTGGAGTGATGCAATTTCTAAACCTGTAAAATTTGACTAAGTATTCCTATGGTGAGGACTGGTGTCTAAGAAATAAGCAGAGAAAGGAAAGTATAAAGACGGAGAAAGGATAAAAGTAAACAGCACAAAGGCTTCATTATTCAAGGAATGAATAATGAAGAGTATTTCACAGTTAAGGCTAGCTAATACAGCAAATGCTGCAGTTAGTTAAAAAAAAAAAAAAAAAAGATCAGAGCCTAGAGTTACACACCCTTAATCTCAGCACTCCGGAGGCAAGGGCCAGCAGATCTCCATGAGTTCCAGGCCAGCCAAGTTTACTTATTGATACTAGTCCAGCCAGGGCTACATATTGAGATCCTGCCTCAAAACTGATGATGATGATGATGATGATGATGATGATGATGATGATGATGATGGTAGTGGTGGTGATGATAGTAATAAGGAAGAAATTTATGATGAAGGTGGTGGTGATGATTAGGAAGTACGTGTGTGTGTATGCTAGTGTATGTGCACATGTATATGCACACATGCATGGAATCTAGAGGTCAATGTTGGGTGTCTTTATCACTCTCCACCTAATTTTTTTGAGGCAGGGTCTCTCACTGAACCTGAACTTACAATTGGCTAGAATGGCCGGCCAGTGAACTCTGGAGACCCACCTATTTCTACCTGTGCAGTGCTGGTGGGACAAATGCTCATCTGACTTCTATGTGAGATCTTGGAATCTGAACTCAGGTCCCCAGGCCTATGGAGCAAGCACTCAAGCACTGTACCCACTGAGCCATCTACCCTGTCCAGGTAAAGGAAACTTTGGAGACCTCGATGAAAGTATGGTAAATTGAGGGGAAAACAAATTATGGAAACCTTTGAAGAAGTTCGCAATAATGGAGAAAATCAGCCTGGTATGTAGTGAAGGTCATCAAGTCAAGTCTGAGCTGCTTCTCTAATGTCCTGGTTAGCTTGTTTTAACTGGGACAAACTTATGCATCTTAAGATGCCTTCAGAAGCCAGAAAGAGACCATCTAATTCACAATGCTTAGCTCTTTGGGGCACTTCCTGTTTACTTACCACAAGTCTAAAGTAAAAAAATCTATAGTGGTTTTGTACTTTTGTTTTTCTTTCACAGTCTTGGTGCTATAAACCCACAGACCAAGACTTTTTCTGTACCTTAATTTCTGTACCATAATTTCACTGCGGGTGTCATGTTCTTCAAACACAGACTGCACAAAAACAAGGGGAAAAACAAAGTCCCCCTGTTAGGAAGCCAAACAACTTACTTTGAGCCCCTTCCCTCTTACCATTGGCTACAAATGTGCCATATGGCTATCTTGTTTATAAGAGCAGGATATGAGAGAGAGAGAGAGAGAGAGAGAAAGAGAGAGAGAGAGAGAGAGAGAGAGAGAGAGAGAGAGAGAGAGAGAGAGAGAGAAACCTTCCCACTAAATTCTAAAGAAAATGGGGTTGGAAAAAACTTTGACATAGCCAGCCAGTGCTGTCTGCACATGCGCACACAAATGTGAATGGAAGACATTTGGTAAAATGGGGCAAAGTCAAAGACTGGAAACATTAATGGATATGTAGGAATTGTGGGAAAGGGTCTACTAAGAATACAGAGTAAGTATAAACCTGTATTTTGTGAACATTCCACGTGAACACTCAGAACCATCCCTTGACCAGATCCTGTATGAAATAATGAAAAAACACATAACCAAGCACTAAAAACCAGATCAGAAGAATCAAGATTACCCTGAATCAGGACTAATGACAGTACTTAGCAAAATGTCCTTTACTACTAAACAATGCTGGTATTCTTATGGCAGTATCTTAAATAATGAAAGTGAACCTTCCCAAGGACTGGTGATTAGCAGAATAAAAAAAAAATTAACCTATGTCTTGTCTGTCAATAAGGAAATATAATCCTGTGTAACTACTAATATGCCATATAATAAATTCATACTACTACCCAAAGGGAACCCAAAGGTTTCTCTAGTAGCTTGCACCAGCTTGGGAGTAAGACTAAAGAGAGCATAAACATATATGCATACATTTTTTTCAAAATATAGAATACCTGCATATACATAATGAGACTTCTGGGTTGAGACTCCAGTCCAAACATAAAATACATTTTTATATCTCACATACCTTACATACATAGTCTGAACATATTTTTTATAGTTCTAATATATCTACATGTTTACCATATTGCCAATTGAGATCAGGTGAGAATTTTCTCTCTTGGGCAATTATGTGTTGAATTTTTGCACCAAAAATTTTTGAATTTTGGAACACTCCAAACTTTTAATTTTCTCATTTTAGATATTCAACCTGTATTTCTCTGTAGTGAAGAATTTAACTTTGCCTGAGAATGTCACAAATCATGGGCTTTTGAGCTCGGTTTCTGAAAGTGATCTGTAAGTCTCTGCTTGTTTGCAGGCCCTGAGCTATCCATACAGTATGAGTGTGGCTCTGAGTTATACATGAAAGACAGGAGACTAGATGCAGGGATCAGCCACTTGAACAATGAATTGTGCTTCAAGCCCTGGAGTTCCAATAAAACCCTCAAGATCAAGGAGTGGGCAATCTCCTCTGTTTGGCAATACTTTGTGGATAACTCATACATCACTGCTAAGAGAAGACAATGGAATTCTGCATCTGGTAATTTATCAGACTCTCATTTATGTATTTCTTTCCTTGATTGATTTTGATATGCCTCCGTTTCCTGTTAATAAACTGTAAGTAGGAGTATAAATAGCTATCAGTGAATTCAGTGAGGCCTTTTAGCAAATTCTTGAAGCTAAAGGAAGCCCTGAGCTTTCAATGTTAAAGAGCAGGCAGTCTTGTAGGTACTGTGCTCTCTAATTCATTCTTTGACCTAAACTTTTCACAATGTATGTTCTCCCTGTATCTAATGCACAGGACATGGTGATTTGAAAAGAATCTAGTGACTGAGGTTATCTAAAAAATGTCACACAAAATGAACTAGCCTTTGAACGGCTAATGGTTATCTGCTTCCATAAATCCCTAGAACCACTATAGAAGTTGTGATGATTAATTTTGTCTGTCTAGACTCTCTGAGGAGACAAGTGTTCAGGTACATCTCTCAAGAATTATCTAGAAAAGGATAGACTCTAGGCATGTCTTGAGGGACTACCTAGCTTAGGATTATTGACTATGGGTGGCACTATTCCATGGTCTTAGGGTCCTGGACTGAATGAGAGGAAAGTGAGCTGAGAACTAGAATTTCTCTCTCTTTGATCTGACTGCACCTGGAGTGTGACCAACTACTTCAAATTCATGAGTTCCCCACTACAACTGTCTCTACCATCACACTGGGAGCCATGGCTTTCCAAGCATGATTGACTGTACCATGACACTGGGTATGCACCATCACACTGGGAACAACTGCACCATCACACTGGGAACAACT
>CAJQZJ010001694.1:23815438-23850591 GCA_907164525.1 Lophiomys imhausi | reverse complement strand
CTATACCCATCACACTGGGAACAACTGCACCATCACACTGGGAACAATTGTATCATCACACTGGAAACAACCTCATCATCACACTGGGAACAACCTCACCATCACACTGGAAACAACCACATCATCACACTGGGAACAACCACACCATCACACTGAAAACAATTGTACCATCACACTGGGAACAACTACACCTGGGAACAATTCTACCATCACACTGCGAACAACGACACCCTCATATTGGGAGCAAAAATAAACCATTTCTCCCTTAAATTGATTTTGTCACAGCAATAAAAAATAATTAATTCAGAAATCTCAATATAAAAAAAAAGCTACTGTTCTAATCTTGATGAAACCAATATACAGTGGGTATCTACTATCACTGGTCTTCCCTTCTATATAATACTTGTTTTAGGTGACTGGAAAATGCACTGTGCAAGGTGCTATGTAATCAAATCCAAACAGTGAATAAGTAAAACAATTTAATTCAGTTTTGTGAGTTTATTTTTAATATATGATAACTATAAATTGGAGTATAATATGGAATTCTGACATATTTTGATACCGTGGAATTATTAAATCAAGCTAGTAAATATACCCTTTACTATATACACATTTTTGGTGGCAAGAACACTTAAAATCTAATCTTCTAGCTATTACATTAATAAATGAATTATATAGATCTTCCAGACCAGCTCCACATGGGGTTCAGTGCTGTGGGAAACAAGCAGATGATCTGAGCTGAGTGTTGTGCCCCAAACACCACTGTCCTGACCCTGCCCCACTGGAGGTCACCAGACCTGATATACCTTGAGCATCTAGCTCCATCTTCTGGACCAGCTCCAACTGAGGTCTCCAGACCTGCAACCTCAGGAACATGGAAGTTGGATCCCTGTTGACATATCTTTAAACTATTTATTAGTATATCTAAACACCTTCCAACCAATCAACCCTAGGCACTTTAGAAAGGATACCAATCCTCAGGCCCAGGTCCTTAGGGACAACTAGTCAGCAGTCCATAAAATCAGCCAATGCCAATGGGACAAAGGAACAGTTGCGATCTGTCTCCAGGAACACCGCAGTCAGCAGAAGTTGCAGTGGGGCCACGGTCTCTTAAGTCCATCCAGTTTTTTGAACCTCCTCTTGGCATGTCTGGCACTGTGTGAAGCCTCGGCCTAGGTGCTACGGCTCTGCCTGTCCAGCACCACCAAATCTCTGCAAGGCAGGCTCTGTTCTCTTTGGCTGGCCTTGGCCTTGGTGCCGAGGTTTCTTTTGCCCAACCAGCCTGTCTGACTCTCCACAGGGCAGCCATTGTACTGTGGCCTCTTCTGCCTGCCTGGGCTTGCTCGGGGCAGTTGCCACTCTCTGCAGCCTTTCTCAGCCTCAGCCTTAGCACTGCAGCTTCTTCCTGTCTGGCCCTGCTATCTCCACTAGGCAGGTCTTGGGCTTTGGCTTTTCATCTAGGCTCTGCCCAAACTCAGTTAAAAGTTTCCACAAATCACTGTGGAGTCTTTCAAAGTGAGGCAGTGATGAGCAGCATTGAGAAACAATGCCAAGCAAAAAGCCTTCTAGAGTTTTCTGGGCTTTCCTTTTTATACACTCTCTCTAATTATGCACCAGGTTGTTTTCTCATTGGCCAACCTTATGCCCTCTTCACGAGGTTCACCTGTTCCCAGATCACTGCTCTCCCAGGTGTTCCCCACAGGTGCAAGTCATCAGGCTGATTTGTATGCCACTTTTATGAGTCTGTTTTTCATCGGTTCCCTCAACCCTTACATATTCATTCAACACAACTGTGTTTCCAAAAAAATCCAAACCTCCACTACAATTCCCTCTCTCCCTGTGCACAAATCCCTGTGCTGCCCAGTGCTCTGGAACACACCCAGCTGACCTGAGTTGAGATCTGTATCCTGAGAACCACTGTCCAGACCCTGCCCCACCGGAAGTTCCCAGGCTTGATACACCAGGAGCACGCAGGTTAAATAACTTCTCCTCACCCATCTCTCTTTCCTGTCCAGTCCACTGGGCACACTCCACTGCCCTGAGCTGTTCCCACAAGTGCCATCATCCGGACCGGCTCCACCTGGATAATCTTGCTACAATCCACAGACCCAAAGAAACTAAGTTAAGTAACAAGGAGGGCTCAAGGGATAATGCTTGAATCTCTTTAAGTAGGGAAAATAAAATAGACATCAGAAGTGCATGGAGAAAGGGAACTGACAGGAACCTAACATAACTGCCATCTGAGAGGCTTTATCCAGCAGATAATGGAAACAGATGCAGAGACCCACAGCCAAACATTAGGCGAAATTCAGAGAGGCTTGTGGAAGAGTTAGGGGAAGGTTTGCGGGAGCTGGAGGGGTCACGGACACAAGACCCATATAGCCAATTAATTCAGACACAGGGGGGGCTCATAGAGACTGAACCACCAACCAAAGAACTTGCATGGACTGGTTCTAGACCCCTCTAACACATATGAAGCTAATGGGCTGCTTGGTCCTCAAGTGGATCCCCTAACAACTGGACCAGGGACTATCTCTGACGTGGAATCTGTTGACTCCCACTGGATCCCATTTTCCTAGCAGAGCTGCCTTCTCTCTTGCCTCAGTGGAAGAGGAGGCACTTAGTCCTGAAGTAAGTTGATGTGCCAGAGTGGGTTGGTACAGGGGTCAGGGGCAGGGGAGGTATGCGGGAAGTGGGTCAGAGGGTGGGACTAGGAAGAGAGGAAGGAGTAGGATTGCAATTGGGATGTAAAAATAATAAAATTAATTAATTATATTACTACAGATACCGAAATAACATAAAAAAATTACCAACTTTCTGTGGTCAAATGCAACAGAAAAGACTTTGTAATTTGTCTTTATATAAAAACTTCCCCAAATATCAGCTGTGTTAATAAAAATGCAATTGACAAAGAATAAAGATAGGGTATTTAAATAATAAATACCAAAGTAAGTACATTTACAAAGACATTTTCTCAGAAACACCCCCTAAATTATGAACTACAGGGCCAGAGAGAGAGCTCAGCAGGTAAAGGCATTTGTGACCAAGTCTGACAACCTGAGTCAAATCTCCAGCACCCACATGCTGCTTCAAGTTGCTCTCTGGCCACCATACATTGTGGAACATGCACATCCACATACACAAAAATAAGTATAAAACTTTTAGATTATTGAGTATACAACAAAAATTTCAACCAGATTACAAAAATCAATCATTTTAATATCAATTTGTGTTTCAGAGATTATGCAAATGTATTTTTACTCTTAAGAGAAAATTAAGAACTTTTAAAATTTCAGATGTGCATTTTCATTAAAAGTCCAGAGAACTGGTGAGCTATACTGTGGCACCCTGACACATTTATTTATTGTATCTTCTTCTACTACAGTTTCCTCATTTTTAAAACCAGACTAGTACTATCAGAACTTTGAAGGTTAAAAGAAATATTATACATAAATAAAAAAGGTTTGACACATAGCACATATTTTTTAATAAGTAGATACTTTTACCAGCATAGAATGATCTATGCTTAACTCAATCTATTTAATTGATACTTTCTACATTCGGGTAACACTTGAGACTTTGGCTCTACCAATATACAAACTACAAAGATCTCACATTGGTTTACATGATCACACAAGTAGGACACAAACACACAGGCACACAGGAGACATAAGAACAGTGAAAAAAGATTTTTAAATGTCCATTAGCCATTTATTTTGTTGGATAATTCATAAACACCAACATATTGTGTAAAGCAACCATCAAATAGCTATAAAATAGTACAGTTATTACTCTCAACTGTGAATAATTACACAACATTAACAGTACTTTGAGCCTATAAGAGAAGGCTGACAGTAGACAGAAGGATCTTTGGGGACCAGGCTTCATATTTTCTATTTACAGCATTATTCCCAAAATCTAATTAATTGAAGGAAGATATAATGCAGTAAAGTAGGTTGTCTTAAAAAGTAATACCATCTTTCAAATGACTAACAACATGAGAATTTACTTTAGGAGAAATAATCTATCTGGCCACCTCTGAGTGTGTTGCAAGGGGAAAGGTAACATTGGTGGTCTGGGACATACACAATCCAAGTCTCAACATAAAGAAATAATAACAGAAATAAAATTGAAATAATACCCTGCATACTATCTGACTACAGTGGACTAAAACTGTATATCAATATTAAAGAGAAACAACAGAAACCTTACAAACTGATGGAAACTGAACAACTCACTACTGAATGAAAAATGTGGCAAGAAATAAATCCTTCTAGAATTGAATGAAATTTAATATACAACATTCTCATACTTACAGGAGACAATTAAGAAGATTCTAAGAGGAAAGTTCATAGAACTAAATGCCTACATAAAAAAAAAAATTGGAGAAATCTCACACCAGCAACAACAGCACATATGAAAGCTTTAGAACAAAAAGAAGAAATCACACACAAAAGGAGTAGATATCAGGAAATAATGAAGCTCAGGGATGATATCAATAAAGTATAAATAAAAATACAAAGAATCAATGAATCCAAGAGTTGGTTCTTTGGTAAACTTAATAAGATCAACAAACACCCAAATTAACCAAAAGGTAGAGAGACAATATCCAAATTAATGAAATTAGAGATAAAAGGGGAAACATAACAACAGACACTGAGAAACTCCAGGGAATCATAAGGATATACTTTAAAAGCCTATATTCCTCTGCCCCTAGAGTTATTGCAGATATGACTGCTATGTCACATATGCATCAGTAGGTGGGAGAGAGGAGAGAGGCTATGTCTACATTCAGTGTTCTGACCTATGAACATCTGAATGAATAGTAGCCTAACATTTCTGGGGGGAAAAAGCAAGCTGGATACCAACACCACTTTGGCACCATGAGGTAGCCTGATATGACTACCAAACCAGTACCAGGTAAGCACCGGATGGACTCCCAGGACCCGAAACAAACCAGAAACTAGAAGAACTCTGCCTGGCCCTTGATGTGGGGGTTGTGGGTGAGCCAGCCCTGAGGGAGTGAGTGTGGGAGAGCCAGCCCCGCCTTCAGTCTGCTACGTGGAGATTTTGGCTAGGGAGGGATGCCCTCCCCTCCCTTTTGCCCTCACCACCATTGTCCAACAGGAGATCTGGATCAGAAGGGGTCACAAGGGCAGGAGAGCTGTCCCTGCCCTTACATGCTGCAGCAGTTGGGGGAGCAGGCCCTATACCTTTCCATAGTAGAACTGGCCACAGAAGTGGGAATTGCAGATCCAGAACCAATGCTTTGAGTTGGCCCATCACAACATCTACCCCTTGGATAAACTGCTGAAGTGCAAAAAGAGGTCAGTTCTACAACCCAAGACTGTAGGATCTCCATGACACAGGACAATTACAGCATATCTGAGCGGAGTTCCAGTGAGGTTCCAGTATTGACAGAGTAGCAGAAACCAGGGACCTTGTATCAGACCAAGGAGTCATTATAATGAACATCTGCAAGCAGAATGTGTGGACAAAGGGGAATATTGTGGGACATAATGAGATACACTGCAGCTTCCACAATGAGATATTATTTTCTATGCTGTGATAGATTGCAAGGGTAGAGGGTGGGTCTGGGGGGGAGGTGGAAGATGGAAGGGAACAGGGTGCATGATATGAAATTCACAAAATAAAATGTTTTTTTTTAATAAAGAAGATATTTTAAAAGGTCAAAAAAAACCCTATATTCCACCAAATTGGAAAATATAAAAGAAATAGATAATTTCCTAAACACATAGCCACTTACCAAAGTTAAATCAAGATCAAACAAGCACTCTACACAGATATCTAAGCCCTAGTAAAATAGGAGCAATCTATAAAAGTCTCCCAAACAAAAGAACCCCAGGGCTAAGCATGGTGGTGCACACCTTTAATCCCAGCACTCAGGAAGCAGGGGAAGGTGGATCTCAGTGAGTTCAAGGCCACCCTGGTCTACAAAGTGAGTCCAGGACAGGCAAGGATACAAAGACAAATACTGTCTTGAAAACAAAAAACTAAAAACAAAAGAAGCCCAGGGACACATGCTTTCAGTGCAGCTACTAAACTTTCAAAGAAAAGTCAATGTCAATACTTCTCAAATTATTCCACAAAGTAGAAAGAGAAGGAATATCAACTAATTCATTTTATGAAGCCACAGTTACTCTGATACCCAACCCACATAAAGACTCAATCAAGAAAGAGAATTGTAGATCAATTTCCATTATGAACACAGTCAAAAATAGTCAATAAAATACTTACAAACTAAACCCAAGAAATCATCAAAAAGATCAACCACCATGACCAAGTAGGCTTCATCCCAGAGATGCAGAGATGGTTCAATATACAAAAAAAAAAAATCATTAAATATAATTCACCACATAAACAAACTGAAAAAAAAACCCTCACATGATCATCTCACTAGATATAGCTAGCAATGGCCTTTGATAAAATCTAATACTCCTTCCTGATAAAAGTCCTGGAGAGATTTGAGGTACTAGGGACATAGCTCAACATAATAAGGCAATCCTACTAAAGTCAGGAACAAGACAAGGCTGCCATTCTCACCATCTCCATTTAATATAGTACTTGAAGTTCTAGCTAGAGCAATAAGACAATCGAAGGAGATTAAAGGGATACAAATTGGAAAGGAGGAAGACAAAGTAAGCTGGGCAAGCCAAGGGAGCAAACTAGTTAGCAGCCTCCCTCCGCGGTCATACTTCAGCTTCTGCCTCCGGGTTTCTGACTTGACCTCCTGCCCTGGATTCCCTTGATAATGGACTGTGATGTGAAAAACTAAGACAAAGAAATCACTTCTTCCCCAAGCTCTCTGAGCAACAGAAGCCAAACTACAAGTGATAAAGATCAAAGTATAGTATCTATCAACATTCAAATAATCACCTAAAAAGATACTGTATCTTATCATAGCTAAAAACCATGGTCTTAACATATATCACTATTTTATGTAGCATCCAGAAAGAAAAACATAGATAAAATGAAAAGAAAATGCTAACAGTGACACTGAGATAATACCATAATGTTATTTATTATGAAATTCACTCTAATTTCAGAAATGTCACAAATGGAAGTCAATGTATCTTAAGAGGAACAGTTACAGTACCTGCCTCAGAAAAAAAGCACTCTCAGTCCTATGAAGCCCAACACCATCCATAGCTCCTCAGAGCCTTCTTAGGATCTGTTCAAAACTCCCTGTAGTTTGAGGAACCCCAGCAGGCTTCAGACATCTGACTCTGATCCCTGATCCTTCACCTAGAGACAAGGTAAGCCCTTGCCTGTGTACCACAGCTGAGACTTCCTGAAGGATCAGCAAGTAATCCACATGACCTTCATGAAGACCTCCTGAAGGATTGGCAAGTAATCCACATGACCTTCATGAAGGCTTTCTTCTTCATGATCACTGCAATAGACAAGACAAGGCATGCCCACTCCCTCCACACAGACTCCTTCAAACCATTCCAAGTTATTCAGACACACACACACACACACACACACACACACACATACACAGAGAGAGAGAGAGAGATTGACTGGAAAAGTAAGGAATTCTTCTGGACATATCCAAGGTAGAAATGGACTATTAAAAAGGTTTGGCGAGCAGGGCGTGGTGGCACACACCTTTCATCCCAGCACTCGGGAGGCAGAGGCAGGTGGATCTCTGTGAGTTTGAGGCCAGCCTGGTCTACAAAGTGAGTCCAGGACAGCCAGAAATACACACAGAGAAACCCTGTTTTGAAAAAACAAACAAACAAAAAAAAAAGGTTTGGCAATTAGCCTCTTTTTTAAATTGATTCATTTCAAAGAGAAATTAATTTAGCCTCGCTGGTTTCTGCTGCTAATGAGTTATGTCTACTCCTTTCACCATCCTTTGATCAGTATACCCCACTGATATGGCACAGTTTCTAACAGCACCTTGTTTTGTACTAATTTTGACTGCTGGCCTTCATTAAATAAGACTGCCATTTTATCATTTCTCATTTTAAAAAAAAAAGATACACTACCAACTCATGCTAGAGGTACAGTTATAACCTACCATTAACATGAAATGGCTGTCCCATGACCTCCATATCATTACTTTGCTCTAGTACATAGACAAGAACAAAATGGGAAAGGTCTCTAGAGGTGAATCCACAATGGTAACTTCAATTTCCTGGTATTTTATTGTTGCTTTTTTCTACATCCAGGCCTAGGATTGGACCACATTCTCTGTTTTGCTCTAATCTCTCTTACTTATGTAGTTAGATATCAGGAACATCAATAACTGAAATCTATTTTTAAAGTCTAGATCTTTAGATCTGAGACAAATTGGGGGCAATAATCTGTTGTAAAAGTAAAGACTGACTCTCCATAATCACTTGCTGAGAATGAAATATGACGGAATAAAGCCTAGACCAAACACCTATGCCAACAATGGGGAGGCAAACACATACCCTGAGCTCACAGCCTGAGAAGGCCTACCAACAACTCAGAACATATTTGCCACTGGAAGTTATATTCAAGACAAGAAAATGCATTGGGCGGGGAAGTATGGGAAAGAGCCAGGGTAACAAACATAGTGTGGCAGTGAAAAGCTCTGCAGAAGACTATGAAACAAGGTAAGAAGCCCAACCATGACTCCAAAGTCAGTGTGAGGAAACAGCTTACTGACACACCAAATGGGAGACCAGAAGATCACATGCTAGTTTTAGTGTGCAGGCTAGCAGGAGACGTGCCTCTCAAGAGACCTAAAAGCCTAAGGAAAAACCACGGCCAATAAAAAGTAAAGTACCTTCATCTCTAAAGGAGCCCAAGGTGGGATTGATGTGAGGCCAGCTGTGACACAGAGCAGCAGAGCCAAGCCAGTCAAATGTGATCAGAATGATAGCACATGGCCTACCCTGAGCTCCAAGACCCAGGGTGCTCCGGCCCCTCCAGCTGCAAGGATGTAATACTACACAGAACAAGAAGTGACTGGCACAGAGAAGCAATAATGCTCGCTTCTATCACATCCGATTCCTTTGCTGTTTCTACTGCTTTATTGATTTAAAAAAAAATACCCATCTAGAGCTCAAATCACTAGGTACTTTTACTAGGTAAGGGGACACGAGGACAGATATAGATTGGTGAAGGAATGACAGATCTACTCTAATGCTTGAGCAATTCGGCATAAATGACTTGAAAACAGTTGATGCCAAGCTAAAAGACTGCAGCATCTTGTAGTCCTAGAATCTACTGCAGCAACATGCAGCAACAACTGTATAGTAGAGCATTCAAAACTGCACATATAAGCACTGTCATCACTGTGATTTGAAGGCTCTCATGTAAGTCATGCCTGATAATTAACAGGGGAAAAGGCATTTTAGTAGGAAGAAATAATAGCTTAAAACTCATAGGCCACTTCTATGTCCTTTGACAGCTTGTTCTTTAGAAGCTGACCACAGGATTTCTTCTGGAAATCTAAGAACCTAAATAAGACTGCAACATCTGTTATCCTATAGCAGTCCCACCAGCCAGGGTGCTCAACACTACATAATAGCTTGTTAAGTTCCAACCTTAATTGCCTCAAATAAAACATTGCCCAACAGTGTGTGAAAGTCATCAAACTCCCAGTCCACATAAATGTCACACTTAAAATTCAAAAGTGGGTTTGTAGCTAAGTTTCACTTTACAGACACAATAGCTACAACTGTGTCTTGGGCATCTTTCATCTTCAGCATCTAACCAACACCCTAAACAGCAAATGTCAACTGCTGACAATGATAAAAGTCTTAGGACATATTAAAAGGAATTATCTGGTATCGTAGAAATAAATAATTGGCTAATGAATGAATGAATGATTTCTAAAAGATTAACCAAACCAGGCTTTTCACTGGGGATACTGCCTTTTAAAAATATCTCAAAGATGTTGAGCATGGTGCATGTCATTTATTCCAGCACTCAGGAGGCAGAGGCAGGCAGATCTCTGTGAGTTGGAGGCCAGCCTGGTCTACAAAGTGGGTTCCATGACAGACAGAGCTAGATAGTAAGACCCTGTCTCAAAAACAAACAAACAAACAATAACCCAAAGAATTGTTTTAGTCATAATACATTTCTATAGTCTTATTTTAATCCATACTTTTAAAACAGAAAGGAAAACTCAAAACTGGGCTCAGCATAATTGGCTCTTTAGCCTTAGATTATATTTTCAAAGAAATCTAACAGGAGTGATTGAGCCAGTTTATCTAGAAACCACACTCTTTTTTTTTTGTTTTTTGTTTGTTTGTTTGTTTTTTGAGACAGGGTTTATCTGTGTAGCCTTGGTTATCTTAGACTCCCTTTATTATTTTTTTATTGTTAAAATAATCACATATGTGCTAAATGGCATATGACATATGTGAAAGCATGTTTTCTTAGTCCTTCCACCTCCTCGCCCACATTCATTACCCTAAGTTGACACTTGTAGTCCCTAGCCCCTCAGTCTATCTTCCCTCCTTCCTTCCTTCCTTCCTTCCTTCCTTCCTTTTTTCTATTTAAGGATTCATTGTTCTACCAGAATAACGTGTAGTGTTATCCAGTAAGTTGTGACTGGCACTTTAACAAGGTCTAACAAGGTGTTGAGGACACCTGCGAGATTACTGTGCATGCTCCAGTTATCTCTGGGTGCTACAACATGACTAGTACTTTGATAGCTCAGCTGATGGAACAGAGGACTGTAGTATTTATTCTTAATTCTTAATGCTTCAGAGAGACCTATCAAATTATTTTAAGTATGAAAAGTACATGGTGAAGTAACACTAGGCGGAATGAGTATGATCAGACACCCAGCTGACCATGATGACACCCAGGGACTTCACCTCACAGAACCTGTCCCCGAACACGCAACACATTTTCTTGGTGTACTTAGATACAGCTAACTTAATTGTCTAAAAATATTAATATTGTATCTCTTTGCCTAATTGTCTAGGAATCTTTAAAACTACTGTATAACAAAGTATTTTATATTATTTATATGTCAAAAGGGGGAAAATGGATAATCTTAGAAACTGACTGACTATGAATGGCAACAAAAAAGTCATGTGCTGCAACATTTTCTTGCCTCTAAATGTCCTAACAGTCACAGATTCCCACAGCTATCTACTGTCCAATAGGAAGAACTTTAGAAACTGACTCACTTAAACATAAATACTAACAACTACTAAACTAAAGTTGAACTATAATAGGTACCTACCTGTAATCTTTGGGTATAATAATAGAGTTGATGGAGAAAATGGTTTGCATCAATGGGATATTACATGCTTTTGCTATATAAACTTTATACTGTAATAGGACTGGTAATAAAATTATATATATATGTATGTATATTTGCACAATACATTAGTCATTACCTAATAAATCTTTATTGTTGAAACCATTAAATAAAGAAGAGAACTTGGTTCTTAATTAAACATTGAGAAAAACACGATTATAGTTTCTTGTAATAATCACCAGCCATTTGAAAAACTGTGTATCAAACTCTTTTAGCTCTTCCCATGAGAAGTACTTAGGGGAGTTCAAACATTTTCTTTTTTTCATTTAATACAGGATTAAGCAGAGTTTAGCTCAACTCAAAGGCAAAATTCTTTAAGAAACCAAGGGCTGAGAACATTCCTTATTCAAAAGTGAAATTCCATTGTCAGGGAAATCACTAATACCAACTATCAAGGGGAAATGTCTCATTCCTATTGCAGGATCAGCTAAAGTGAACCATTTCTCTAGTTGCTAGGAAACAACCACTCATTAAATGCCATTATCAGAGCCCTAGAGAAGAAAACTGGCATCTGCTCCACATTTGGGATACTAGAGATTGAACTAAAACCACTGAAACTGCTGCCAAAATCCCTGGGCTCTGAGTTTATGCTGTGCCGCAGCAGGGGTCCCTATCCGCCAGCCTTTGAAGCTTCCCCTCCTCTATTTCTTTCTCTAATATTCCAATATCCTACATTTCCAAACTCAAGAATTCTTTAAAAAAAACAAAAAAACAAAAAAACCTTCTTAACAGAGAAATTAAAAACCAGTAGCCATCCATGAAGTGAAAGACACTAAACATTTCTATGTTTAATGATGAAAATCAAAGCAATAGTACAGGATAACTATCCTACAACCAACAGACCGAAAGGAACAGGAACATAGACTTTGTTATCTGTTAGTGGGACACTTTGCCCTTCCACCCTCTTTCCCCATCTCCCTTCCTCTTCTCCCCTCCCCTCCCACCCCAACACATGAAGTCACATTAGGTCTGAGTGTTTCCTCTTCTACTGAGGCCAGGCACCACAACCCCTTTAGAGGGAAATTATCAAAAAGCAGGCATCAGAGTCCTTGTGAGAGACAGCCCCCACCCCACTTGCTAGGGGACCCACATGATGACCAAGCTGCCCATCAGTTACATATATGTAGGTCCAGGTAATGTATGCCCTTTGATGGTGCTTCTGTCTCTGCAACCCCCAAGGGCCTAGGCCAGCTGTCTCTGTTGGTGTTGCTGTGGAGTTTCTGTCCCCTCTATGTCTTTATATTCTTCCCCCCATTCTTTCATAAGATACACCACGATCCAGCTAATGTTTGGCAGTGAATCTCAGCCTCTTTTTGGATGTTCTGCTGCATGGAGGTTATCAGAGGACAGTTATGCTATGCTCCTGTCTATAATCATAGCTGTGTATCATTAATAATGATAGGGGTTGGCTTTCTCCCTTGGAGGAGGTCTCAGGTTGGGCCTGTCATTGGTTGGAGATTCCCTCAATCTCTGGTATATCTTTATCCCTGCACATCTTGTATACAGGGTAAATTTTGGGCTGAAGGTTTTATGGGTGGGTTGGTGATCTCTTTCCTTCCATAGAAGTCCTACTGAGCTAAAAGGAGGCCTCTTCAGTCCCCATATCCCCCACTACTAGGAGTCTCTCAGAGGCATACTCTGTAACTGGTCTCCAGCTTGTCTCAGAGATGCCCCCCCTTCCTTTCCTATTTTCACCCAGCCCTCTCGCCTTCCCCCCTCATCCATTTGTCCCTTTCCTTCCTCTACCCAGTTCCCTCTCTTCATCTACTTCAGCTGTCTATTCAAATTCCCCTTCTGAGTGAGATTTAAGCATCATCCCTAGGGCCCTCTTAGTTACTTAGCACCTTTGGGTCTGTGGATTGTAGTATGGTTGTTCTGTACTAAATGGCTAGCATCCACTTATGAGTAAGAACATACCAAGTGTATCTTTCTGGGTCGGTGTTACTTCACTCAGGATGATTTTTTTCTAGTTCCATCCATTTGCCTGTGAAATTCATGATGTCCTTGTTTTTAAAAGCTGAATGAAAAAGAAAATGTTCCACATTTTCACATTTTCTTTATCCATTATTTGGTTAAGGGACATCTAGGTTGTCTTCAGTTTCTGGCAATTATGAATAAAGCTGCTATGAAGATATTTGAGTAAATGTCCTTGCAGTATGGTGGGGCATCTTTTGGGTATATGCCCAAGAGTTTTGTATTTCTGAGTCTTGAGGAAGAACTATTCCCAATTTTCTGAGAAACCACCCAATTGATTTCCAAAGTGGTTGTATAAGTTTGCACTCCCAGCAGCAATGGAGGAATGTTTCTCTTTCTCCACATCCTCACCAACATATGCTGTCCCTTGAGTTTTTGAGCTTAGCCATTCTCACAGGTGTGAGATGGAATCTCAGAGTTGTTTTGAGTTGCATTTCCCTGATGACTAAGGATGTTGAGCATTTCTTTAAGTGCTTCTCCACCATTTGAGTTTCTTCTGTTGAGAATTCTCAGTTTTGCTCTGAATTTCATTTTTTAATTGGATTATTTGGTTTGTTGGTGTTTACTTCTTTCAGTTCTCTATATAGTTTGGATATTAGCTCTCTGCATGTAGAAAAATGTGAATAGATCCATATCTATCTCCCTGCACAAAACTTAAGTCCAAGTGGATCAAAGACCTCAACATAAAACCAGATACACTAACTTTATTAGAAGAGAAAGTGAGGAATAGCCTTGAACTTGCTGGCACAGGTGACAACTTCCTGAACATAACACCAACTGCTCAGGCTCTAAGACCAACAGTCAATAAATGGGATCTGATGAAATTGAAAAGCTTCTGTAAGGCCATGGACACTGCCAAGACAACAAAATGGCAGCCTACAGATTGGGGAAAGATCTTCACGAACCCTAAGTCCTCTCATTTTTGATAACATTCAGTTCCTTGGAAAAGTATAACTGTCTCTTGGGAGGAAACATCACATTTTCATTTGACACCATTCCTCTTTAAACTACCAGTCTATTTCCCAATTCCCTTTCTGTGGTCTATCTTACTTAATAAACAGAATATATCCCTACCTCCATTGTCTTGCTTTAAACTTATTCCCAGACCCCTTATAATCTTTTTTTTTTTTTGCCAAAAGTTCAAATGGCCACATTTATGTCAACTACCTCTTTTCCTATCTCTCATTCTCATTGGATTATGCCATTTTTTAAAACTCTCCAAACCAGAGATTCCCAAACTCATTTATGGACTAGAATCAAGTTGAGAGCTCCAAAAGTCCCAATGCATGGATCATACACCCAGTGTGTGATTTGAATGTCATGGAGCGTAACATGCAATCCAAGCTTTAAAAAGCTCACTCAATGATTCCTTGATGTAAACATGCTGGAGAACCACTGATCCAAACAATCTAATAATGCATTGATAGTAAAATGCATTATTTATGTTAAGTATTACAATAAAAAATTAAAAAATGAAAACAAACTGCCTAAAAGGAACTGGAGTCTAATAAAAGCCCTGCAGAATGCTGAAACTTTAAGGAACCAAGTGCTCTTTAACTATGTATAACTGAAAAATTCATGATTTAGAAAGAAACATGCATCTAACAACTTTTGCCTTAGCAGAAGAAAATGGAATCGGGGCACATTTTTATTAACATGAACCACAAGTAGGCATTCTTACAGGTTTCCATTCTGAATTCATACAACCAAGTAGTCCCAAGAACTTGACAGAGAATTTAGTTGAAAGTTGGTTCAGGTTCAAAATGTCCCCAAGTCCTGGGGAAACAATACATAACTTCTTAGAGAGAACCTGACTTCGCTCCAGGTCATCATCATGAGAAATGCTAAAATGTGAAAAGAAAGTTACATGGTGATTGATAAAATACATCAATAACAAATTTATATGATGCTGTGTTTTCTGGGTATATTATATATTAATTCACATACTCTTCAAAGTGAATTAGCTAACACTAACCCCATGTTACGTATGAAGAAAACAAAGCTCAGAGTAGTGTGGCTGAGTTACAAAATGTTCAGAAGAGAATAAAATCAGGCCGATGAGGCCAGAGCCATGTCCCTAGCTACTATGCTATGGACTTAAATCTAGGATGTCAATATTAATGGAGTAAGCAAGAATAAAGACTTAAAGATAAATATAAAAGGTTAAAAGAGATTACAAAAGCTGCCTGAGCTCATATGACAACAGTAGAGAAACTACAGGAGATTTTTCTTCACAAATAACCAAGGACAGAAAACAACAAAACATCATTTAGGAGCTTGAGAAAATAGTATCACACCAGAATTCTACAGTGAAAATATAGAAGAAAAAAATAATTTCCAATAAATGAGATATGAGAAAAGATATCATCAGTAGATAAATACCACAGCAAAATACAGAAATAAGTTCCTATTGTAAAGAAAACAGACACAAAATAGAACTCAGATCTCAACAAGTAAAAACTACTGAAGTTAAAAAAAAATCTGTGAATAAACATAAAGGACTGTTTTCTTATAATTTAAATCACAGCTAAATATATTATATAACAGTGTTTTATAATATTTCTGTGTATATATTTAAAATATATCACAAAACATGAAGTACAGTAAATGACAAATGGAGCTATATTATTGCGAAGATCTTAACATTATATATGGCTGGGCGTGGTGGCGCACGCTTTTAATCCTAACACTCTGAGACAGAGGCAGACGGGTCTCTGTGAGTTCTAGGTCAGCCTGATATACAGAGTGAGTCCAGGACAATCAAAGCTACACAGAGAAACCCTATATTGAAAAAGCAAACGAAAACGAACACTTTATATTACATAGCACAGTGTTAGTATTGTCTGCTCACTTCAGACAGTCTGCTGTATCAGAAGCTGGCATCAAACATGTTGTGTAGCAAAGATGACCATGAACAACTGATCCCAAGTGTTGAGATTATCAGTGTGCACCTCCACACTCAGTTGTACTGACATTACTTGAAGAAAATTGTGATAAATTAAGAAAATAGATTATAGTCCCTAAAGCAGCTACAGAAGAATACTAACCATTAAAACTGAAAATAATTTAAATGGAATTTTAAAAATATTAACTTGAATACTGTGTTAAACTAAGAAAACATATTATAAAATCTACAGCAGTGACATAATACTAGGAGGTAGAACTGAAGAGAATTTAAATATAGAAAATTATTTCATTTATCCAGAAGAATACAAGAAAATAAAATTACTTTGTAAAAAAAAAAATGCAACAAATACAGGAAAACTCAAAATAGAAGACTTAAGCTCACCCCTAGCAACAGTTACACCATGTGTAAGTTCAGCATCCAATTAAAAGGCCAAAACCATTAAACTGGATAAAACAAGACACAACTAAGCAAGCGCCTATGGCTCCATTCTAAATATAAAGAAATTGGAACAGGCTGACATGAAAGACCTGCAGTGCCACCCAAGGCACAGTGTGTACCTGTGCTGCTGCTGCCAAAGGCCATCACGCCTGAGCCCCTGGCCTTACGGCAACAGGGGTCTGTGTTGGTGTTTGTGCCTGTGTTGCCACCAAAAGCCATGTGGACGTCTGTGATGTAGTCTACCGCTTGAAGCCAATTTTATATTCAAGAGCCATGCTGAGCTGGCCTCTCACCAGCCACTGCACAGTTGCACCAGTAGTGATGTGAGCGCATGAGTTGGCCCCACCCCTCGCCCGGGCAGCATAGGAGAGCTGGTCCTGGTGGCATGGGTGCAGGAGAGCTGACAGGCTGACTAACCCAGCTACCAACCAGGCCCAGATCCAGGGCATTGAGTTGGCCCACCCCAACATCTACCCTACCTATGAGTTTTTGGAACAGGATAGTCCTGCATGGAGATCCAATGCTGCAGAATCTCCAAGACTCAGGGCAAAACAGGATATCCTAGAAGTGTCTTGGTGAGAATCCAACATATGTATTGTGTAGCAGAAACCAGAGGTCTTGAACTAGACCAAGGACTCATTGCAATGAACATTTGCAAGTAAAGCTGTTTAGGAAAAAGAGTGTACTATGTGACACGCCATGACATACCACAGCTTCCACAGAGAGAAAGGTTTTGTTTTGTTTTGTTTTTTACTTTGGGAGGGAGGTTACAAGGGTAGAGGGCAGAAATGGAAGGGTTTGGAAATGAGTGGGATTGGGATGCATGATTGAAATTCACAAAAAATCAATAAAAACTATGTTTAAAAAATACATATATATAAATTGGTGTGGCTCAATGAACTTGCCTAGCACGTACAAGGCCCTGGGTTTGATCCAGGACTAAGAAGTGAAGTTAAAAGAAGGATTTTTTACCTTGTAGTTCATGAGAACTGTGCATTAGTTGGAACAATGAAACACCTGACAAAAGCTGCATAAAGGAAGGAGGTTTGCTTTGGCTTAGGTTTCTAGAGTACAGTGCACTACGGTGGGAGGTCATGGCTGCAGAAGCTATGAAGGAGGTTTGCTTTGGCTTAGGTTTCTAGAGTACAGTGCACTATGGTGGGAGGTCATGGCTGCAGAAGCTATGAGCAGCTAGTGGCACAGTCGGAAAGCAGAAAACATGAATGTCGGTGCTCATTTCACTTTCCCTTCTCTTTCAGTCTGGGTCCCCAGTCTAGGCTGCGACACTGTCCACATTTAGTGTGGGTCTTCCTGCCTCAATTAGCCAAATCTACACAGTGCCTAACAGACATGTTCAGAAACCTGTCTCTTCTGTGATTCTAGAGCCGGTCTTGGCAGTCAATACTAACCATCACAACATATACACAAGATTCTCATGAGATTGTCAGTATTAGTCTGACCTCAAAATGAAAAGTTTGCCAGAAACGTGGAGAAACAATTCATAGCAATAAATGGGTCAAGACACAAGGAAAGTGTGACAATTCTAAAGAGGTACATCTAATAGACTTTTCAAATATGTGATGTAAAATCTAATTTCCTTCTAGTTACAAAACTATAAAATGACAAAGAAAAGAATCAAAAAGACATAAGAGATTTGAACAACACTGTCAATAAACCTAATCTAAATGAAAAATACAGAACATTAGCTTCAATGAAGTACAATCTAACTATCCAAAACACACAGAATATTGATAAAGATGGATCATACACTTATCCACAAAAAGTCTCCCAAACCTGTTAAACAATATATTACAAAACACATTCTCTACCCAAAACAAATTTCACTAGAAACAAATATGATTAAGTTCTTAGGAAAATCCAACAAAGTTTAGAAATTGATCATACTACATATATCCATAAATAACATGAAGAAAGAAATTAGAAATAAATGTGAACTGAATGACAATAAAACCTAAAGAAAAGTAGAATTTGTGAGATTCTAAGCAGATACTGGTGATAAAAGTACATCCTTAGTTACATATATTTTAAAAAGAAGACATCATCTCCCATGGGACTGGAGAGATGGCTCGGAGACTAAGAGTGCTTACTGATCTTACAGAGGATTTCCTGTACACAGATAATTCACATAAATTCATAGAAGTTCACATCTATACGCAAAAAATTAATAAATAACAAATATTAACTTTAAAAAATAAATCATTCAAACGCAGTGATATAAGTATCTACCTTCTAGAAAAAGAACAGTAAACTAAGCCATGATAACCAAAAGCAGAAAAATGATGAAAAACCGAAAGCAATAAAACAATAAAGAGACAAATAAGGAATATTTTAAAGGCCAAAAGTTGGTTCTTTGAAGCACAGATTATGAACAATAGAAAATAAAAGAGAAAATGAACAAATAACTAATATTAGGAATAATGAAGTCATTGTCACATGCTGTAGCCTACCTTAAAATGTAATAAAGAAATACGATGATCACACATTGTACAGCTTGTTTGTTTTCCCAAAATTCTTTAAAGATTTCTAAACTAACCTTTTGTCAAATGTTGAAAACGAATAAAATCAGCTGACTGAAGTGTTCAGATGGTGAGTAACTTTGGAAATCCCATTTGTACAATGCAGGAGACTAACACAGTTATTCAGTATTTTCTGACAGTATTAAGCAATAGAGAAAAGTAAGGCTGACAAATAGAGGTCCCAGACACAGAGGAATTGGTGAGGAGGGAGCATGTGGGCCACATAACTATAATAACCATCAGGATGTGGGTAGAAAGAGCAGGAAATGCAGCCAAAGGCTTATGGAACAGTAGGAAGACTCTGGTCTAAAGATCAAAAAGAGCATTGTTCAAAACTGCACTAATACAAGTGTTGAAAAGACAAAGATGTTACAACAAAAAAAAGAGTCTCAGGGATCATAGCCTATATCATCAATTGCACAACCATCTGACAATAAAAACAGAGATATTCATCATTATAATGGACAACCCATAGTGTGATGCCAGACCCAATATAGAATCTGAACAAATAAAGGATAACTGAAACTGGTGTGACATTTAGTATTTACCTAAAACACAATTATAACCTCTCATCTACAGAGAAAATGTATACTTTATTCTAAGCAAACTATAATGAAATATAGTCTACCTGGTAAACTTAGGTCCTTTGTTAGGAATGGGGTTGACTGATCACGTGCTAAATATACAAGTACAGAACCACATACAGTAAAAATAATAATCACATCTGTTGCAAAGGAATTTAAATCACAAAAACCATCATGGCTCTATATACATTCATCTACATCTGAAGAATTGTACACAGTCTCTCTAATTCATAAGTGGCCACTGTGAGATTAACCACTAATCTAAAAAACACAATAAAATAGATTTTCTCTTCCTACAACAGACTCAGAAGACAACATAAAGTAAAACAATGGATTGTTACACTAATACACAGAAGGAATATTAAGTTGGTGAAACTTGGTCTCAGTACCATATTAGTCATTACATGTTCCAATGGCCAAGTCAATTCCTTTGTCAGATATACTGACAGCAAATTTTAAAAATTCTTACATCAGCAAATACATTGCCATACTAAAGTAATATTTATTAGAACTTCCTTACCTGTCTCAGTAGCTTCTCAATAGCTGACATTACCCTGAGGCCTCTCCAAACAACAGGCTCAGTTTCTTCAACCAAAAAGCCCATAGACATACTGCAACAGTAATCCAAAAGTATAATTCATTTGTAGAAGTTAACAGTATTCTTTGGAAAATACAAAATTGTAAAAATACACTCACCAAGCAATACCATAATTCAAAAGAGGCCTCATTAGGTTGTCTGAAATAAGAGGGAAAAGTCTCTTTTTAGGAGAGTATATCTTTGCACATAAGCACACTTTCATCTCATTATACACATGTGCTTTGTAGAATGGTTAAACTGGGCTAATGAACATATCCACTACCTCTGACATTTATCATTTCTTTGTGGTAAAAACGCTTACATGTACTTTTGGAAACTTTTAAGAACATAATAATGTTGTATAACAGACCACTGGAACTATCCCCTCCCTAAACTAAAGGTGGTATGAATCCTTTGATTAAGAAAAAAAAAGAAGAAGGAGGAGGAGGAGAAGGAGGAGGAGAAAAAAGCTTAGACTAGACCTAGACCCTCCCCATACATATAAAGATGATAGACAACTGGGTCTTCATACAAATCCCTTAGCAAGTGGGGGTAGGGCCATGGGGTGGTCTCAGTCAGGGACTCTGTTGCCTGTTAGTAGGACAGTTTACCCTAGATGAGCTGCCATGTCAGGCCCTAGAGCAAGAGGAAGCTCTTAGCCCGCATGTTACTGATGAACTGAGGGGGGCTGATATGTGGGGCCATGATTAATCTTCATTACAACTTGATTAACTAGAATCACCCCAGGAAACACCCCTCTGGCTGTGTCTAGGAGGTTGTTTCCATGGGAGCTTAAGCATGACAGAAGACCCACCCTGAGTGTGGGCAGCACTACTCCCTCTGCAAAAGTCCTACATTCGATAAAAAGGAGAAAGAATGGACCTCCAATATTATTCTCCTGTTCCTTGACTGTGGACGCATTGTGGTCAGCCACATCACACTCCCGTTGCCATACCTTCCTCACCACAATGAACTAAATCTCCTCAAACTCTAGCAGAAGAATCCTTTCCTCCCATAAACTGCTTTGTGTCAGGTACTTTGTCATAGCAATAAGAAAAAGAAATAATACAGTCCTTAGGCTCTAGTCAAACAGTACTGGGATTTCATCTCTCTCCTACATCAATGCTCTCTGGCAGGTCTAGTCCTACTCTACACATTGCACCAGGGCTTAGCCTGGAGAGTCCACCTGATCCTACCATTCACACACTCTCCACAATGCCTGGTTCTAACCCAGGTCCAGCATCCTAGTGCCTCAGCCTAGTTTGGGCAGCACCACTCCCAATCTCCAAGCTTTGGCCAGGATGTATATCCTGCCACCAGCAGAGATACCATCCTACCACCTTACTTCATCCCTCCTCTACCAATCTAGCCTCCAGGCCCAGCATAACTCTGCACAACTTGCAATGGGACTCCGATTGTAAGTCCATCAGACCCTCCCCAACATGCACCCTCTCCAATCTCCAGATCTAGGATAGGTGCCACATCTTATGCCCTGGCCTAATCTGGTCAGCCCAGGTAGCCACCCCAAAGGTCTATAACTGGAGTAGCCACATCTTTTATACCAGACCAGTCCCTTGTGTCCACTTGGCTTTATCAGACCCATACTATCCCTTCAGGCCCATCCTGCACTATAGATCCTGTGCTCTATCCGAGACTGCTGTATCCATATCAGACACAGAACTAACAAAAGAAATCCATATGCATGCCTAGGTCTCCTTGGAATGTTCTGCAATGAGAATCCTCAAATCAGAATTTAAAAGAACAATCAGGAACATCATCAAAGAATTCAAGACTTTTAAAGAAGACACAAAGAAACAGCTCAATGAATTTTAAAAAGAATGAACTTAAAGAAATTACATGTCTGAAGGATAACCAAGGAAAGATAAACATAAGACTGAATGAAATGACAAATAAAATCTAGAATTTGGAAACCAAATTCAATATAAGACAGAAATACTGAAGAGAGCTCAAACAGAAATACAGATGGAATTTAAAACTCAATAACTCAACTAGAAGGTGCAAAGGAAAACTTAACAAGTAGAATGGATCAAGTAGAAGTTAAAAAAAAAACAAGACTCAAAACTAAAATAGAGGAATTAAAACACACAAGTAAAATAATTCTTTTAAGCAAAGGAAAGGAACATGTAGGAACTATGGGCCACATGAGAAGACCAAATCTCAAATGATAGACGTAGCTGAGAGATAAGAACCCCAGGTCAGAGGTATAGACCAGATGTTCAACAAGATCATAGAAGAAAACTATACCAAACTGAGGAAAGACTAATCCATACAAATACAAGAATATAGAATACCAGATAGACAAGTTAAGAAAAGAAACTCCCACAGTATATCATAGTTAAAACACTAAATATACATAACAAAAAAAGAGTATTAAATACTGTAAGGAAAAAAATACAAGTCACACAAAAGGAAAACCCACCAGAATAGCAACTAATTTCTCAATGGAAACATTGAAGGACCACAACTGCCAACCTAGACTTCTGTACCAAACAAAACTATCTGCCACAGTTAAAGGGGGAAGAAAAACATTCCAAGATACAAACAGCATAAAGAATTATATTTGCCAAACTGTGCTCTGAATACCCTAGTTTCTCTAATTTATAGGGAAACTGACAAAAAATAAATAAATAGAACATCTTTCATTATTAAGGATTGGTTTTGCTATCCTGAGGTTCTTTTTTTTTTTTTTTTTTTTTGGTTTGGTTTGATTTGGTTTTGTGGGGTTTTTTCCTATATGAAAATTGACCTTTCAAGGTCTGTAAAGAATTATATTGGAAATTTGATAAAAGAGCTACTAGTGAACACCATCCCTAATTTTAAGCTGTCCCACAGAGCTATAGTAATAAAAACTTCATGGTACAGTCATAAAAACGGACCTGTTGATCAATGGAATCCAACTGAAGACTGAGACATAATTTCACACACCTATATAGACACCTGAGTTTTGATAAAGAAGCCAGAAATACATACTGGAAAAAGAAACCATCTTCAACAAATGGTACTAGTCTAAATGAATGTCTGCATGTAGAAGAATGTAAATAGATCCATTTTTATCACCCTGCACAAAACTCATGTGCAAATGGATCAAAGATCTCAACATAAAGCCAGACACTGGAACTTGATAGAAGAGAAAATGTGGAACAATCTTGAACTCATTGGAACAGAAGACATTTTTCTGAACAGAACATTTGTACAGTCACTATGGAAATCCATAAAGTAATTCCTCAAAAAATTGGGACTAGATCTACTTCAAGACGCAGCTATACTACTCCTGAGCAAATACTCAAAGGATACTCCATCCTACCACAAAGACACTTGATCAACCATGTTTGTAGCAACTTTATTCATAATAGCCAGAAAACTGGAAACAACATAGATGTCCGTCAACTGAAAAAATAGATAAAGAAAATATGGTACATTTACACAATGGAGTATTACTCAGCAGGGTGAGGGAAGACATAATGAATTTTGGAAGCAAATGGATGCAACTAGAAAAGATCATCCTGAGTGAGGTACCCTAGTCCCAGAAAGACAAATATCAGATGTATTTAACTTACAAGTGGATATTAGTTGTTAAGTAAATGATAATTAAACTACAATCCATAGACCCTCAAGAGATTAGGCAAAGAGGAGTGCTATAGGGTGATGCAAGGATCTCCCTGGGAAGGGGAAACAGAGTAAATTTTGCCTGTGGACAGGAGTGGGTGGAGATGGAAGTGGGAGGGATATAGTGAAGGAGGAAGATGGTGGAATGAAGGGAGAGAGGACTTGGGAAGCATTGGTAGGGGTTGGAAACCTACTGCAGTGGAATCTTCCTAGAATCTATGAAGGTGACACTAGTCATGACTCCTAGTAATGGAGGATATGGAGTCTGAACTGGCCATCTTCTGCAGCCAGGCAAGACTTCCAGCGTGGGGCTGGGTTGCATTCAGTTGAGTTGCTGGACAATGGGGTCCCATGGGGATCCCTAAAAAACTCAGGCTGATGCTAGGACAAAAGGTCACTCTCTGAAAACTGACAATAGTGTCTGATGTCATGGACAATTTCCACATAGCTCATTGAACATAAAGAGGTTAAAGTAGTATAGGCTTGGGGCCTTCAGCCCTATGCTCTGTTCTCTTTGGTGCAGGAAGGTCTCTCTGCAGACTATGGGAAGAGAAACCCTCCACCTACAACCTGCCTGCTTGCAGGAAGTGTTGCAGGTATGGGGGAGGGGATGGAGGTACAGAACTTGTGGGAGTGGCCAACCAATGCTTGAGTCCCATGCCACAAGAGGGAGCCAAGGCCCTACACTGCCTTTATGCCCAGAAGCCAAAGACTGAATACCCCTGAGACTAAAAGTAAAACCAAATATGGCTGAAAAAAAATCAATGAAATGATTCCTAATGATATTCTACTATACTCATTGATCAGTACCTTGTCAATCATCATCAGAGAGGCTTCCTCCGGCAGCTGATGGGAACATGTGCAGAGACCTACAGCCAGACATTATACAGAGAGAGTCTAAATTGGAGATCTCCATCAGGTCCCTCCCTCAGAGATTAGAAAACCCTGCAGCAGGGCAGGAAGAAAGAAAGTAGGAGTCAAAGAAGATAGAGGACACCAGAAGAACATGGCCCATGGGAATCAACTAAGGATGACTCATATCGGCTCACAGAGACCAAAAAGGCAGGCACAGGGCCTACATTGGTGTTTATGTGGAATTCCTAACAGGGGGAGCGGGTGTACCTCTGATTCTTTTGCCTCCTAATAGGACTCTTTGCCTCTTATCGGGTTGCCTTGTCCAGACTTGATATGAGGGCTTTTGTATTATCTTATTGTACCTTGTTCTGTTTTGTGTGGCTGTTGTCTTTCAGAGGTCTACTCGTTTCTGTAGAGGAAATGGAGAGGAAGTGGATCTGGGGAAGAAGACAGGTGTGAGGGGAGGTAAGAAGAGAGGAGGGAGTGGAAACTGTGGTTTGGATGTATATATGAGAAAAAAAACCTATTTTCAATTTTAAAAAACCAATCATCGCAACAAATAAATAAATAGATAGATAGATAGGTAAAACACATCTTACATTGAATGGACAAACTACTATCCATAGAATATTTCTACCCAAACACCAAAGTATGTACATTCCTCTAAGCAAGGATGTGAAAGACCTATACAATGAAAATTTAAAATCCCTGAAGAAAGGGATTGAAAAAGACATTAGAAAATGGAAAGACTTCCCATGCATACTGATTGGTACAATTAATATTGTGAAAATGACCATTTCACCAAAAGATGTTTACAGATTGAATGTAATCCCAATCAAAATCCCCATCTCATTTATCACAAAAATAGGGAAAAATATTCTAAAATTCATTTGGAATCACAAAAGATTTTGGGTAGCCAAAGCTATCCTGATTAAAAGAAAACAAAACAAAAACAAACAAAACAATGCAAGATGAATTACCATTTCATATTTTAAGATATGTTACAGCACCATAGTAGTAATAAACAGTATGATACTGCTACAAAAAGAGGCATGTAGACAAATGGAACAAAATCAAAGACCCAACATTAATATACATAACTATAGTCAACTAATATTTGACCAAGACACTGAAAAAAGATAGCACCTTCAACAAGTGATACTGGAGAAAATGGAGATCCACATACACAAGACTGAAATTAGACCCGTTTCTATCACTTTGCACAAAAACTAACTCCAAATGGATCAAAGACCTAAACCTGAAAACTGAAACTTCTAAAAGACAACAGCACTCTACACGATGTGGTAGTAGGAAAGGACTTCCTGAATAGGATTCCATTTGCCTGAAAATTACAGCCAGCAAACAAAGGGTGGGAACTAGTCAAATTAAAAAGCTCCACATAGCTAAGGAAATAATCAAGTAAAGGAGCCCACAGACAGCGAATGAATCTTTGCTAGCTATGCATATGACAATGGAGTAATATCTAGAATATATAAAGAACCCAAAAATCAGAGAGTCATAAAAACAAATGGTCCATCCAAAAAAGAGAGAGAAAGAGCAATGGATCTGAATAGAGAGCTCTCAAAAGAAATTTTAAAATGACTAAGAAATATCTTTTTTTTTAAGTTTATCATCCTTAGCAATTAGGGAAATAGAAATCAAAACAACTTTGAGGTTTCATCTTACCTCAGTCAGAATGGCTAGAGATCAACCAGACAACAAATACTGGCATGGACATGGGGAAAGGGAACCCTCATTCACTGATGGCAGAATTGCAAACTGCAGCCACTCTAGAAATCAATATACAGAATTCTCAAAAAGGTAAAACTCTATCATATGACCCAGCTATACCACTCTTCAGTATATGCCCAAAGAAATCAACACGCTACGTACTGAAACATAGTCAACTACCCTGGGCTAGTGAGGTCATAGATCTTAAAGGAGAACCTACTGTTTACTTCATTGAAGGAGCATAATTCCTAACTGCATTCTAAATATGTACCCTTATCGACATAAGTGTAGCTCTCCTGTCTTTTCTCTTTGTACCATCTTGCTACCTTCCACCTCACACTAGCTCCTGACCATCTAAGCTGAAGGTCAGCCAACCTCTTTCCCAATAAAAACACTTACGTTCTCTTCCAATTATATGTTACTCAACCAAAACTTACTTTCTCAGGTGGACAGGTTCTATTAGGAAAACAACTTGACTCAAATAAATTACATTATAAACTTGAACTTACAGGTTCTGGGAAAACTGGATCCACCTTTCCCACCCTATACCCCACCCCACCCCACCTCAAAAATAATCCATTCAAGAGCTATTCAAAAATGGATCGATGACCTAAATGTAAGATGACCTAAATGAAACCTTGAAACTGCTAAAGGAAAAAATAGAAGAAAGACTTCAAAATAGAAGCATAGGCAAAGGCTTTTTGAAAAGGATTCCAATAGCTCAGGAAATAATCCCCAAGTTGACAGATGGGGCTGCATAAAATTAAAATACTTCTGCACAGCAAAGGAAACAATCACAACAGTGAATATGAAGTTTACATGATTAAAAACAAACTGTGTAGCACACAGGGGGTTAACATCAAGAATATATAAAGAAATGCAAAACTTAAATCCCTTAAACTAAATCAGCTATTCCATAAATGAGCTAATGAAGAAAATAGTTCCCAAAAGAAGAGAGAGCAGGCAGAGGTAGGTTATGAATAAATGGCAGGCAGAATAATGGCCAATATGTATAAAGATGCTTTAATCAAACCCATCACTTTGCAGGTTAATCTAAAAAATTTTAAACTAGTAATATTTTTAAACAAAAAACTTAAGTTTGTTTAAACAGAAACTGCTAGCTAATTAGACTACAAATGGCAGAACATACAACGCATGTTGATATCTCACATTGTCTGTGGACTTAGTGATAGGAGCCTGGACTATCTCTGACTTGGACTCTGTTGCCTCTCTCTGGATCCCATTTTCCTAGCAGAACTGCCTTGTCTTGCCTCAGTGGAGGAGGAGGCACTTAACTCTGGTGCGATTTGATGTGACAGAATGGGATGGTACCAGGAAAGGGGGTGGGGAGAATCACAGGGAAGTGGGTGGGAGGGTGGGACTGGGAGAAGAGGAGGGAGGGGAGTTGCAATTGAGATATAAACTAAACAAGTAAATTAATTAATGAGAAAAAAAAGGTTCTATATAGGAATACTAGTGGCAAAAACTACAGTTGACATATTATTTGTTTGGGCAAATGTTTTTTGAGTTTCTGTTATTACCAATATTTCTGTTTATAAAGTAATGCTTCCTTCTTAACAAGTTTATATAACATACAAAACTAGAGTATTTTTAACTCAATTTTTTAAGTGGTGCATGTCTTGCTATGTTAGGCTTAACTATGTTTTTCTTTGAAGGAATGTGGACTTTAGGATTGTGGATTACAAAACAATTGAATGCTTTAAGTGGGACTTAATGGGTAGTAAGAGCATGGAAGACAATGGTGCTGAGGGTAATTTGAACTGTAGGGGCCTGTCTCAAGAGGTTTCAGAGAAGAATTTGTGTATATGCTTTAGAAATTGTTCTTATGGTATTTTGGCTAAGAACATGGCTGCTTTTTGCCCTTATCTGAAAAGTCTGCCTGAGGCTAAATTGAAGAATTTTGGATTAATGGCATGGGTAGAGGAAATTTCAAAACAGCCTAGTATTGACTCTGTCATACAGTTACCGATGCTGACTCCAAGTTGAGCAAGGAAAATTATAAAATGTACAAATCAAGGAGAAAAGAGATACCAGGAAGTGGAATGGAGCTAGATTATGTGTTCAAGGATATAAACAGATTAAATAAAAGCCTGATATTAGATGGAATAAAGGGAGTAAGAACTTCGGGGCAAGACCCCACCCAGCTAAGCTTCCAATTTGTGAAAAAGGGGCTTAGATAGGTGTGGTAGTACAGGCCTTTAATCTCAGCACTCCAGAGGCAGAGGCAAGCAGATCTCTAAATTCAAGACCAACCAGGTCTACAAATTGATTTTCAGGATAGCCAAGCTTAGTCAGTGAAGGAAACTAATGAGAACAAAAAGATGGAAAAGATGTATCTGAATGAGGGGACTGTGTTCTAGCCCCAGCAAGCAGCAGAACTTGGCAGCTTCAGGCACGTGGTTCTGGCTTTAGAGTCAAGGATTAAAAAAAGAGGTCACAGAATCTCCCTCTGCAACTATGGAAAGCCACTGAGGCCAGATATGTAGCAGAAGGGTCCCTTGCAAGGAGGCCTAGAGAGGCCATTGTGTGAACCTGTGAAGAAGAAGCTTGGATTGCCTTAGAGATCCCAAGATGTTAGAGATGCCAGAGACCTGGGATACCTGCCCACAAGAGTTGCTAACAGGGAATGGAAGCAGCCCAAAATAAAGAAGTATGCTGCAGCCAACAAAGCTGAATGGAATTGGAACTCAGAAGAATGCTTTGACATCAGACATGGATGTTTGGAGTTTGCCCAGCTGGTTTTCAGTTATGCATTGGTCCAGTATTTTCTCACTATGTCCCCTGTCCCCCCTTTTGGAATGGTAGTATATCCTGTGCCACTATATGTTGTAAGTTTGTGATCTGCTTTTTCATTTTGATTTTACAGGAGTTACAGTTAAGAGATTGTCATGAGGGTTGGAAGAGACTTTGGATTTTTAATCAAGTTTGAGATTGCTATGGACTATGGGGACAGTTGAAGTTGAACTAAATGCATTTTTCATTCTTATATGTCTACAAGCCTATGAAGGCCACCGAGAAGAATGTGTTGGTTTGAATAAAAAAAATCCCCACAGGCCAATAGAGAATGTTACCATTAGGAAGTGTGGCCTTGTTGGAGTAGTTGTGCCTTTGTTGGAGGAAGTGTGTCACTGGGAAACAGGCTCTGAGGTCTCAGATACTCAAGTCATACCCAATATGACAGTCACTTCCTGCTGCCTGCTGATCTAGATGTAGAACTCTGAGCTCCTTCTCCAGCACCATATCTGCCTGCATGCTGCCATGCTTCCAACCATGACAATAATGGACTAAACCTCTGAAACTGTAAGCCAGCCCCAATTAAATGTTTACCTTTATAAGAGTTGCTGTGGTCATGGTGTCTCTTCAAAACAACAAGACACTCTTAAGACAGCATTCTTAATCCTAGCATTTGGAGGCAGAGGCAGGTAGATCTGTGAGATTGAGGGCAGCCCGGTCTACAGAGCCAGTTCCAGGACAGCCAGGAATATATACAGAAACCTTGTCTCAAAAAACACCCCCAATCATTTTTATTTATTCTATTGGGGGGGCAAGTATGTGCCATAGTACAAGTGTAGATATTAGAGGACAATTTTGTGGAGTCCATTCTTTCCCTCCACCTTTATGTAGATTTTAGGGATCAAATTCAACTTTTCACACTTGAGTAGAAAGCACTTGTACCATCTTGAGGACCTTAAACTAGTCTTTCTTCTAAAACACCTGTTTTGGTCAGTGTTGCATTACTGTGAAGAGATACCATGATCATGGCAAATTCTTTTATAAGAATAAAAGAAATCATTTAATTTCACCTTGCTTACAGTTTTAGAGGTTTAGTCTGTTATCATCTTGGTGGGGAGTATGGTGGCACACAATTAGACATGGTGCTAGAGAAATAGCTGAGAGTTAGACATCCAGATCTGCATGCAGCACAAAGAAAGAGACATTAGGACTGGCTTGGGTTTTTGAAACCCTAAGCCCACCCCAGTGACACACTTCCTCCAACAAGGCCACACCTCCTACCTTCTCAAGTAGTGCCACTTCTTGATGACTAAGCATTCAAACATATGAACCTATGGAGCCCATCTTACTCAAACCACCACAATTCCTTTTCAGTAGGAACTGGGAACCATGGGTTGGACGGATTCTTGAGCTGGAATTTGAAAGTCTCTAGGACACAGACACCAGGAGAGAGGGTAGAGTGGGACAGGGTGGGACACAGAAGAATGGGAAAGACAGTCCAATCCAAGATTGCACTCTTCTGCTGTCCAACCCACATTTACACAGCAACATGACTGTGACAGCATTATAACTCCCAGCACAAAGAGACGATTGAGGACTTAAACAGAATATAACAGAACAGAACCAATTACATGGCATTGGCCTTAGTGTGGCCTAGAGTGTTACAACAATGGCATAAATGCAGCTGATTTTGAAAGAAAAGGAACCGACATAAAGCATAAAAATGAAAAATTATTTTAAAACTGCTGGAATTATATTATTACATAATAAAAGTGAATATAAGGTACATCTGCAGAATACAAATAAACACGTTATAATAAATAAACATAAAAGATAACACATTACTAATAAACACTAAAGAGACAATCCTTGCCACTATGCTTAGTGCAGATGTTGTAAGCCTTACTCTGCAAACCTGGCTACACTAGAGATCTGAGAGTTTGCATGGCCCATAGTGCAGCATGTGCATATAAAAAGTCAAAGTACAGAAGATATAAGCATGGAGTCACCAGCTTTGGTAACTCACAACGAAGTGAAATCTGCCCAGAAGAATGATACTAAGTATTAAGTCTTTGTCATTTAGATAGTTTGCAAACATATTCTCCCATCCATCAATTAAGAGAAGAAAACAGTAAGATAGGGAGGAGAATAGGGGTGAGAATCAGAAGTGGGGATGGGGGAGGCTGGGAGAGAGAACAGAAATTAGTAGCAGCAGGGGATCTCTGGGACAGGGGAGACTTCCGGAAGTCTATGGGGGTGACTTCTACCAGCAAGGGATATGGAGCCAGATGGGACTTCCAGTATAGGGAGGGGAACATCAATCCATCCACAAAATCTTTAACCCAAAATCTGTCCTGCATACAACTAGTACAAGGGATAAAGATGGAGCAAAGATGGAAGGACTGGCCCAACTTGTGACCCACTCCAGATGAGAGAGACAAATCCTGACACTACTAATGATACTCTGCTATGCTTGCCGACAGGAGTCTAGCATAACTGTCTTCTGAGAGGCTTCACCCATCAGCTGATGGAAACAGATGCAGAGACCCACAGCCAAACAATAGTCAGAGCTCAGGGAGTCATGTGGAAGAGTGGGGAAAGGATTGACGGAGCCAGAGAGGTCAAGGACACCATAAGAAAACCTAAGGAGTAAACTAATATGGGCCCATAGGGGCTCACGGAGACTAAACCACCAACCAAAGAGCATGCATGGGCTGGACCTAAACCCTCTACACATATATTGCAGATGTGCAGCTTGTTGTCCATGTGGATCCCTTACCAATTAGAATGCAGGCTATCTCTGACTCTGTTGCCTGCCTTTGGATCCTTTTCCCCTAGCTGAGCTTGTCTGATCTTAGTGGAAGAAGATGCACCTAGTCCTCTTGCAACTTGATGTACCAGGGTACCCAAGTGGGGAGGGGCCTCTCCTTATCTGAGGAGAAGGGGAGGGGAGAATGGGGAAAGAGGTTGTGAGGGAGGAAATAGAAGAGGAGGGAGGAGAATGCAATTAGGATGTAAAGTGAATAAAATTAATTAATTAACTAATTAATTATTTTAAAAAAAGGAGAAAATTATAAGGTATTCTCTTCCTCAAATATTTTACTGATGCTTTCAAAATCTAAGTTAAAGTGTAGGAGACAGCTTGACTTTTAAACAAACATCCAAATAACTGGAACAATGTCAATATATCAAAAGTTTTAAAATATGAGAGTTTTAATAATACTTGGGTCTCTAGGAAGTAGCCAATGCACATTAAATCTGGAAACATTTTTCAACAAAAACCATTCCCAAAAGATGCTAAGTAAGTTTGCATCTTTACATGTGAATACAGTCACTCTGGTTTATGAGTTTACCCCTCACTCGAGTCTGATTACTCCCTCTGTATGTGGCTGGTATTTCTGACCACACAGTCATCCATGAAGAAATGAGTTTTTTAATTTCCTTCTCCTAAAAGCAAACAACTAACTTATCAAAGCATAACAATAACGATTATTCAGACTAAAAAATATTATCTGCTCCTTTGTAACAGAAATATGTATGTATATGTGTGTGTGTGTGTGTGTGTGTGTGTGTGTGTGTGTATAATTAAAAGTCTGTTAGTTTGTTTTTTAATTTCAGAAGGCCTAATTATATGAGTTCATGTTATTTCCTCAGGCTTACTTCTTTAATGTTAACTAAGTAAACCTTTTATGCAATAATTGCCACCTATATGTCCTAGTTTTACTTTTGAAGTTGTACAAATACCCCCAACAAAAAACAACTTAGGGGGAAAGTGTTCATTTTAGCCCACAGTCCAAGTCACAATTTATCACAGAAGGGCACTCAAGGCAGGAACCTGAAGCAGCTAGTCATATCACACCCAGTGTTAAGAACAGAGAGGAACAAATGCTTGTGCACTATTTGCGCTTAGCCCTTCTCTACACTTTTATAGTCCAGGACCCAAACACAGGCATGCCCACAATGGGTGGGTCTCCCTCCTCAACTGAAGCAATCAAGACTGTCCCCCACACACATGCCCACAATGCCAACCTGGCCCAAACAGTCACACATTGAGACTCTCTTCCAGGGTGATCTAGATTGTGTCAACTTGACAGTCAAAACTAACCATTATACCCTGGTTCCTTATAGTTAATATCTAAAGTGCATGCTTTTAAGCTGTTTTATAAGCCTTTAGTTTGTCATGTAGATCTTGTTATTGGTATAGCTGATAAATAAATATTGAAATAAAAATTACTTGGATATTTTATTCATGTTCAATCAATTTATTACATGTTAAATTCCCCTAAACAGTTATCTTCAATTATGAAACTAGCTAAATTAAGTTGCTTAAAACTATATTCACAAACCAAGTAAATTCTTTATAGCTTCTCAACTGTGTCACATGGTTGTCTTGTAAATCTTAACAACATATGCAAATTTAATAAAGCTAATACATGGAGCAAATCCAGTTATCTTAATGTCAACTTATTTTAAATGTTCTAATACTACTGAAAAAGCTTGACCAAATTGTTTTGCATTTTTCATATTAAAACCCTCCTAAGAATATTAAAAGGGTGAAGTAGAAGAGATTTAGGCTCCTGGTGACTTTATGGAATAGAAATGTTGCATCAGTATTGATTGGGTGGCGACCAAGCTCTCATGTGGAAGAGAAATTAGTTTCTTGTTTTTACTACTGTGGTATTGGATTTTCTTTCAATTGAAACTAAATGTGACTTCAGTTAATATACAACATAATTTTAATTTAATTAAACATTCAGATTAAAATTACCAAGGTAGGGCTGAGGACTGTAGCTCAGAGGTAAAGAACTTGCATACATGCAAGAGGCCTGAGTTCAACGCACAGCACTGCCCAGAGCACAGGGGCATCTGCCTGCAATCCTATCAGGAGGATCAAGGACGTTCTCACTTATGTAGCTAGTTTGAGGACTGAGACCCTGTCTGAAAAACAAACAAAAGCTAACATTTCAGATTCTCCAGTTAAGCTCTTTTAAAAGCTTCAAGCATCTTTAACAAGAGACATTGTGTGGCTTCACGGTGATTATTAATAGACAAATGTTAAAAAATAATGTATTTATTGACTTTATCTCTAAAGGTAATATCAAGATATGCTTTAGGACTCTGGATTATTAGTCAGAAAATCAAGACAGAGCTGCAGGACTAAGTGTTTATTCCAAGATCTTTCTGCCTAAAAGTTCTGACTAATAGTGTTAGAAATTTCAAATCCATGTATTTCTTTGCAACTCCATAGAGCATACACCCTTTCTTTTTTTTAAATGTACATTTGTGTTTTGACTGCATGTTTGTCTGTGTGAGAGTGTCACATCCCCTGAAACAGAAGGTACAGACAGTTGTGAGCTGCCATTTGGGTGCTGGGAATTGGACCTAGGTCCACTGGAAGAGCAGTCAGTGCTCTTAACTGCTCAACCATCTCTCCAGCCCTATGCTTTCAATTTTTTAACAAAACTTAATTGCCCTTAATTGCTTTCAATTGATGATATTCTCTGAAGATCTGAAGATGCCCACTGTGGGGCGGGGGGGGATTTAAATCCAAGATACCAGTGTACAAATATCTCAAAGGTTATCAAAGAAAATCAAATTAGAATAGATAGTTCTCATGGGGACAGAACCAGATAAGCATGTGAGAGTTATATGGGGGCCGGTCCTTTGCAGCCAGGTATGAGCGTTCTAGATAGTGAGGTATGAGATCTTCACAATTTCAAACTCACCTACTTTCTTGACTGGCTTTTCTCTTTCTTTTCTTGTATTTCTCATGGGGATCAATGCAACAACATCACATTCATTTTGCTGACAGTAAAGATGCAACAGAGAAATAAGATTCTAGTTTATTGCTATAACTTTGGAAAGCAATAATCAGCAATTAGATGCTATA
>CAJQZJ010001694.1:23792578-23815428 GCA_907164525.1 Lophiomys imhausi | reverse complement strand
TTGGGGATAAGGAACTAGAATTTTTTAAGGGAGTAGAGAGGTGGGGGACAGAAACAGCCAATAGGAGTAAAAATGATAAAAAGGAATGTGATTTGCATGTTCTTCCTTCTATATTTATGGGAGTTAGACAAGCTTAAGCACAAAGGAGTAAAGTAGCCAGGTAGAGTAGCCACACCTATAATAGACCCAGTTCATGGAAAGAAGAGACAGGAAAGTTGCAGTGAATTTGAGGCCAGCACTGGCTACATACACAGCAAGACCCTGTTTCAAAAACAAAAATAAAAACAAACAAAACCCATCAGAGGAGTAAAGTAGTGCAGGGAGAGACTGAGGCTTTTCTGATTTCACTGTGGGGTTCACTACTTAGTGCTGGGACAGTGACAGCACATTGACTACGCTCCTTCAGCCCGTGCCAGAGACCAAGGCTCGCCATTTACATGTGATACTGCTAAGTTATAGACAGTCATGCAGATAACCAAAATGTATTGAGAAATAGATCATATAAGGAAATGCTAAAGACCTGAAATTGCTCAGCTGAGAAAAAACTTAAAGCCATGATCTCAGTGTACAAATATCTCAAAGGTTATCAAAGAAAACCGAATTAAAAGTTAGCTCTCATAGGGACAGAACCAGAAAATAAAATTAAATGGAAGCCTGTCCTTTGAAGCCAGGCAATGTCCTGTGAAAGGCCAGCTCTATCTTTCTAAATACAAGGCTATTTAATCTATACTGCAAGCCTGCTTTACAGCACAACCATCTTCACACATCAGTTCAGCTTGCCGACAGAAGGAAGGTGTGAGTTCTGAGGTTAGGTCTTAAAGGATCATCTGGCCTACACCATGGTTTCTGGGATGGCTTTCTATTATAGATGAACATTTATGTTCAACAAATTCCTTACCTCTTCTATGATGCCGAAGGGAGCAGGAGCTTTTGTTAGGGGAGCGACATAAATGACCCTGGATTCCTCTGACATGTGAGGATGAGTTAGAAGGCAGCCATCAAATGGATGGAACTAGAGAAGTTCATTCTGAGTGAGCTAACCCAGACCCAGAAGGATGCACATGACATCTATTCACTCACAGTCGGATTTTAGCCATATAGTACAGGATATCTATTCCACAACCAATGCACTAAAGGGAACATGGACATAGACTTTTTTGTTTGTTTTCTTTTCCTGTCATTGAGACACTTTTCCCTGGTGGTGCTGCCTTGTAGGCCTCCAGTGTATGAGGAGGCTCTTGGCCCTCATATGACTGCTGAACTGGGGAGGGGGAATGTTATGTAGGGACACTCCACTCCAGAGGAGTGGGATGGAAGGGTTAGGGGGTAGAGGGTGGGAGGGCGGGACTGGGAAAGGTGGAAAGAGGACACTATCACGGAGATGTAACCTGAAGCAATAAATAAATTAAAAAAAAAAAGAAAGCCATCTGTGAAGTAAAGAGTGGGCCCTCACCAGGTACGAAACTATGAGAAAAAGGTTGCTATTAGAAGCCATCCAGTTAATGGCACTTTACAGCCTCTGGAAAAGGCTATGGCACTCGCTCTGGGGTAAGCCAGAGGAACTTTAAGCAGCCCACTGGGGAAAGGCTTGTGCTGAGAATAGACCTGCCAACAGCTATTGGCAATATCCCTGTGAGCAAATCACATTGTCACTGGATCCCTCTTGGGCTGGAGTTAACAAGTGGGTACTGGAACCCAACTCTTGTCCTCTGTAAGAGTAGCAAACTTGCTCTCTCAGCTGTGATCGCCATCTGGCTGCTTCCCTTTGTACTTTTACATTATAAAGACAGTGTCTTTCCTTAAGACTCATGAGCCAGCCTCTGACAGCTTTTTACCATGCAGGTTCCTCATGTACCTCAGCCTTCCTAGAACAGAAGACAATGACAACGTGATCTGGAACAGGCTTTGGCTTAAGTAAATGTTGCAGCTATTCAGTCTTCTACGTAGTCCACAAAACTTGATCCAAGGTGTTGGATTCTTCTTGTTTCACATGCTCACTGTAGTAGCAATTTAGTTTCCATCACAAACTCTCCCTTTGTTTTCAGAAATTGGCTGTTCAGTGTAAAGAAGCCCAACTTTCTGCCTCTTTTCTCTTGTGGCATGCTCCTCACTAAGCTGTATCATTTCTACCTTTGGAAATGAAGTGAGAAGCTGTGACTCATCCTTTCACTTCAGTACCTAGAGATCAAAAAGGGTCACTGATCACACTTCAATTTGTTGTATCTCGATGCACAGCTCACAACACCCTAAAATAACTGCAACAGTAACAACAAAGATTTGTCATTTGTCAAACCCCACCATAATAAATGTAACGATGACAAAGTCTGAAATAAGATCACAAACATAAATGTTCACATGCTGTTGGAAAACAACATTAACAGTGTTACTTAAGGCAAGTAAGGGTTGTCACAAACCTTAAAAAACCATGCTAAATGTTGAGCACAATGAAGTGAGAGGTGTGTGTGTGTCCACCATAAGATGAGGGACTCAGCGAAAGGGGTAAATACTTTCATACCTACAATCCCTGCACTTACGAAGCTGAGACATGAGCCACCATAAGATGAGGGACTCAGCGAAAGGGGTAAATACTTTCATACCTACAATCCCTGCACTTACAAAGCTGAGACATGAGCCTTAAGGTTCAAAAGGGTCCAAATCCAGTCTGGCTATAGAATATGATTCAGAAGACAGTCAGACAGACAGAGAGACAGACAGAGGAAGAGAAGAACAGAGGAAAAAAGAAGGAAGGGAGGGAGGGAAAGGGAAAGGAAGGGAAATAAAAGGAAAAGAAGAAAGGGAAATGGAAAAGAAAAAGACTATCCTGATTTCTGACTTTTTGTATGCTATAGAAAAAAAAAATGCTATGCCATGTTCCCTTTGGTGCGTTGGTTGTAGTATAGATATCCTGTACTATATAGCTAAAATCCTACTATAAGTGAATACATGCCATGTGCATCCTTCTGAGTCTGGGTTAGCTCACTCAGGATGAGCTTCTCTAGTTCCATCCATTTGGCTGCAAATTGCATAATTTCATTGTTTCTGATAGCTGAGTAATATTCCATTGTGTAGATGTACCACAGTTTTTTAATCCATTTTTCAGTTGAGGGACATCTGGGTTGTTTCCAGTTTCTAGCTATTACAAATAAGGCTGCTATGAACATAGACGAGGAAACTTCCTTGTGATTCAGTGAGGAGTCATTTGGATGTATACCCAGAAGTGGTGTGGCTGGGTCCCAAGGCAGAGCTATTCCAAGTTTTCTAAGATATCACCAGACTGACCTCCATAGTGATTGCACAAGCCTGCACTCCCACAAGCAATGGAGGAGCGTTCCCCTTTCTCCACACCCTCATCAGCATGTGCTGTCATTTGAGCTTTTGATCTTAGCCATTCTGACAGGTGTGAGATGGAATCTCAGAGTCGTCTTGAGTTGCATTTCTCTGATGATTAAGGATGTTGAGCATTTCTTCAAGTGCCTCTAGGCCATTAGGGATTTCCTCCTTTGTGAATTCTCTATTGAGCTCCGTCCCCCATTTTTTGATTGGATTATTTGGTTTCTTGGCATTTAATTTCTTGAGTTCTTTGTAGATTTTGGATATTAGCCCTCTGTCAGATGTAGGGTTGGTGAAGAGTTTTTCCCAGTCTGTAGGCTGCCGTTTTGTTCGAATGACAGTGTCTTTTGCCTTACAGAAGCTTTTCAGTTTCATGAGGTCCCATTTATTGATTGTTGATCTCAGGTCCTGAGCTGTTGGTGTTCGGTTCAGGAAGTTGTCACATGTGCCAATGAGTTCGAAGGTTTTTCCCAATTTTTTTTCCAGTAGATTTAGTGTGACCGGCCTTATGTTAAGGTCTTTGATCCACTTGGATTTAAGTTTTGTACAAGGTGATAAGTATGGGTCTAATTTTATTCTTTTACAAGTGGACATCCAGTTGGAACAGCACCATTTCTTGAAGATGCTGTCCTTTTTCCATTGTGCGGTTTTGGCTTCTTTGTCAAAAATTAGGTGACCACAGGTGTGTGGGTTCATTTCTGGGTCTTCAATTCGATTCCATTGATCCACTGGTCTGTTTCTATACCAGTACCTTGCTATTTTTATTACTATTGCTCTGTAGTACAGCTTGAAATCTGGGACCTTGATACCCCCAGATTTTTTTTATTGTACAGGATTGGAATTCCTAAAGGCTGAGAGACACTTGAAGAAATGCTCAGCATCCTTAATCATCAGAGAAATGCAACTCAAGACGACTCTAAGATTCCATCTCACACCTGTCAGAATGGCTAAGATCAAAAGCTCAAATGACAACACATGCTGGCGAGGGTTGTGAAGAAAGGGGAACCCTCCTCCATTGCTGGTGAGAGTGCAGGCTTGTACAACCACTATGGAAGTCAGTATGGCAATACCTTAGAAAACTTGGAATAGCTTTGCCTTGGGACCCAGCCACACCACTTCTGGGTATACACCCAAATGACTCCTCACGGAATCACAAGGAAGTTTCCTCGTCTATGTTCATAGCAGCCTTATTTGTAATAGCTAGAAACTGGAAACAACCCAGATGTCCCTCAACCGAAGAATGGATTAAAAAACTGTGGTACATCTACACAATGGAATATTACTCAGCTATCAGAAACAATGAAATTATGCAATTTGCAGCCAAATGGATGGAACTAGAGAAGCTCATCCTGAGTGAGCTAACCCAGACTCAGAAGGATGCACATGGCATCTATTCACTTATAGTAGGATTTTAGCTATATAGTACAGGATATCTATACTACAACCAACGCACCAAAGGGAACATGGACATATACTTTTTCTTTTTCTCCCTGTCAATGAGACACTTAACCTTAGTGGTGCTGCCTTGTAGGCTCCCAGTGTATGAGGAAGCTCTCGGCCCACAAATGACTGCTCAACTGGGGTGGGGGACTGTTATTTAGGGACGCTCCACTCCAGAGGAGTGGGATGGAAGGGTTAGGGGGTAGAGGGTGTGAGGGCGGGACTGGGAGGGGTAGAAAGAGGACACTATGATGGAGATGTAACCTGAAGCAATAAATAAATAAATTTTAAAAATAATAATAAATAAATTTAAAAGTTAGGTATTTGTCATACAAAATGAATCAATTGTTTCAAAAGTACAATTGACACTATTTGTTGCCTATAAAAAAATAAATAAAAGCTTTCAAGTAAATAATTTTTTTAGAAAACCTGTATCCGAATGAATTTGACAAATTCCTAATAATTATTTGCTAAGACAAGTAATAATGTTAATCAACAAATGTGATTTTTACAATCACATAATGAAATACAGAAACCTTTAGAAATACACAACTCTTTACCAGTCAAATAACTAATATTCTTCACATGATGAATGCATGATGCCATAAAATCATGTATACGATACAACTTGCCAGCAAGATGCCTTATAAACCAAGTGCATCGCTCCCCAGCCTGACAATCTGAGTCTGATCCCCAGGATTTACATGGCAGAAGGACAGAACTAACTCCTGCAAGTTGTCCTCTAACCTCCACATATGTACTGTGTTCCACACACATATAAATGTAATTTAAGATCCAACTTAAATTAAGAGTCTAAATGCATTTTTCATTAAGTCAAGGCCCACACATATTCACTGAAGGGGAAGATACTAACTAGAAGATGGACAGATTTCCCTGTGGTCCATATTGACTTAAAGTCACCATACTTAGGTCTCCAAATACCATGCTAATGCTTTTACACATAAACCTCAGAGTAGGGATCAAACATAATTTGATCTCATAGCCAGGAATCAGGTATTTCTTCTATTAACTACTCAGAAAACAATAAATGTTTGCTAATAAAAATATATCCTTCAATAGTTAGGTTGCAAGTGACAAGACTGTTTGTTTGTTTGTTTGTTTGTTTGTTTGTTTTTGAGACAGTTTCTCTATGTATCCCTCACTGTCCTGGACTCACTTTGTAGACCAGGCTAGCCTTGAACTCACAGAGATCCACCTGCCTCTGCTTCCTGGGAGTGCTGGGATTAAAGGCGTGCACTATCATGCACGGCAATTATAGACAGATTCAAACTGCAATGTGGGTGCTGGGATTTGAACCTAGATCCTTTGGGAGAGCAGCCAGTGCTCTTAAGCACTGAGCCATCTCTCCAGTCCATGACAAGATTTTTTTAAAGCAGCAGTATTTTGCTTAAATGTGTGTTTCAGTGCTGTTTCTTAGTCACAGAATCTGTAGTGATCATTTATATGAAAATAATTCATATAAAAACCTAATTGTTCTTCCAATGCCTATGGAGCCTACTGAGACATCCAAATACAACCATCTATACTCAGATCCTCCTGGCTATTGAAACCACAATAGCTTAACTTTTAGTTACTATTATTGTCCAAATCTGACAAAATATCTTTGCTACAGTGGATGTAACCAGATCATCCTAAATGAGCTTATACCCAAAAAGACACACAGCGTATTTACTCACTCATAAGTAGATATAAGCCAATATGTACAGGATCATCAAGCTACAATCCACATACCCAGAGAAACTAAGTATCAAGGAGGGCTCAAGGGATAATGCTTGAATCCCTCTAAGAAGAGAAGATAAAATAGACATTGGAAATGGATGGAGAGAGGGATCTGGGCAAGAACCCAATTACCGCCATCCGAGAAACCTTATCCAGCAGATAATTAGGCAAAAATCAGGGGGTCTTTCGGAAAAGTTAGGGAAAGGTCTGAGGAAGCCAGAGGGATCAAGGACTCCACCAATTGCCATCACTTAAAACCTAGGCGATGGTCAGTCAACAAGAACAGTTGCTGTGAAAACATGAGGATCTTAATTTGAATTCCTAATACATAACACCTAGATTATGGCCATGTTGGTAACCCCAGTATTGGGTGAATAGGGATGATCCTAAGAACACACTTGTCAACCAGCCTAGCTAAAATAGTTCAGTGAGAGACCTTGTCTCAAATCAGTAAGGCAGAAAAAGACAGAGAAAAATATTCAGTGTCTGTTCTTGCTTCTGCATTGTCCACACATAGACACATGTGTCCATACTCACATGTGTCTGTACCTGTTGGGGGGGGGGGGAACCACCAGGCTAAGTCCCATTCGTAAAGAAGTTAAATTTTCAGCTTTTGATTTTAATATTACCAAATTTACGTGTAAAAAATTTAAGTTATTAAACTAAAAATACAGTAAAAACACATACCAGCCATTTTATTTTGTATAACTTCTAAAAGAAAGCTTTTAAGCTCTTTCTAAAAATCATACAAATATTCCCTTGAGGCATATAACTGTTTGAAATAAAATTTTGAAATGCACTGATTTAGTAAATTTGGCGGATCATCAAAAGTCTTTTACTCTCTTAGAGCACCAACATTTGGGGATAATCCTCCATCTTCTCAGGGCACAGGCGGCATGCTGTTCAGAGAAGGGGTCCGTGGATGGGAGGTGACAAGATGCGCATAATGTGCAGGCTTGAAGCACCAGCTACTGTGTGTGGCCTACTCTGCACAGTTGCTCACAGCCTATGAAGAGTTAGTTGCCACCATGGTGCCTGAAACAAGAGGCAAGTGAGTGCCATAATCCACACACTCAGGAGGCAGAAGCAGGCTGATCTCAGTCTGTTTGAACCCAGCCTAGTCTGCATAGCAACTTCCAGGCCAGCCAAAAACTACATGGTGAGAATCTGTCTCAAAACCACAACAAATACATCTATGGCGTTGTTGGACATGATAGCACCCTATCTCAGGTATATATAGAAAGTAAAGAAAATAAATAAAAGAAAGACAGACACACCTATGGCATTAATAAGGTACACTTTTGGATATGTCCGTGAGGGTTTAACTGAGGAGGAAAGACCTAGCCTAAATATGGTGACACTATCCTATGGTCTGGGGTCCTGGACTGAAGAAAAGGGGGAAAAAGAAAAGGCCTTATCTCCCATCTTCTCCTCCTGACCCTGACAGACTGCATTCCTCTAAACTGTGAGCCTGTTAAGCTGTTTCAGGTCAGATACTCAGTTGCAACAATGAGAAAAGCAATTCATACAGTGGTTATGAATTACCATCTTAGTGTGGCTATGAGGATGGTCTAAGAAACAATTACAGGATGTGTTCACCTACTGCTTCCTTCCCTCTTCCCAAGATGTTCAAACTCCCAGAGCTGGGATTGTGAACACTACTACTGTTGTCATCATGGCTCACACTAGGCCCCAAAGAACTCTACTGGTTATAACAAGCAGACAGAAGTGCTGAGGAGCTCAAAGTAAGATATTAGACAAGACTGACATTATCTAGCAACTGAAAATATTTTATAGAAACTAGAAAACATTCCATTCCATAGAACACAATGCTCAAAGGGAAATTACTAACCATACAGGGTTGGTTGGTTTGGGGGAGTTTTTTTTTGGGGGGGGGTGCTGTTATTTTTGCCTTTTTTAAAAACAATGAAGAAAAAAGACAGTCAAATATGTCACAAAGATTATCTGCTAAGATAGAGTATTTAAGTTACCTTTATTATTCTGGAAGAAAAAAACTTCAATTTATCTAAAATACACAAAGCAGAAAATTAGTTCTTCAGCTAGTATACATAAAATATAACAAGGGTAACTATGAAATACATGTATTCAACTAAGACTTACTACATATGTGTTGTACATGAAGCATGAGAGGAATAAGTCTAGCCAAAAGGCCAGCACCTTGAAACACTATAAGAAGAAAATTGGAACAGAGAGCTGGAGAGGAGAAATATTGGGAGAGGGAGGCAGTGGCAGTGGCAGGGTTTCTACAAAGAGAAAATAAAGACCCACAGTCCTGAGACAGAACAATGGCTGGGAAATGAGGAAGCAGAGGGCTCCTGGGCAGCTAGGCAAGGCTGAAGGATGAAGCTTTCCAAGCAGTGTTAGCAATGCTGGTAAGGATATATAGGAACATTGTAGCAATGGTGAGGGTTTGAATTCTGTCCCTTTTATGAGAATAAAAAGGTCTGTTAAGTTACAATTTATAAAAACTAGTAGGCTAGTGAAGTTTCCACAGTGAAAATTAAAGAAGGCTAATAGCTAAATTAACTCTCTCAGTGAAATGTCACTATTCTTTCTCCTCCTGATATCATAACAAATACCCTTTAAAGAACAAATTATTGACTCACTACCATGGATACTATTGAAGAAACCTAGTACTGTTATGTAGAGTACAACACCGCTATGTCTAGTAATACTACCAGGGCAAATCTATCCAATCTTAAGAGTGTTCCATTCCAATCCAATACCCCTTCCTCTCTTGATTCCTCTCTCTCTACCCCTACCTCTTTCCTTCCCTCTCCCTCCCTCTCTACTCTATGTAATATACAAAATTTCTCTTCTTTTTCTTTTACAAAAGGATTAGCTTTGCAAATTCCAGATCATCAAAACTTTCCATGTTGTGTGCCCTCATACCTTTTCCTATAGGTCTCCTGATTCACAGGTGAGTACTCACTGTATCTTACATCTTCAGAACCAATTTACATCTTACTTAACCAGATTACTTTCTGAAATGAAAGCATACATTTCTTAAGGTATCCAGTGAACTATTAAATTAACTATGGATTATCCATAATAGGGCATATTTTTAAAAGCAGAAGTATCATAAGTCATATAAACAAAGCAGTATTAATAAATTAACATGTTTATCTTTTCTCTACCTGACATTATTTTAAGTTCTTCTAATTTTTCTCACCAAAAATGATAACAAAAGTTTATAATTTTAAGATTTCAAGAAACATTTATAAATATCAAAGGCTATGAGAAGAAAAGATATTTTGCTTTGGTTTAAGCTGAGACTTGATTGTAAAGGAGAAATGTAAAGTATACATAATCTTAACAGAGAGGCCACATGACAAATACATTGTTCTTATAGTAATCTATGCATCCTAAAGCTAGGCCTTGGGTGCAATGAGGACAGTTATCAAGTGGCACGATACCAGTTTTCTCTGCTGGCTGATGCTAATCACAAACACAAAGATATGTGGCCTATTTCACATTTAAACAGATATATCTGATTAGCACTATTTGCTGCCAACCTGATAGAAACAGTTGAACCGACACTAGCTACAAAAATATGACAGTTTAATACAGTAATACAGTAGTTGCCAGCCTTCCTAATGCTGTGACCCTTTAATATAGTTCTTCATGTTGTGGTAACCCCCAGCCATAAATTTATTCATTACTACTTCATAACTGTAATTTTGCCACTATTATGAGTCATAACATAAATATCTGATATGCAGGGTATCTGACATGCAGCATATCCAATATGTGTCCTCAAGGGATCAAGACCCACAGGTTAAGAGCTGCTGTTAACAAGTACTCTTTCACTGACTATACATGCTATGGGAACCAGCTAAGATAATGTACAGCAGGGCAATAAAAACCTAAAAAGTAACAAGCTGTTCCTAATTCCACAATGCCAAAAGAAAACATTTTACACACAGGTAATTAGGTCAAGTGTATCCAATAAACTACTACTACTACTACTACTACTACTACTACTACTACTACTACACACACACACACACACACACACACACACACACACACACACTCACTCACTCACTTTAGGCTTGATAAACTACAATGAGGAAATTCTTCAAAGACCACTTCCCTCAACTCTCACATATCTCAGGGATAAAGTGTCTAAAGCAGGAGCAAAACATCTTTTTAAGATTCTTTCCCCTGCTTATGTTGAGTGTCACCTTGCCAAAGCATTCCAAGTACAAAAGAAAACAAGAGCAGGATCCCGACAAGCAGGCAAAACAAAATCAAAAGAATTCTGGAATGTACCCCTGAATCTTCCCCAAAGGTACCCAGAGGACCTTTGTCACCAGATGAAGGCTGGGGTACACAGGACAATGACCAAAACTAAGTCAGAAGCTCTGGATTCTCCACAGGAGTCACACAGGGATAGAAACTTCAAGCAGCTTTACCAACACCTTAAATTCTCTTCCTTGGTAGAAATAACTAGAATTGACTCTCAGCCTTCACACATTTAAATTACCTGAATTAAAAAAACAAAAACTTCTCTGTCCTCTCCTCATAATCCTAAGTGCTATTACAGAAGGTTGTTTTCTCATAAGACACATACACATCCATCCCTAGATAAACCAGAAGAAAACCACAGCTAGTGTAAAATTACCATCTCCCAACAATAGGAGAGACTACTGTGGATCTTCCTACTTAGTCATTAATATACACTGTACATCCTCAATAAAATCATCTGACATTTCCATCTTAGTAACCTCTTTCTACAGCTCTTAAAATTTTCTTACTTCATTAGCTCAGTACATTAAAAGACACTCCTCAATAAAGCTAAACTCAATAAATCCATTGGTATTCTGGTAATGAATTAGTATCACCAAAAAATGAAAGAGAACAGACATTTCTACCAACAAATGGCATTTTGGAAAACTTAGGGAAACCCTCATCCTCATCACAAATAGAATACTGCACGGGAGGCTGAGGTGATGAGCCAGGGAGTGAAGAGCTTCCTGTAGAAGGACCTGGGTTCAGGGGCCTGGCATGCAGGCACAATCCAGGTCTGATGGTGCATTATCTGTAGCCACAGCACTAGAGAGACAGGATTTCTGGCAGCTTGGTCCCAAACAGTGAGGCTGAAATGGTGAAATCCACAATCAGTGAGAAACCCTGTCTCAAAAAATAAGCTGGAAAGTGACCAAGGAAAACAGTCATTGTTTGTCTTCCATACATACACACACACACTCGAATTCATGAAATGTGTCAATATATCCTTGAATGCAACTACCATTTAGTATTTATCTGTCACTCAACTGAAAACTTTCTACTCAAATATGCTTAAGATTATGCTTTGGCTAGACTATAATATGAAATTTGAGTTATATGTTACTTCAATAATTAAAATGAGAAAACAATGGGCATCTACTCTTTTTTAAAACAAGGTTATTAAAAAAAAACAAGGTTACATTTAGGCATAAATACTACGTTCAGCAACTACCCACTGGCTGTCAAAACAATGTCAATCTGTTGACTTTCTTGTACAATATGCTTTCTATAATCTGAATAGACATCACACTACTAATTTCGCATAACAGAAAAGTCACCAGTAATTTTAAGCTAACAAACGCTCTCAGATTAAGAAACCAAAAACAAAGCCGATCGTGGTGGCACATGCCTTTAACCCAGCACTCAGGAGGCAGAGGCATGAGGATGTCTGTGAGTTTGAGGCCAGCCTTGTCTACAGAGCAAGTTCCAGGACAGCCAGCACTGTTACACAGAGAAACCCTGTCTCAAAAAAACAAAAAAACTTTCCATAATGTAGAATTGTCATCGTTTTCATGTGTTTCAGCTGTGGTGAGGTGGTCAGGACTTGATGTACTAGCATAGTTGTGTTTTGTTGGAGTCATGTCTCACTGACTTCTGTTGTTTCTGGTTTTTCTCGGACCTGTAGCCATTTGGATGTTCTTAGCTGTCTGCTCCTGTTATCTTCTGGGCTTGGATCGAAAGGGGGCGCTTTGGTGCAGCAGTTGAATTACTTGGTGATCTGTCACTTTCCACTGGCTGTATGGGGCCTTGTGTGGAGGTTCTCAGTGTGTGTGTCTCCCAGGGATCACCCCTTCCTGTTTTGTCCCAATTGGGGACTCAGGTGAGGGGTTGTGATGGTGATGTGCTCCTGTAGATTCCTGGGATCCAACTAGTCTTCCTAGCGATGACAGAGCAGGTTGGCAGGCCTCAGGCTGTTGGGTGGAGTTGTAGCTCCCCCAACACTACTCTGAGATTCCATCTAACACCTGTCAGAATGGCTAAGATCAAAAGCTCAAATGACAGCACATGCTGGCGAGGGTTGTGCTCCATTGCTGGTGAGAGTGCAGGCTTGTACAACCACTATGGAAGTCAGTATGGCAATATCTTAGAAAACTTGGAATAGCTTTTCCTCAGGACCCAGCCACACCACTTCTGGGTATACACCCAAATGACTCCTCACGGAATCACAACGAAGTTTCCTCATCTATGTTCATAGCAGCCTTATTTATAATAGCTAGAAACTGGAAAGAACCCAGATGTCCCTCAACCGAAGAATGGATTAAAAAACTGTGATACATCTACACAATGGAATATTACTCAGCTATCAGAAACAATGAAATTATGCAATTTGCAGCCAAATGGATGGAACTAGAGAAGCTAATCCTGAGTGAGCTAACTCAGACTCAGAAGGATGCACATGGCATATATTCACTTATAGTAGGATTTTAGCTATATAGTACAGGATATCTATACTACAACCAACGCACCAAAGGGAACATGGACATATACTTTTTCTTTTTCTCCCTGTCAATGAGACACTTAGCCTTAGTGGTGCTGCCTTGTAGGCTCCCAGTGTATGAGGAAGCTCTCGGCCCACAAATGACTGCTCAACTGGGTGAGGGACTGTTATGCAGGGACACTCCACTCCAGAGGGGTGGGATGGAAGGGTTAGGGGGTAGAGGGTGGGAGGGCGGGGCTGGGAAGGGGGGAAAGAGGACAATATGATGGAGATGTAACCTGAAGCAACAAATAAATAAGTAAATGTATTTATTAAAAACAAAACAAAAAAGAAACCAAAAACTAGGTAGACTGCCCATGGGCCTTCTCCACACCCTCTGGTCCCTGAGACCCAATTCTCGGGGTTGCTCCTAATGCAGAAACAGGCCACCTCCCCCTGGCCTTACCTTCCTCCAGCCTCCAACACCAGCAAACATTCCCTGTGAACACAGGGAACACAGCTAAACAGGCCAGTAAAAAGGGTAATACACAGTCAACACACACGCTGAAAATTCAGAGAGGAAACAGAAAACAAGGAACAAAACTTCTATCCAACAAGGACAAACTCAGAAATCAGCACCTAGACCTATAATCACCCTGAACCCAGATTCCTAGACACCATAAGAACACAACAACAGCCAGAGCAATATGTCTCCACCAGCACCTAACTATGATACCACAGAAGGTCCTGAATATTCCAACATAGCTGAAGCATAAGAAAAATGTGAACAGAAACTACAGAGGCAAGCTTCACCAACAGAATATAAGCAATGGAATCACAGGCATTGAAGACACATAGAAGAAATAGATACATTGGCCAAGAAATGTAAAATCTAAATACCCCTGACATAAAACATCCAGGAAATGTGGGAGACTGTGAAAAGACCAAGCCAACAAATAACATAAATAGAAGAAAAAGAATACCAGTTCAAAGAAGAAAATTTTCCTAAATTAAAGGACATTCCTATTAAAGGTACAAGAAGCATACAGAACACCAAATGGAATGGACCATAAAAGAAACTCCCCTCACCACAAAATAATCAAAACACTAAACATACATATCAAGGAAAGAATATTAAAAGCTGGAAAGGAAAAATGGCCAAGTAACATATAAAGCCAGACCTACTAGAATCATACCCAACTTTTCAACGGAGACTCTAAAAGCCATCTGACAGAGGGCTAATAACCAAAATTTACAAAGAACTCAAGAAATTAAATGCCAAGAAACCAAATAATCCAATCAAAAAATGGGGAACAGGGGGGATCCAAGATGGCAGTGGCCCGCTCGGATGTATTTTGATCTGGGGGAAACAGTCAAAGGGGGGTGGGTGTTGCAGGATGCTGCACAAATGGGTCTGGTGGGCTCGAACCCCCTGGGCCTCACCCAACTACCCAGGGAACACTGGGGGTCCCTGGGCAGGACGCTCCCTCCCACTCTCGGACAGGCATGGAAGCTGCTGAATCCAGGAATCGGGATTCCCCCTCCCCCAACAGGAGAGACATGCCGGGTAAGTTCCAATCTAATACCCAGCTGGCAGACTCAGACCCCACCCAGAGATGATCTCCAGCCTGATGGGCACCCCCAGGTCTCCAACAGCCGATCCAGCTATCTGGCGAAAGCTTGCGACCCGTGGAACTGCACTCAGCTCGGCTACAGAGTGCCATCGGATGGCAGATTGCAACCCACTGCAGTATATGGGAACTTAGTCGAGGGTGACATCACTTGCTAGTCTCTACACCGGGGACGTGGGAACAGCAAGACTATTGGGGGTGAAGGCACATTTACCCACCACAGAAGCCAACCTTGGGCAAACTGTAAGGTATTTGCAAGTGCTGTATATCAGACTTTTTTACAAGTACTGGCCCTTTCAGCGGGGAACTAGAGCTTACATGTACACAGCTCCACCCCCCTGGATTAGTTAGGTCTCCACCGAGGAGGCGGGGCTGAATGACTCACCTTTCAGGGGTGGAGTAAGGCAATTCGACTCCTACACCAAAGCGCCCCCTGTGGACCCAACATGCCCAAACCTATGGGACACAATGAAAGCTGTGCTATGAGGAAAGTTCATAGCACTAAGTGCCTTCAAAAAGAAAATTGTGACAGCTCATATTAGCGAATTAACAGCTAAACTGGGTGAATTGGAAAAAAAAAGAAGCAAACACTCCCAAGAGGAGCAGAAGGCAGGAGATCATCAAACTTAGGGCTGAAATCAACAACTTAGAAACAAAAAGAACTATACAAAGAATCAATGAAACCAAGAGTTGGTTCTTCGAGAAAATCAACAAAATAGACAGACCCTTAGCCAAGTTAACTAAAAGACAGAAGGAATAAACCCAAATCAACAAAATCAGAAATGAAAAAGGAGAAATAACAACAGACATTGAGGAAATCCAGAGAATATTTGGATCCTACTTTAAAAATCTATACTCCACCAAATTTGAAAACTTATGTGAAATGGACAATTTTCTTGATAGATTCCACCTACCGAAGCTAAATCAAGATCAGATAAACAGATTAAACAGCCCTATGACCCCTAAGGAAATAGAAACAGTCATTAAAACTCTCCCAACTGAAAAAAGCACAGGGCCAGATGGCTTTAACACGGAATTCTACCGGACCTTCAAAGAGGAGCTAACACCAATACTTTTCAAACTCTTTCACCAAATAGAATCTGAAAGAACATTGCCAAACTCATTCTATGAGGCCACAGTCACCCTGATTCCTAAACCACACAAAGACCCAACAAAGAAAGAGAATTTCAGACCAATCTCCCTCATGAATATACATGCAAAAGTACTTAAAAAAAATACTAGCAAACCAAATTCAAAAACACATCAAAAGTATCATACACCATGATCAAGTAGGCTTCATCCCAGGAATGCAGGGATGGTTCAACATACGAAAGTCTATCAACATCATTCACCATATAAACAAGATGAAGGAAAAAAAACCACATGTTAATCTTGCTAGATGCAGAAAAAGCATTTGACAAAATCCAACACCCCTTCATGTAAAAAGTTCTGGAGAGAACGAGCATACAAGGACCGTACCTAGAAATAATAAAGACAATATACAGCAGGCCAGTGACCAACATCAAATTAAATGGAGAGAAACTTTAAGCATTTCCTCTAAACTCAGGGACAAGACAAAGATGTCCACTTTCACCATATCTCTTCAACATAGTACTTGAAGTTCTTGCTAGGGCAATAAGACAACTAAAGGAGATCAAGGGGAAAAATATTGGAAACGAAGAAGTCAAATTATCCCTATTTGCAGATGATATGATAGTATACATAAGCGACCCCAAAAATTTCACCAGAGAACTCTTACAGCTGATAAACACCTTCAGCAAAGTGGCTGGATACAAAATTAATTCAAAAAAATCAGAAGCCCTTCTTTATACAACAAATAAATGGGCTGAGAAAGAAATAAGGGAAACAACCCCACTCACAAATGCCACAAACAACATAAAATACCTGGGGGTAACTCTAACCAAGCAAGTAAAGGACCTGTACAACAAGAACTTCAAGACCTTGAAGAAAGAAATGGAAGAGGCCTTTAGAAGATGAAAAGATCTCCCATGCTCATGGATAGGTAGGATCAACATAAAAAAAAAATGGCCATTCTACCAAAAGCAATATATAGATTCAATGCAATTCCTATCAAAATACCAATACAATTTTTTATAGACTTGAAAAGAGCTATTCTCAATTTCATATGGAACAACAAAAAGCCCAGAATAGCTAAATCAATCCTGTACAATAAAAAAACATCTGGAGGTATCACCATCCCAGATTTCAAGCTGTACTACAGAGCAATAGTTGTAAAAACAGCATGGTATTGGTATAGAAACAGACCAGTAGATCAATGGAATTGAATTGAAGATCCAGAAATAGACCCACACACTATGGCCACCTAATTTTTGACAAAGAAGCCAAAATGGCACAATGGAAGAACGAAAGCATCTTCAACAAATGGTGCTGGTCCAACTGGATGTCCACTTGTAAAAGAATGAAATTAGACCCATACTTATCACCTTGTACAAAACTTAAGGCCAAGTGGATCAAAGACCTTAACATAAGACCTGTCACACTAAATCTACTAGAAGAAAAAGTGGGAAAAAACCTCGAACTCATTGGCACAGGTGACAACTACCTGAACAGAACAGCAACAGCTCAGGACCTGAGATCAACAATCAATGAATGGGACCTCATAAAACTGAAAAGCTTCTGTAAGGCAAAAGACACTGTCATTCAAACAAAACGGCAGCCTACACACTGGGAGAAAAACTTCACCAACCCCACATCTGACAGAGGGCTAATATCCAAAATCTACAAAGAACTCAAGAAATTAAATGCCAAGAAACCAAATAATCCAATCAAAACATGGGGGACAGAGCTAAATAGAGAATTCACAAAGGAGGAATCCCTAATGGCTGACAGACACTTGAAGAAATGCTCAACATCCTTAATCATCAGAGAAATGCAACTCAAGATGACTCTGAGATTCCATCTCACACCTGTCAGAATGGCTAAGATCAAAAGCTCAAATGACAGCACATGCCGGTGAGGGTGTGGAGAAAGGGGAACCCTACTCCATTGCTGGTAGGAGTGCAGGCTTGTGCAACTACTATGGAGGTCAGTATGGCGATACCTTAGAAAACTGGGAATAACTTTGCCTCAGGACCCAGCCATACCACTTCTGGGTTTACACCCAAATGTCTCCTCACAGAATCATAAGGAAGTTTCCTCATCTATGTTCATAGCAGCCTTATTTGTAATAGCTAGAAACTGGAAACAACCCAGATGTCCCTCAACCAAAGAATGGGTTAAAAAATTGTGGTACATCTACACAATGGAATATTATTCAGCTATCAGAAACAATGAAATTATGCAATTTGCAGCCAAATGGATGGAACTAGAAAAGCTCATCCTGAGTGAGCTAACCCAGACTCAGAAGGATGCATATGGCATCTATTCACTTATAGTAGGATTTTAGCTATATAGTAGAGGAAATTGATACTACAACTAACACACCAAAGGGAACATGGACATAGACTTTTCATTTTATTTTATTTCTATTTTTTATCATTTTTATCTGTTTGTCTGCTTATTTGTTTGTTTGTTTTTTAGTTCTCTCTCCTGGGTAATGAGACACTTTTCACTGGTGGTACTGCCTCATAGACCCCCAATGAATGAGGAGGCTCTTGGCCCTCATATGACCTCTGAACTGAGATGAGGGACTGTTATCTAGGGACACCCCACCCCAGAGAAATGAGATGGAAGGGTTAGGATGTAAAGAAAAAAAATGAAATGTGAAGTTTCAGCTTTTTGCTACTAATTGTCATAAACTGTTTAGGATAATTAAGAAATGCAAACTAATAGTCATGCAAGCCGGTCATTGTGTTAGGTACTATGACAGTCTATTATAGTTATTTTCTAAGCTAATCAGAAATAAAGCTGCTAAGAGACAAGCAACATCTGCTTATTCTAATATAAGAGATAGATAGGGCTTCTTCAAAAACCTCAAGAGATCTGCAGAATATGGCATTCAAAGATGTTTTCTTAACTTTAGATTTTTTTTTATATCGAGACATATCAACTCCTGACAGCACCCCCTATTCTACTCCAAATAGAAGATGAGCATTGAAGAATCTCCAATGGGAGATGATTGAATTAGTCGCAAGCCTATCTCTTGGCAGGAAAAAACCCTTGCTCCAACTGTAGACAGAATGCTGTCCAAAAAGGACAAAACTTGGAGCCAGGTAAGTCGACAGCCTGGCTCTGCCAAGACAGGGTAGGCAAGTCCTTAATAACCTCTGCTCTACAATCAATGTCTGTCAGAGAAACGGGCCGAACGACTGAGGATCGATGCTGTAATGTATGGAGAGAAAATGGGAACTGCCCAGGCATCCACTGGTATGTCACTTCTTAGTTTGGGAAGCTGCAGGCCCTGTACTTCCTATAAAATCAAATATATTTATCCCTCTCAGGTCTTTGAGGTGGTTGAAGAATAGATAGCTAGAGTCTCATAATTAAATTTTGAGTTGTTTAAGAGTCAAGAGAGTGTTATAGATCTAGGATGATGCTTTTAAAATTGTGTTGCAAGTTAGTATGAATGTTGAGTTAGACATAGAACTTTAAACTCATGGAGATGATTAGATAGTAGAAAGTTAAAGTCAGGTACCAAATACATATGGACTGGACATTGAGAATGTACGCTAAGCCATATAACCCTCATAACTGTGGCCTAATTACCTCTGTTGTTTTGTATTGTATCTATTATTATAAGAGAAAGAACCATTTGTTGGACTGAAAACGGGAACTGTTGGGGGAAATGAGATATACCTTAAACTTAACAAAAAAAAGGGAAGAGAATGGGGGTTGAAGGTGGGAGGGTGGGACTGGAGGGGGGAGTAGGGAGGGGAATGCGATTGAGATGTAACTTGAAGAAATAAAAAAATAAATTATTTAAAAAAAATGGGGAACAGAGCTAAATAGAGAATTCACAAAGGAGGAATTCCTAATGGCTGAGAGACACTTGAAGAAATGTTCAGCATCCTTAATCATCAGAGAAATGCAACTCAAGATGACTCTGAGATTTATTCTCACACTTGTCAGAATGGCTAAGATCAAAAGCTCATATCACAGCACATGCTGGCGAGGGTGTGGAGAAAGGGGAACTCTCCTCCATTGCTGGTGGGAATGCAGGCTTGTGCAACCACTATGGAGGTCAGTGTGGCGATATCTTACAAAACTTGGAATAGCTCTGCCTCGGGAGCCAGCCATACCACTTCTGGGTATACATCCAAATGACTCCTCACCGAATCACAAGGAAGTTTCCTCATCTATGTTCATAGCAGCCTTATTTGTAATAGCTAAAAACTGGAAAGAACCCAGATGTCCCTCAACTGAAGAATGTGGTACATCTACACAATGGAATACTACTCAGCTATCAGAAATGAAATCAATCAATCAGCCAAATGGATGGAACTATAGAAGCTCATCCTGAGTGAACTAACCCAAACTCAGAAGGATGCACATGACATCTATTCACTGATAGTCAGATTTTAGCCATATAGTACAGGATAACTATACTACAACCAATGCACCAAACGGAACATGACCATAGACTTTTTTCCTGACAGTGAGACACGTTTCCCTAGTGGTGCTGCCTTGTAGATCCCCAGTGTTTGAGGAGGCTCTTGGCCCTCATATGACTGCTGAACTGGGGTTGGGGACTGTTATGTAGGGACACTCCACTCCAGAGGAATAGGATGGAACAGATAGGGGGTAGAGGGTGGGAGGGCGGGACTGGGAAGGGTGGAAAGAGGACACTGTGATGGAGATATAACCTGAGTAATAAATAAATTAATTTAAAAATAAATAAAAACCAGAAGGTCCTGGACAGATGTGCTGCAGACTCTAAGAGACCATAGAGATACTAGCCCAGACTGCTATATCCAACAAACTTTCAATCACCATCAATGGAGAAAATAAGATATCCATGATAAACTTAAACATATCTATCTACAAATCTAGCCCTATGGAAGAGCTAGAAGGAAAACTCCAAAGCAAGGAGATTAACTACACACATGAAAAAAAGAAATAATCTCACACCAGCAAAACCAAAAGAAGGGAAACACACACACCACCATCAACAACAACATAACAGGAATCAAGAATCACTAGTCATTGATATCTCTCAATATAAATGAACTCCATTTCCCAACAAAGAGACACAGACTAACAGAATGCATTAAAAAAAAGGACCTATCATTCTGCTGCATACAAGAAATACACCTCAACATCAAAGACAAAAATTACCTTGGAGTAAAAAGCTGCAAAAAGATTTTCCAAGCAAATATACCTAGGAAGCAATCTGTTATAGCCATTCTAATATCTAACAAAGTAGACTTCAAACCGAAATGAATCAAAAGATGGGGAAGCACATTTCATACTCATCAAAGGAAAATTCAACCAAGATGACATCTCAGTTCTGAATATCTATGCCCCAAATGCAAGGATAGCCATATTTGTAAATGAAAAGAAAAAAAATTACTACAGCTTAAAACATACATTGACCCTCACACACAGGTAGCAGGAGACTTCAATACCACACTCTCACCAATAGACATGTCATCTAGACAAAAACAGAAATGCTGGAGATAACTGATGTTATAAACCAAATGAACCTATGAAATCTCTACAGAACATTTCACCAAAAACAAACTCTTTCTCAGCACCTCACAGAACTTCCTCCAAAATTAACTCAGACATACTCAGTCACAAAACAAGTCTCAACAGGCACAATAAAATTGAAATAACCCTTGCATTCTATCAGACCACCATGGATTAAAGCTGGATTGCAACAATAACAGAAACAACAGAAAGCCCACAAACTCATAGAAACTGAACAATTCTCTATTGAATGACAACTGGGTCAAAACAGAAATAAGAAAGAAATTAAAGAATTTCTAAAATACAATGAAAGTAAATACATAACATACCCAAACTCATGGGACACAATGAAAGCTATGCTAAGAGGAAAGTTCCAGCACTAAGTGCCTACATAAAAAATTAAAATCAAAATAAATAAAATAAAAAATTGGAAAGATCTCATAATAGCAACTTAACAGCACAACTGAAAGGTCTAGAAACAAAAGAATCAAACATACCCAAGATGGCAGGAAATAACCAAACTGAGGGCTGAAATCAATAAAAGATAAACAAAACAATACAAAGAATCAATAAAACAAAGAGTTTGTTCTTTGAGGAAATCGACAAGATAGACAAACCCTTATCCAACCAAACTAACTAAAACTCGGAGAGAGAATATCTAAATTAACAAAATCAGAAATGAAAAGGGGGATATAGCAACAGACACCAAAAATTTGATTTTTGGAAATCCAAAAAATCATTAGGTCATACTTCAAAAAACCTATACTACACAAAACTGGAAAATCTAAAAGAAATGGACAATTTAATTGATAGAGTCAGAACTGGCCATCTTTTGTAGCCAATCAAGGCTTCCATTGGTGGGGCTGTTGAGTTGTTGGCCAAGGGGTTCCCATGGAAATCCCTACACAACCCAGGCTGATGCTAGGACAGAAGGTCACTGTCTGAAAACTGACAGCTGGGCCCAATGCCAAGGACAACTTCCACACAGCTCATTGAACATAGAGAGGTCAAGTTGGTGTGGGCTTGAAGACTTCACACCTACACTCTAGTGTCATCAGTGTGGGAAAGGTACTCTACAGAAAGAGAAACCTTGACCTCAGTCCAGCCACGAAACCCTCCACCTACAAGTTGTCCTGCTTGCAAGATGTGCTGGGGCAATGGTGGTACAGAATTTGTGGGAGTAGCCAACTGATGTCTGGTTTAACTTGAGTCCAATGCCACAAAGGGGCACTCATGCACTACACTACCTGGATGGCCAGGAACTGGAGACTGAATAGCCCAGGCACCTAGGGTAGAACCAAACACCACTGGAGATAGATAGATAGATAGATAGATAGATAGATAGATAGATAGATAGATAGATAGATAGA
>CAJQZJ010001694.1:23772921-23792568 GCA_907164525.1 Lophiomys imhausi | reverse complement strand
AGATAGATAGATAGATAGATAGATAGATAGATAGATAGATAGATAGAGAGAGAGATAGATAGAGAGAGAGATAGATAGAATGATTCCTGATGATATTCTGCTATACTCAGATCAATGCCTTGTCCAATCAGCATCAGAGAGTCTTCCTCTGGCAGTGGATGGGAGCAGGTGCCAGCATTATGCAGAGAGTTTTTAAATTAGAGGTCCCTCCCCTTGGAGATCAGAGAACCCCTTAGAAAAGGGGGAGGAAAGGCTGTAGGAATCAGAGGAGATGAAAGACACCAGGAGAACATGGTCCACCAAATCAACTAAGCAGGGTACATACATATGGGCACATGGAGGCTGAAGTCGCAAGCCTGAAATGATCTATACCAGATCCTCTGAGAATATTTTATGGCTGTTAACTTGGGTTCGTTTTTGATTTTTTGTCTTTTGTTTTTTTTTTTAATTGGTTGGTTGTTTTGTTTTGGTTTTGTTTTATGTGTGGGAACTCCTAACAGTGGAGCAGGTGTATCTCTGACTCTTTTGCCTGCTCTTGGGGCTCTTTTCCTCTCATTGGGTTGCCTTGTCTAACCCTCAATATGAGGGCTTTTGCCTTGTCTTAACTATATCTTGTTTTGTTCTGTTTTGCTGTTGTCTCTTGAAGGCTTGCTCTTTTCTTAAGAGGAAACAGTAGGGAAGTGAATATGGGGTAGAAGGGAGGTGAGGGAAAGTTGGGAAGAGTGGAGGAAGGGGAAACTGTGGTCAGTATATATTGCATGAGAGAAGAATCTATTTTCAATTAAAATAAAAAATAAAAGAAACTGAAAACTATTATAAACTTGGGTTTTTCCATCAATTACTGACTTCACTTTTCTAGATCAAATGCAAAATTTCTCTTAGTAATCAAGTCTATAATGTCATAAATCCACAAGTTGTGGAATTCTCTCAATAAGAAAAAAATGAGGAGAATGGGAATAATTGATAATCTACCCACTTTACCACGGGCTTTTTAATGAGCAAATCAATACATTATTGATTTATCATATCAGCAAAACTGATACATTATCATGCATCAGTTTAAATAATGAAGAAAAGAGGCTATAATGAAATTGTCTGGCCTCCAGGGTTCCCAGCTTAGTCTAGGAAGAGGAAGGCCAATTCACCAGAATCTCTCTCAAGCTGAAACTGCTGAAACATGTGTCTCATAGTTTTCCTGTACTGTTAATTAATAATTTTATGTGTGTTGTATTCTCTGTAACAGTATAACAGAGAAAATTAACATGACAAAGTGCAGAAATGTCAAAATGAGGCCTATTAGTACGAAGACAGCAAGTTTTTCTAAGACTCAAAAAATAACTTACTGCTGAGGCTTTAAGAATTCACACTTGTAAAGGAACACCGAAGTCATTCAGTCTATATCCTAGAGAACCAAGATCACCCATTAGGCAAAAAAATGATTTGGGACTGCTTTGTTTTTCAAGCTTTCCACGGCTTCTAGTACAGTGAGGTTCACCTCAACCACTCACACTGGCAGATACTGAACAGACTGAGAAAAGGAGGGCTGTGCTCCCCATCACAGCTGTGTCACCTGGCTCAGTTTTCACACTCGTCCTTAAAGACACAGACACTCAGAACATTATTACCACTCTTGCTTCATTATCACTAATATCGTTCATTGTTCATGCCACACATTTGCAAACTGTGCTGCACCAAAAGCAGAAGCCTTTTCTCTGTATTTTCATGAGATGAGGAAACACCTACATAAGGGGTTGCTTGCAGTATATGACCCATAGAGTCAGCTGCTTATAAAGAATAACTCAGACTTCAGCATAATTGATGCCTGAAAATAAATCACATACATCAACATCTCAAAGAGCAAACAATGTTTAACCAATGTTTAATTACAATAAAAATAATATTATAACCTAAATAATCTAATATATAGGTCAGTATACACATTTTGTCTTAGACCCATAGAAAATAGACCTATAAAAAAAAAACAAATTTCTCAAATTCATATTTTATCACAGCTAGAAATCAATTGTATTTAGAACATTTTCACATAAAACCATTTTAATAACCAGTTTTTACTATTTTTATGACTTCATTTCCTATACTTAAGACTTTATATTTGGTAGCCTTACAAATATGTAATAGTAAGAACAATGAAAATACCAATGATGTATTCAAAAAGCTACTTCTTCCAATACCATTGGCAATAAAACTATTGAGTGACAAACCATTGTTTTGGGGAGTTCATAAATGCTCTAAGAAAAATCTGACAAAAGTCTGTAAAATAAAATTCTCATCTAATAAAAATATTTCTACCCAAATATTTTTATGCATGTACATACTTAATGTAAACAATGGATACTTAATATTTTTGTCATGTAGTAATGACATGAATTGTCTAAGTGCTGCGTTTACATTATTCCTCACAGCAACTATGATCTTATTGTATGTATAGTGGATCAAGGCACAACAAGATTCAACACGGTGCACAGAGTTGGTCAACGGCAGAACTGAGATCAAACATGATGCCACCATGATTTCTGAATTGCTACTCTAATATAAAGCACACAGAGTTCCTGGCAAGTGACTAGTAGGTACTTGTACTTACTTGGTGATAATTCTGGATTTCCTTTCAGGTTCATCATTTTTGGAATGGAAGGACCATACACATCTACATCTAACAAGCCAACCGCCTTGGACTGCAAGAAAACCAAATTCACTGTAAGATTATTCATCATGTTCACAGGACAAAAAAAAAAAAAAGGCTACACAGCAATAAGTCTATTAAAAAAGAAAATGTAAGATATTTCAAAATCATAACCTAAGCAATAGGAAGTATAAATTGCCCAGGATACTTTTTAAATTAGTGTTACATTTAGATAACTAATTGTAATATTATTATTAGTTATATTACACTATCTAAATGTAACCTCGGTCAGGTCTCCTGTACCGTCTCAAGAAAACTAAGACCTTTTGACCTAAGCATGATTTCTGAGAACTAACAAGGAAGATGCAAACAAAATTGGAATAATTAATAAATGCCTAACAAATCCCCAAGATGATGGAATACTGACTTCTGGAAGGCCCTAAATTACCAGATGAAAAAAAATTCATGGAAACAATATTCTACTATAGAACGTAAAGAATTCTGTTGTGTATCTGGCAAGAGAAGGGGATGGCAAGAAGGCTATTGGTAGATATAATACAGGACACTCCTTACATACAGACCACAACTAAATTCAGAAGGCCTTCTGAAAGACTCAGAAACAGCTCACTACTGTTTTCTTTGATGGCCTTGTCCAGCTGAGAAGTGTAGAAAATCCTTAAGGGTCTCTGTCAGGTGCTAATTAATCAGTAACTTAAGGAATTAAAAATAAAATGTGCTACTCATAAATATACTTTCCCTCTACCTTCAAATCTATCTTTGTTGGTTTTTCCCATCTATGAGTACGCAGGCTAATACTAACTGACCCCAACAAGTTTTACACCTCTCCTCTCGCTATCCCCAAACTCTAGCAAGAAAACACTCATAATCTCTCAATAACAACAAGAAATTCAAGAAACTGAAACAACCCTAAATGTTCCATGATACCTGTTTCCAAACATACAATTACTCACCAACCCATACCATCTGGTCCTGTAAACATACAAAACAAGGTAAATTTAACATTAAGTTCCTAATCTTACTATTACTCAATTTGCAGTTCTAAGAGAACTACTGAGTATCCCTATATGACTTGGTCTCCTAGGTGTGAGGAGAGGAGACTGATGTCTGTCTATATTGAAATCCCAGACTGATTTAAAATAGATAAGAAATCAAAGAGGATATTTTGCTTTTAATAGGATGATTACATATCAAATTTAGTTTTTAATGCATTGAGGTAGCAGCTATAAAAGGGAGAACACTCCTGAGAAAATCTGCTACATTTAACAAACAGGAGAACTTAATCAGACTACAAGAAAAGTGAATTTACTGTGAATTAAAAACATTTCAAATGGGGCTATTGAGAAAAATAGCTAAGCTTCTTCTGATACTATCTCATTGAAGGATTATTTCTGTAACAACTTCAAGGGTTAAAAAAACTAGCATAAAAAATATATCTCAATTTTAAAATGTAAGGTTATTTCTCCTCTTATCTATATTAATGTTGGTTTTGCAGGAACTTGAAGGAGTGAGGTGTTATATTTTAAAGTTATCTAATTATTCCTTTCAGGTAAAATAATTCAACCTTTGAAATTAGTGTTCTTGCAAAACAAAACTTAACTGTACAAACTAAGGACATGCACACTCCAAGGTATGGCTAAGCGGGAGGTTATTATTGTAGATGTAAGGGAGAGAAGCACTCAGGCTTCAAGAGCCCAGAGTAGACAGAGAGTAGACTGAACATGGCCAGCAGACTAGACTTGGCCATAAAAGGAAAGAAGAGGGGGTTGGGGAGAACAAGAGAGAAAAAAAGAGGAAATAATGAGAGAGGGGTAAGGGAGCACAGTCAAAATAGCAGTGTTATAAGGATAATGAGAAGGGAGGTGGGGAAACCCATGAGCTGGAAAAGATTAGGGTTAGGGACTGTATGAGAAGAACCAGGATGCCAGCAAGGACTCTGAGGAGTGTAACAAGTACTTGTGATACTGAGGGAACCTGGAGGCCAGCATGGTATGCAAACAGGCAGCAGAGAAAGCCATTTGTCACCTCTGCCAGTGATAAAAGAACTAGCTCCTTAGGTAGAGGGGAACAGGCTTCACAAATTCCTGAGGAATGCTGGCTTTTGTTTAACTGCCAGAATTAGGACCTGAAAATAACCAAGTGTCATACTCTAAGACTGCACCAATTTTATCATTGCTAGATTTTCAAGTTTCCTTCAAAATGTGGGGATCCATCTTCTATCTTATCTTCTAGAAGAAAACTAGGCCTTCCTCATTAACCCTGAGTACTACAGTCCAAGAAACAAATAGAGATTTCCCTTCACATTTGCAGTGGTAAGAATAGACTTTACATACATGACTATGACGGCTAACATGCACTGTCACACACACAAAAGAGGGACAGCATGATTACAAGGTTTAGGATCTACATATCTCACTTACTCCTTGCAGCAATACAATGCTGGTATTTTCCCTACTATGTATGGTGAGAAGGAAGGGAGACTAACACTTTCAGTAACCATGTTTTTGTCTTTAATTGTTTTATGCTTTCTTTCTTATGATGAAACAGAATTAAACACAACAAAACAAAATTCATCAGTCTATACTAGACTCTTAGCACAATATAACAAAAGACTTAAATAGTAAACACATTTTTTCAGCAAGTTGTATTTATACATATTTGTGCGTATATATATGTATCAATAATAATCACAAAACTATCAACCTGGGAAAGGGGACATGGGAGGGGTCTGAGGGAAGGAAGCCTATATAATGTTACTTACATGCATGTTTTCGGGGCTGACCACATGGCAGTGGACAACCAATTGGTGTGCTCCCCCCTGGAGAAGAGCACCTCTCCAGCTCCCAGCTTTCCTCAGGTGCCTATAGTTCTCTATGTAGGGCTTTTCTCTGTCCATTTTGGCAAGTTCATTGGTGTCGCCCTTTTTCAGCTCACATTTGGGCAGTCATGTTGGTGAGATTTTTATGAGTATAGCTTCTGGTGTTACTACTAGTAGATACAATCTCACATCAAATTCCTTGATCCTGTGACTCTTACCATCTTTCTGACCCTTCTTCCACAATGTTCCCTGAGCCTAAGCTGTGAGACTTTTTGTAGATACAGCTATCGCAACTGAGATTCACAACTGTATTTTGATTAGTTGTGGTTTTTTGTACTGGTCTCTATCTTTTGAAAAGAGAAGTTTTCTTGATGAAGGGTAAAGACTTCAAGACTACAGTTCATCACTGAAAGAAGTCATAGTAGGAACTGAAGCAAGAGCCTGGAGCAGAACTAAAACAGAGACCATGAAGGCACCTACTTTCTGGTTTACTTCCACTGGCTCACTCAGCCACGCTTCTTCCATAGCCCAGGCCCACCTACCTAGAACCAGCACACCCGAAGACTGAGCAGCGGAGGCAATTCCTCAGCTGAAGGTTCCTGTTTCCCAGGTGTGTCCAGTTAACAACTGCTGCAAACTATGACATCTGTTAGGTAGGCTTCTATTTTAAATATCTAAATAATCTTTAATTTAAATTTAAATTTTAAATTCCAAGATTTAAATTCTATAACTATAGGAAAGTAAATGAACAAGGTAGGTTACAAATAAATGAACTTAGCGGTGTTCAGCTAAGTCTCAAAATATTTTCCACCTCCTTTTTCCCTTAATCAAGAAAGCTTCAATTGGAATTTTCTTTATCTTTAATTTTAGCCAGACTTAACAAAAAGAATCACTACAAACACCTTATAAATACACAGCAAATAAAATCACTATTAGCAAAAGCAACTGCAAGCTTACTACTGTAAAATGTAATGGTCATCTTTATCATCATAAACTTAGCTAAATGCACTATCATCTAACAATATACTCTTTTTCTAACTCTCAATACCTACCAGATAACATAAGACAGACCAAACCTAAAGATACCATTTAGATTTTTGGATTGTTCCTTTATAATATATACCAACCTTTGAAAGCCGTTAAAGGTGGCAGAATTATTCAGAGTGATTATACTGTTTCATTACTACTGTATGAAAGCTGCAATTTGAGAGCCTACACGTCCTCTTTTTTTGTGTTGAATTTCAAAGGCAGCAAAACAGTCCTGATACTGCTTTGTTCTTCCAGCAGAATTTATCATGAAGACTGTAAAGCTTCTGACATGTTCCTTTTATCCCTCTTGTCTACTAATATAACCCATCAAAACAACATCTGAGAGCACTCCCACCCAATTATTCCTAAATAAATATTCCTTTCAGACTTCCCTTAAGCTTGTCCTTTCCACAGACATACCCAACTAAGAGTCCCATGATTCCCTGCATATTATATTCAATGTAATCTTAGACTGGTAATTGGTATAATTCAATTTGGAGTTGATCCAAGCCTCTTCTTTCTTGTCTTTCTGCCTATCTCTGAGTCAAGCTGTCAGTCAAAAGAACTTCAGTCTCTTACTAGAGAAAAGCATGTTTCCTGATTCTGTCAGCTCGGATTAAATAAGGATCTGGCTGTCAGAAGAACTAATGGTTGAACAAAGTACAGAGAACAGTTTCCTATTCCTTATCAAAGGGATATCTAAATGTCCAAGTTCAGTCCAGAAAGACAAAGGAACAAGGGCATCATGAAGGAAAAGGTTCACCCGACGGGTTGAAGCACAACTAGAGAGTCCTCGTGGATAGACAAGAGTCTTAAACGACAAAGTCATTGTTCGTAAAGGAGCTGAAAAAGTGAAAATGAAAAAAGAATGATTTCTAACTTGGAACTTTATTTTTAGAGCAGAAACAAACCTAAGAGGTTACCGCTGGCTTCTAAACAAACCGATGGGCTAGCAAGATGGCTCAGTGTGTAAAGGCACTGCAGCCAAACCTGATCACCTGAATTCTATTCATGGGACCCACTGATGGAAGGAGAAACCAACCCCCAAACTTGTCCTCTTACCTCCATATATGCACCATGGCATGTGTATGCACACCACACCTTACCATAGACACAAAATAAATGTTAAAAACAACAACAACAAAAACATCTGTTTCAAAAGAAACTGATAACAAAACTGAGGCCCAGAAATGAAGTCAGAGTCAGATTCAGGATTCAACTCTTTCTCCAACTTATCACAAAGCCTAAATGTTAATATATGTCAATATGCATAAATATTTGTAATATATAAATGTTTATATATTATATATAATATAATATCTATATATATATAAATGGCTTCAGCCATTTATCTTTTATCATTGACTACCCTCAGATATATTCCCTCTCTGTAGTTTCTTAAACACTTAAGGTACAGTTCAGTCTAAGGACTTTCACAGCTGCTACTCCTCTGGCCCGAAATCCTGCACCGCATTTCTCTACCATCCAGCCTTCAACCTCGTCTCCCCTAACTTCCTTCATGCATTAAATATGACATTCACTGGCCACCCTAAAATTATAATACCTTCTCCACTACACTTGACTTTTCCTAATCTATTTCCCAGTTTTTTCTTTCTTAGTAAATATATGAGTAGTCGACACTACACCTTTTCTTTTCGTTATGTTTCTCCCAAGAGAATGTAAACTACACTAGGAGTGGGCAATTTTGTAGGTTTTGTTCACTACTGTTCACAGAGAACATGAAACAATATGCACTCTCGGAGATTCCCTGATCCATCCCATGAATCCTGATGCACTAGTAATCGGTTGAGGGTACCAAAGTACTTCCATAAAACTGTAGTCTATGGTGTAAGATGAGCAGAGTGTGAAAAGCAGAAAGGTACATAGTACAGGAAAGAGAGAGAGAAACGTCTGCTACAAGATCTAAGTCATGGAGCCAACAGGAAGTAACTTTGCAGAGGTTCTCTTTAAATGTATATATGTTGGATTTCTGTCTGTGGCAGGGTCTCAATATGTACCCCAAACTGCCTAGACTTCACTATGCATCGCCATCTGGCCTAGAACTTTCAATCCCCTTGACTCAACCTCCTGACTGCAGGTCCCCTGGGCGCTGGGATCATAGGTATGTGCCAATATGCTAAGCTTTATTTTTGTCATATGTGTAGTCAATTAACATTGTATAAAAACACATGTATACAAAATTATTCATTGCTTATCTAAATTCAAATTTAAATGGGTACTGCAGTGGTTAGTGCTAACTAGAAACCTGACAGAATCTAGACTAACCAGGAAAATAGGCTTCTGAGCATAGCTGTTGGGGGTTGTCTTGTCTGTGTTAACTACGGTGAGAAGACTCACCTAATGCAGATGGGATGGCTCCCTGGCTGGGATCCTAGACCATGTAAGTGGAGAAAGTAGGCAGGGCAGCACCCAAGACTGTGAGTCACAATAAACACCTTTTCCCTTAAATTGCTTTGCCAGGGTATCTTATCACAGCAACCAAAAAATAAGTTATGACAGTGTCCTGTATTTTTGCTTGTCCAGCACCTCTCAACAGAGAAACCAGGAAGATTCAGTTAAAGTTGGGTCATATTATTCTACTCAACACCCTTCAGTACACCACATTCCTCATTTCCTGCACGGAGGAGCCAAGGTTCTCACTACCTTTCTCCAGATCTCACATAATCTAGCCTATTTTCCCCAGCCCCCCTCCTATCTCTTTACTCCATGGATTTTTCACTATGCTTTGTCTAGAAGCCACTTCTGTGGCTTTCCTACTATTCTTTGAAGGGTACATCCTAGCCTGTGCACTAGCTAGCTAGTCCTTCTGGTACTCTCTCTTATACAGCACACTCTTTCACATCTCTGCTGCTAAAAGTGTGATTTTTTTTCTTCAACAAAGCTTACTCTGTTCATTACAAACCCTCACTCATCTCTCATGCATTTATCTACCCCTTATTCCAAGTGACTTTTTTTGCCTCCTGACATACTATTAATCATGCACTATGAGGACAGAGCTATCCTCCAATAATGTCTGAGTGAATGAATGAACTAATGAATGAATAAACAAACTTCCATTTGTTCCTCATTAAAATCTTAGGAGTGAGTGGCTATATAACTCCTGAGGCCCTCACTTAGGTTTTAAGAGTCAGTGATTTCATGTAATTCCCTCTCCTTATAGTTCTACGATAATGTGTTAAGATGGAGGACTCAAAGATCAGGTAATACATGCAAGCTTGTATTAGCCATGCACGGTTGTACATGCCTACAGTCCCAGCACTCAGAACGCTGGGGCAAGAAGCTCAGAAGTTCAAGGCCAGCCAGGGCTACAAGGTAAGTTCTAGACCAGTTCTGACTATACAGTGAGCCCCTAAATCAGACCCAAACCTCCCCCAGCACATACACTATACATATGGGTATGTATGGGTGTGTATTTTAGTATTAGAGAAAAGCTTATATTAGTGTGCTGATACTTATATTAATCCTAGTACTTCTTATGTTAAAGAAAGATCATGAGTTCAAGGTCAGCCTAGGCTACAAGAGCAAGATTCTGTCTAAAATAAAAATAATATGAAAAAAATTTAAGTGGGTTAGAAGTGTCCTTGCAATCTACTCCTAACGAACACACTCTTCCCAAGAAACTCTTCCATGAGCTTCCCTTCACTATTGATCTCCCCATGCCAGAGTATAGATCTCTGTGGGAGAGGCTCCAGTGGGAACAGTGGGCTGAGACAGAAACACAACAGAACAGTACTCACCATCTAAAGCCTTGAAAGCTAAAGCCACCCATGGAATAAAGAGCTAATTTTAAATCTGCTCACTTGCAACATTAGGCACAATCAGGTTTTCAATATAACAAGGCCACAGAAGTTTGTCTTGCTGTGTTCATCCTTTACAAAACAAGATTACACAAAACCAAAAAGAAACTGCCTTCAGTTCCACAATTTTATTTATGAAGTAATGGAGAAATACATTAACAAGAGTAAGAATCATCTTAGATCCCCCTGGCCTGCTTTTTTTATTAATGTGCTTAGTCAGTAAAGTTTTAATATCCAGAAAAAAGTTAGAGAGTGTTTTATCTCCATGGTAATGCTTATTAAAAATGCAGGAAAAGATGCCTATAGACACTAAGCCCTAAAAATAACAGTCAACTTAACCTGTGGGATCAGCTAGTATTTGTGTTGCCAGATTCACAGCCTGGGAACCTAGAAACGTAACTAAACAACAGAACCTTTCCCAAACACATAAAGTCTCCAGCAAAAGCATTACCAAGCCCTCAAGACACCCTTAACTACTTACGGAGCCAAGAGCAGCCCTCCAATTCTGACAGCTTATCCTGCAGAGACAGGAATCCCAAATTCACAGGACACTTGACTCTTCTCTGGACAAACCCCAGCCACCAGAGAGCCACCAGGGAGCCATGTGCTCTCTCTGTCCCTCTAACTCTTCCAACAGTGCCCTGCTGAGGTTAAGCCCTTCATACTCCTCAAGGAGAGGGGAGGGAGGAAAATAATTTACCGAGGAAAGTAATTGTTTCTGAGAATAAATGAATTGGTGAGAACCAAGTTACAAAGAAAGAAGAATTAAAAGGAGAAACTGTTTTTTGTGAAAAATCCAGATGAGCTTGTATTAAGGTCAGTTAACAAAAATCTAAAAAGCAGCTCATAGTGTTGCCACCTACAGGTAGTTAAGAAAACAAAGAATATATTAAATGTAAATTTCAAGTAATTTCTCAAACTGAAAAGCCAATTCAGCAACTTCCTCTAACAAAGGAAGATAATCAATTATTGCAGCAAGCTGCACTTTATCAAAAGAAATGTAAAGATATGAAGCAGGAAGCACCATCCTAGAACTTCGTAAAGCCCTTCAAGTCAAAGTCGCTGCTGCTTCTAGCTGCAAGTTTGCAGTGAACTACATAGAATGCTCTGGGATCCACAAGCATGGAGAATGCTGGGGAAACCTCATGCTGCTCCTCTGAAGGCTGCCTTAAGACAGTCTTTCCTCTAGCAGTATTAGGTGATCGTGGTGTGCCATCCAGGTCCTCATGGAGGAGGAGGAGCAAGTGAGGAAAATTTCCTCACAAGACTGGCTTTAAGGTGGAGCTTAATACTTCTTTGTCTCTTTTTTGATGTATTTTTAAAATCTTTCATTTCAATAGTTGGTGTTAAATTCCTTATTCAGTACACTAAATTATTCTTACAAAAGACACCACAAAGATAGACACAGATGTCAAGACATAGCTTTCAATCAGCAAACATGACCACTTTTATATATACAAAAATATATGAGCCAAGTAAACAAAAAATGAATTGCAAGATTCTGCAATTAACAACGCCTGAGAGAACACTTCAGTTCTATCCATAGCTTAGAGAATTAAAATGACTCTTGGAAAAGCATATCCCCATGAAGAAGAAGATGGCAGAATGAAATCATCAATAAAATCTGAGATTATCTGCTTGAAAAAAAAAATATATGAACCTTGAAGATTTTGGTAAACAACTTAATCAGATTGCATCTAAATCATGAAAACAAGCAATTATACTGTATTCAAATATGAACATAATGATAAATGTCTATGAAATTAAAAATAAAATTCAAAAACTACAAAAATTCCCAAAGCATCATTACAATTAATATTTACAAAACAAGGTTATAAAAATAATACTACCTAGGCCCAGGTAAACTATAATTACGTAATTAATTTCAATTAAGTTGCTACTGCAATATGTAGTATATGTTTAAATATTATAGCAATATTTTAAATTAAGGAAAAATATTATTTTTTTTAAACTATCAGCACTGGGACTAGCAACATGGCTTAACACTTAAGAACACTTGTTGCTCTTACAGATTTTGATTCCCAGCACCCACGTGGTGGTTCACAACCATCCATAACTACAATTCTGGAGAATCCAGTGCACTCTTGTGACCTCCACAAGCACCAAGTATATACTTGGTGCACACACATACATGCAGCGGAAACATAAACACATAAAAATACATAAATCTAAATTTAAAATTAAAAAACAGTATCTAGGGCTGGAGAGATGGCTCAGAGGTTAAGAGCACTGGCTGTTCTTCCAAAGGTCCTGAGTTCAAGTCTCAGCAACCACATGGTGGCTCACAACCATCTACATTGAAATCTGGTGCCTGGGCATATATGTAGACCAAATACTATATACATAATAAATAAATAAATGCTTAAAAAAACAAAAACAAAAACAACCATCTACTTAAAGTTGAAACAGTTAATTATCTTGAGAAGGAATTTTTTTATAAACAAAAATCAATGTTACTAAGCACCATGTAAAATAACTGATTATGCTTTTTACGTTATTTCTTAAACAATACACAAAAACCATCAGAGAATACACTAAGAATACAAAAGAAAACTAGGATTTGCATCACTTAACAGATTTCAGATATTTGCTAATATTACCAAGCCTCAATTTTCTTTCTTACTTATAAAAACAGAAAAATCTTGTCTCAAAAAACCAAAACAGAAAAAGCATCACATAGAAGGAACATATTCTAATTTAAACAATAAGGGCATTTTCAGACACATACAAGGAGTACTGCTTTATCAGCTCCTTATGAAGATTTTTTTTTCTTTTTTCTGTTTCTTTTTTTTTTTGATTTTTCAAAACAGGCCTTCTCTGTGTATCCCTGGCTGTCCTGGACTCACTTTTAAAACAGGTTGGCCTCAAACTCACAGAGATCCACCCTGCCTCCTGAGTGCTGCGACACCATACCTGGCAATTACAGACAGCTGTGACCCGCCATGTAAGTGCTGGGATTTGAACCCGGGTCCTTTGGAAGAGCAGTCAGTGCTCTTAACCGCTGAGCCATCCATCTATAAATCTGTGTGAATTTCTGAAATTCAAAGAAGTAGCTAAAACTGAGAGTGATAGTGTTTGCCTTTAACCCTACCACTTAGGAGTCAGAGTCAAGATTTCTGGATTTCAGACCAGCCTGTCTATATAGTGAGCTCCTGGCAAGCCACAGATAACAGTAAGACCCTGTCTCAAAAAAAATTTTTTTAAGGTAACTAACAATTATATCATTATATCATACTATGTTCCACATACTTCCTAAACACTTTGTATATGTTCATTTATTTATTTTAATATAATATTTTTATTAATCCTTTAGGGCTTTCAAACTATATTATGATCATATCCATTCCCAGATCCACCTCCCCACCTCTTCATCCCCCCCTTTTTTTAAATAGTCACACACACATACACACACACACACACACACACACACACACACACACACACACACAAACACACACACCAATTCAATTTGGTTTATCCATACACACTCATGGATATGTGGTCATTTACTTTTTAAAAACTGACCCTTCTTCCCCCAAAAGCCATTAACTGTCAATAGCTCCTTAGTTAGGGGAAGGGGCTTGTGAGCCACTCAGCCTCCATGCTATAATGTTGGCTGGCCTGACCCTGTGTTGATTTTGTACAAGCAACTACAACTGCTATGAGCTCATAAATGCAGCATTTCTGTCTTGACTAAAAGAGAGTTTTCCTCTAGTCCTTAAAATCTTCCATGACCAATCTATTACAAGAGAAAGTGGGGAAAGCACTCGAACTCATCAGCACAGGCGACAACTTCCTGAACAGAACACCAACAGCTCAGGATCTGAGATCAACAATCAATAAATGGGACCTCATGAAACTGAAAAGCTTCTGTAAGGCCAAAGATACTGCCATTAGAACAAAATGGCAGCCTACAGATTGGGAAAAGATCTTCACCAACCCCACATCTGACAGAGGGCTAATATCCAAAATTTACAAAGAACTCAAGAAATTAAATGCCAAAAAACCAAATAATCCAATCAAAAAAATGGGGGAAAGAGCTAAACAGAGAATTCTCAAAGGAGGAATCCCTAATGGCTGAGAGACACTTGAAGAAATGCTCAGCATCCTTAATCATCAGAGAAATGCAACTCAAGACGACTCTGAGATTCCATCTCACACCTGTCAGAATGGCTAAGATCAAAAGCTCAAATGACAGTATATGCTGGCAAGGGTGTGGAGAAAGGGGTACCCTCCTCCATTGCTGGTGGGAGTGCAGGCTTGTGCAACTTATGGAGGTCAGTGTGGCGATACCTTAGAAAACTTGGAATAGGAATGCCTCGGGACCCAGCCATACCACTTCTGGGTATATATCCAAATGATTCCTCATCTGTGTTCATAGCAGCCCTATTTGTAATAGCTAGAAACTGGAAACAGATCTCTGCTGAGATCTGAGGCTGCAATAACCTGTGGGTACAGGGTACAGATGTCCCTCAACTGAAGAATGGATAAAAAATTGTGGTACATCTACACAATGGAATAGTACTCAGCCATCAGAAACAATGAAATCATGCAATTTTCAGCCAAATGGAAGGAACTAGAGAAGTTTATCCTGAGTGAGCAAACCCAGACTCATAAGGATGCACATGGCATCTATTCACTTAAATCGGATTTTAGCCATATAGTACAGAATAACTATACTACAGCCAATGCACCAAAGGGAACAGGAACACAGACTTAAGTTTCCTGTCAATAAGACACTTTGCCCTACTGGTGCTGCCTTGTAGGCCCCCATTGTATGAGGAGGCTCTTGGCTCCTGACTGCTGAACTGGGGTGGGGAACTGAAATGTAGGGACACTCCACTCCAGAAGAATGGAATGGAAGCAATAGGGGGTAGAGGGTGGGAGGGTGGGAAGGTGGGAGGGTGGGACTGGTAAGGGTGGAAAGAGGGCACTGTGATGGAGATGTAACCTGAAGCAATAAATTTAAAAAAAAAAATTCCATGACCTCTACTTCTTAAAATCTTTTTTTTTTTTTGGCTTTTCAAGACAGGGTTTCTTTGTGTAGCCCTAGCTAACCTGGAACTCAATCTGTAGACCAGGCAGGCCTTGAAATCACAGAGATCTGCCTGACTCTGCCTTGTTAGTGCTGGTATTAAAAGGCGTGCACCACCAAGCCATTACAGACAGTTTCAAACTGCCATGTGGAAGCTGATATTTGCACCCGGGTCCTTTGGAAAAACAGCCAGTGCTCTTGACGGCTGAGCCATCTCTCCAGCCCCTAGTCCTTAAAATCTTCCATGAGGTCCCTGAGCCCTGAGGTGGGGAGGGAAGCAGAGATCTGTGCCAAGCACTCCACTGACACCCTGCAGGGTCCCTGAGCCCTGAGGTGGGGAGGGAAGCAGAGATCTGTGCCAAGCACTCCACTGACACTCTGCACTTTGATCCGTTGTTGTGCCTTAACCACCATCCATTGCAAAAACAAGAAAACAAAACTGCTCTGCTGAGATCTGAGGCTGCGATAACCTGTGGGCACAGAGATGTGAGTTGGCAGTTTGACATGATGACCATTTGTCAGTCTAATAGCACATTCACTTCTTGGGCCTGTGAGATTCCCAACCATGGGCTCTTGGCCAGAATTAAAGTACAAGATATGTGTTTCTTACTGAGAAATGGGCCTGAAATCAAATCAGAAAGTGGTTGGTTAGTTTCATAACATCCAGGCCACTATTGTGCCAATGGGCCTATCTTACTATAGTTCACAGCTGGGGGAGACTGTTAATAACTTTTTCTTTCTCCAGCAGCCTATACAGCTCCTTCCAGTACTACAAAACTTTATACTGACCAGGAATCTTCTTACCACACAAGAGAAGAAGATCCCTGGTCAGTATAAAGTTGATTTCTCCATGTGCTATGACTAAAACCCAGGGTGTCTTCAACAACAGGGTTTTACTGTCAAATTCTGGTGGGCAAACAAAAGCAATGGCAATAGCTTACACGTCGATTTATTTAATTCTAATAACAATTCTATGAAGTGGATGTACACTAAGTCTGAAGAAACCATACTACATAACTGCTACTAATTTCCCAAGGTCAAGCAGCTGTCGGAAGAAAACAGTAAGAACCCGAGGGGCGGGCACACACACTTTCAAAGTCTGCAGTTAACACGCTACAACACGCTACTTCTTTCCAGAGAAAAACTAAGTCAAAGTCCTCACAAAAAATACACACTTGGTGTCACTATATTTCTCCCTTCAACTAAGACTTATGTACTGGAGGGTAATAAGCATTCACAGTCAGAAAATGGTTATTTACCACACGAAGGCACCATCTAAAATAACATCCCAATTACTAACTCAGAAAATATATAACAAAGACTTTGAAAACAGCAAAACGATCCTCAAAGTGCACATGCTACTTCTATCTGAATTGATATTATCCATTTTAGGAGCAAAAACCATACCTACCTGAACATTTTAAAACTGATGTGAAAATAGTCTCTATTAAGTAATAAGTATCATACTTTATAGAAAATGGGTTTAGAGAGTTTTATTATAGTAGCCAATTTTAAGGTACATATTTATATAGATTACATGGAACACATACAGTAAAGAACATAGTTAACGAAACTAAGAAGCCATAATGTGAAGGCAGAAGATGCTGGGCTAACCCAATAGGAAATGAGCTGTTGATTAGAACAGATACTAAGCCACAGAGAGACACTTAGAATAGGTCACTACTTATTGTTCTGTAACTGTCCAAAATAGGGTTTTCATACAAAAACAAATGCAAAAATATTTAGAACTTAATATACAAAAGCAATCATTCATTGAACCACACTATCAGCTCTAGACATTATACTAGTAGTATCAAATATAATCTTTGCATTTCACTGAACTCAGTAGAATAGCCATTATTCTGTTGTCATTATTATTTCTGCTCATTTCTAAGATGAGGAACCTGAGTTCTGAGAAGTCAAGTTCCTGCCCAGGTTCATGCAGCTAATAAGTGAAAAGCTGGCATACAGAATTTGGGTCTATCAGAATCCTACATACAAAGAGTACCCAAAAGAAGCTAGCTGTAACAGAATCACTTTGGGAGCTTGTTAACAAAACTGATGGCCAAGTCCCAGACCTAAAAATACCAATTCCCAGAGATTCCGATTTATTTAACAAGCTCCCAGGTGATACTTACACAGTGAGCACTGGTCATGGAAGTGGTAGGAAAACCCACAAAACTAACTCCACCTGCCTCCTCCATTTTCTATTACATTTGGTGGTTTGAAAGTGAGGTCATAAGGTCCTAGGCATCAAGATTTAGACTCAAGTGAGTAAGTAGTTCAAGTAAGGGAGGAAGAATCGGGCTGGAGAGATGAGATGGCTCAGCAGTTAAGAGCACTGGCTGCTCTTCCAAAGGACCCAGGTTCAAATCCCAGCACCAACATGCCAGTTCACAACTGACTGTAATTGCCTGGAGAGGTTGTGCACGTCTTTAATCCCAGCACTTGGGAGCCAGAGGGAGGCAGGTCTCTGTGAGTTCAAGGCCAGCCTGGTCTACAAAGTGAGCCCAGGACAGCAAAGGATACACATAGAAACCCTGTCTAAAACAAAAAAAGGGATGAAGAATTCAATTCAACCTCACACTTGAAATTCATTTTGGATCATCTTCAATATCTCTTTCCTTTCTTCTCTATGTCTTAAATATATCTCCTTCATGGCCATTTTGTTTCTAACAAGAACATATAAATATCTGTGGTTACCTTAAATCCAGAGTCCCCATCTTAGTTACTTTTCTATTGCCTTGATAAATGATACCATTAACAAGATAACATATAAGGAAGCATTTAATTTGGGACTCATGATTCCAGAGGATTACAGTCCATGACAATCACGGTGGGGACTACGGCAACAGGCAGGTAGGCATGATACTGGAGCAGTAGCTGAGAGATTACATATTGGCTCACAAACATGAGGTTAAGGTGGAGGTGAGAGACCAGAAGCACGATAACTAAGAATAGCATGGGCTTTTAAAACCTCAAAGCCCATCCCAATAACACACCTCTTCCAACATCTTAATCCTTCCTAAACAGTTCCACCAACTGGTGACCAAGCATTCAAATATATAAGCCTATGTAGGCCATCCTCACTCAAACCACCACAGCCCCTACTCCCAGCCTCTCCTTTTCATACAAAGAGTTTAATTCTTTAGAAACATTGTATTCTATACTTGCGTAGCCTCTCTTGTAGCTAAAAGATGGTCATAAGAACCAGTCATGGTCAGCAAAGCTAGAAAGGACCAATGAAAAATTTCCTCCATAACAACAAAACCAAGCACAGGGAAATATATCCCTTCTCTTCTCCTTTGTAACTGACTATGAAAAACACCTTACAAAAAATGTAGGAAGCTACCCCAGAACCATGAAATACTTCAGCTGTTTTTTTAATACAATATATTCTGATTATGGTTCCCCTCCCCCAACTCCTCCCAGATCCTCTCCAAATCCACACCCTTTCTTTCTCTCTCTTTAGAATACAAAGATGCACCTAAACCATAAGATAAAATAATACTGTGACTTCCAGACTTCTGATGTGAATTAATACACTCTACTTTTCAAAATCTTTTAATTCAGCTCTTGTTCTGCCTATCTCAGCAATCCCAGTACCTTTGTCTCATATATCCTTCAGTATCATTATAAATCTTAATTTTGGAAAGCACAAAGCACATGTTTATAGCATGAGCTATGCAATAGTGGAAAACTTTCTCAAGTATCCCACCATCATGGTTCAAAATCTAAAACCCTATATATGTATTGGCACCAATCTATGTCAGATGAATTCTGCACCAACCCTGTAGTCCTGATACTCCCTATCCTAAAGCCTCATGAATACTGTTCATCCCACACACGTTGAGAGTTCCTGCTACAACTTTGCTCACATAGTTCTTCAACCTATTTTTCTACCAGCAAAGCTGCCTAGCCTTCAAAGGACTAGAAGTAATTTCCTCTTGATCTGTTATGAGCATAATCTGTATTCATCAACTGCTACATCTGCGACATTCTTTCTTATACACAAATAAATACCTTCTTTCCCACATAGCTAGACGTATTATGAAAGTCACATCAAGGCTGGCAAGATGGTTCAGTGGGTAAAGATATTTGCCACCAAGACTGATAACCTGAGTTCAATCCCTAGAATCCACAAGGTAGAAGGAGAGAATTGATTACTATAGTTGTCTTCTATCCTCTGCACATGCACCATGGTGTGCACATGCACACATACACACACACACACACACACACACACACACACACACACACACACACA
>CAJQZJ010001694.1:23738022-23761194 GCA_907164525.1 Lophiomys imhausi | reverse complement strand
AGCAGTAAACATTGCCATATTGTCAACAACTGGCATCATAGTTTCAAAATCTGCAGTTTTCTCTATAGTTTTGAAAATAAAATTACCCAAAATGCCTTACCACGTTGAGCGCCACCTGTAACCCAACTTTTAAATTATTTATCTCTTATTTATTTATTACTAAATTCACTTATAACAAACACCAACAATTTCTTAACTATTAATCCTATAAATTCCTACAACCCCTTTAACCTATCCACTAAACCTATTGATAATTATAACAACTACTTTCATAACCTTTTAGAATAATACAGTCTCTGGGGCAGGTCCTCAGTGGTCAGGAACACAGTCTTTGTCGTAGATTCTTTAACGCACTTAGCAGTCCTTTTTCTGGATCTCTCAGATGCAGGTTCATCAGGGTAAGTTGGTTATTGCAGTCTCACCTTAAATAAGGCTTCATGCTTTCTTCTCTGTGGGAGACCCCAGCCGTCTGCAGGCCAACTTACTTCTTTTGAATCAGGAACTCAGCTGCTCTGCCTCAGTCCTTAAAGCCAGGCACAATTTCCTTTAGGCCACTGTTTGGACAGATCAAACCCCTCTAGGCAAAAGCTGAGCCACAGGGTTTAGTCCTTGGCCTTTTGGTGTCTTGCTCAGGCTTTCTTTGCTCACCAGCTTCTTTCTGCTTCAGGGAGAAAGCTGGCCATCAATGGCCAGCCCTTTTTTCAGCAGGACTCTTGGAGATCTCTAGCATCAGGGGCCTCTTCTTTTTTCTGGGCTCCATGCACTGTCCTTAAATAGGAGGAACTCTGTTTCAGCTTAATTTGGGCTCCGCCCACTTAGCAGCTGAAAACAATGTCAGGCCAGATACTTTGTTTCTTCAAGTCCATTAAGTCTTTCCTGTGTTCCTAACTTCAACCTTGTTTTTCAGTCTACTGAGTCTTTCCTGTTTTTCTGACTTCAACCTTGTTTTTTAGTCTATTGAGTCTTTCCTGTTTTTGCTGACTTCATGCTGATAATGCTCTTTAGGCCCCGAATTAAGAGACAGTATCAGAAACTCCTATATATTTTCTAAATCTAATTTATCTAACCCCTACACATAACTGTGGCCTAATTACCTCTGTTGTTTTGTATTGTATTTATTATTATAAGAGAAAGAGCCATTTGTTGGACTGAAAGGGGAAACTGTAAGGGGAAATAAGATATACCTTAAACTTAAAAGGAAAAAAAAAGGGAAGAGGATGGGGGATGAGGGTGGGAGGGTGGGACTGGAGGGGGAATAGGGAGGGGACTGCAACTGAGATGTAACTTGAAGAAATAAAAAAATAAAGGAAAAAAATGCAAAAAATAAAAAAAAAAGTGAGGTGGTTCCTCACATAGTTAAACCTACATTTTTCAATGGATGCAGCAATTCCACTGGGAGTTATATATTCAAAATAACTGAAACATACATCCATACAAAAACTTGTATACAAATGTCCACAGTAACACTGTTCATAATAGCCAAAAGGTGGAAACAGTCCAGCTGTGTGAAGAGCCATACAAGGGAGTACTATTCACAATAAAAAGAAATGAGATACTGAAATGCACAGTAACTCCCCCTTATCCGTGGCTTCACATTCCATATTTTCAATTACTCATGGTCAACTACACTTAGAAAATAGTAAATAGAAAATTCAATAAACAATTCGTAAGTTTTAATGGCTCATTGTCTGATTATCATGATAACATCATGCACCATCTGGCTTCCTCTCACTCAGCCCACCTCTGTCACCAGACAGCAATGCTGTTTATCAGGCCAACTGTGGCAGTATCCCATGGCTTGTGCGTAGGAAGATCCTATTACTTGAAAGTGGTCCCCAAGCACAGGAAGAGCAAAGCTGTAAGTGCTTCCTTCAGGTATAAATGTGAAAGGGAAAAAATCGTCACAAATTGTTCATGGACGAGAAGAAGTCAAGCTAGTTTTGTTGCCATAACTCAAACTGCAAAGGCTGTATAAAAGCCATTAAGTTATGAAAACATACTGATTGAAAACAGCAATTCTTGAGTTAGACTGAATGCTTGTTCCCATCTCCCAGGCTTCCTAAGAAATCCTAAGCCCTAATGTGAAGACCATTAGGGAAGAGGTGGGGCTTTTGAGATTTTGACAAACATTTAGGCCATGAGAGTGGAGGACTCAAGGGTTGGATTAGTCCACCTATAAAAGAACCCAGAGCTAGCTCTCATTCATGTGCATATTCTCCCTCTCTCTCCTCTCTTTCTCACTCCTGCCATCCCTCACTCCTCCCACTTAATCTGATACAAAGGGAAAGTAATATGCAGACCAGGAAGCAGGCAGGCCCTTAAGTAAACTATCAGATCTGCCTGCATCTTGGTCTTCAACCTTCCAGCCTCGCAAATGGTACTAAATAAATATGTGCTGTCTAAGATGATGATATGTTACAATAGCCCAATCTAAAACAATTCCATTTTATACAACATGTTAAAAAAGCAAACTTAAGGGGCTAGAGAGATGACTCAGCTGTTAAGAGCACTTACTTCTCTTGCAGAGAACCTGGGATTGATTCCCATTACCCATGTGGTGACTCACAATCATCCTTAATTCCAAAACTAAGGGGTCCAGTGCCTTCTTCTGTCTGGCTTCCACAAGTACTTCATGCACATGATAAACAGAGAAATGCAGGCAAAACACACATACACACAGAATAAAACTTAAAATAGACAAATGTACATGTTTATAGTCAAAGCATAGAGGAGGCTGAAGCTCTTAAGAGGACTTGAATTCAGAACCTTCCTGAGCTACACAGCAAATTCAAGGCCAACCTGAGCTACCTAGGAAGACCCTGCCTCAAAACAAAACAAAGCACACTCCCCATCTCTGAAAAAAGTCAAATCTATGATAACAGAAACTACATTCCAATTCCAAAATTCTAGCTCCCCAGAGCTCTCATTCAAACTGGGGAGAGACATGGAAGGAGATGGATGGGTAACATATAAATAAATAACAAGTGGGGGTAATAGTAATTATATCTGGGAAAAGCATAATGGAATTCCATGAGAGAAAGTAATGGTGGTTGGAGAAGGCAGATGTAATGGTATTCCTTCCCATGGCAACACTTCTATGAACTCTGAGGTTAGGACCAGTTTCTCCTGTATGCTTCCCTAACATCAGAACTTGTCGTCTGTAACACTTACCAGTTACTCAGCGAACAGCTTGGATGGCCTTTTTCACCATTCCACCCATAATTCCCACCATAGGGTCTGACAGATATCAGCTAGTCACTAGCACCATTAAAGGAATGCCTTGTTAGTCCAGTTTCACAAAGAGAATCAGAACCACAGGCTCATTTCCCAATTCCACCAGAGCCAAAGCAACAGTAAGCAGGAGAAAAAAAGAGAGGTCCTCTGGCCTTCCTGCTGTGCCACCTGTGATTACCATGGCTTCTGTCCCATTTCCTAAAGTGCCTCACGAGACACATACTCAGCAGCTGACTTCCATCGTCCCTGTATAATCAGCATAGAAATAAAACACCATCTGTATTATCAAAGTCATTTCACAGGACTGTGAGAATGTCAGAGCCCTAACTCAAGGACGAGCAGCAGCAGCCCTGCAGTCTTGGCAGAGGTAGATGTTAGCTGCTCCGGATCCATTTATAGGACTTGCTTCCAAACAGGGCTATTCTATCCTGACTTCATTTCCTCCTTGAAAAACGGCATTTAGTAGACTAAGATTTTCAAATTTTCCTTTCTTTGATCATAATATCCTCTTAGCAACATGAAACCACATTCCTTTTGTGTTTGTTTTGTAATAGAAGGAAAAATTTCTCACCAGACTAGTTTTGCAATGATGTGATACTCAAAACATGTAAAAGTGGGACAAATTTTTTAAAGAACTGAATTCACAAGCCTCGTGGACTGAAGATTGTGAAGACAAAATTGGTAGCTAATCAAGCTGATTTTTACTAAAGGGACAAACACAAATAATAGTAAGTCCTAGGGCACGAGCCTAAGAACCAATGTCTCCAGGCCTCCTTCCTAAGCATTGGCACACACTTTCCACCCGGCTCCGCCCCACCAGGGGGGTGTGGTCTTTCTTCTGAGAAGAGACAAGGAATCTAACTAAAAAGCCTCTGCTGGTGAAGAAAAGAGCAAACACACAACTTCTCCCCAAAGCGCCCTGCCCTGGACAGACGCGACCTTTAGTTCTGAGCAGCTGTTTGCTCATTAGAATTCTGTGTGCATGAAAAAGGCCCTTCTCTTCCATTGGCACTGGCATCTATTAATTTTCAAATTGTCTCTGTGTAACACTGGGGAGTAATCCCTCTAGTCAACACTCAACTCATTCTGACACTTTTATTTAATTCCTCAACGAAGAACTGAAAGAACAGAGCTTGGCACTGTTTTAAGTCAAAGAAAGTTAGGGAATTGAAAAAATAATAATAATAAGGAAAACAACTGCTTAAAATCCATTAGAATATTTAAAACCAATGTCATCTTTAACTCATTAACAGCTTGGCTCGATCTTAGAATAGACATGTTCCTGAACCACATCCTCAAAATACACAAACAGCTAAAACACCATTTGCTCAACTCTATTCTCCCTTCTAAGTAGTCTTAAGTGCTACCTATACTTTGATGACACTCAAATGTAAATCCACAGCCCCAATTTCCCCTCTGAGCTCTGGACTCACTACACTCAGGTGTCTTTTGGGCATTTGAAATTTAATGCATGTAAAAAAGAAGTGACTTCAATCCTGAATCTCTCCTTCATAAGTCATCTCTATCTCAGAAAGACCACTAGCACTCACATAGTTGCTAAAAGTAAAACAACAATCCTAAAAGAAATTAAATTCAATATAGATGACCATACTTCTCAGTACAATAAACAAAACACAAAAGGCAAAATATTCTGATTCCATTTGTTTGAGGTACACGGAGTTATCAAATTAACAGAGAAAGAAGGTAGATGGGCCATTACCAGGAGCTGGGGGATAGGAGGGTTATTGTTAATGAATACTGAGTTTCAGTTGGGGATACGGTAATGCTTGGGGGAAAGACAGGGGTGATGGTTACACAACAATGTAAATGTAGCTGGTACCAATGAACTGTACATTTAAAAAGGTAAATTTGTGTTATCTATATGTTACTATACTAAAGAAAAGAGAATTTATCAGATACTCATACTACCCTTTCCTTCGCTATCCTTGCCATACTAGCAGCAAGTACTACCTTCAAGGTATTTGTGGAACCTATCAACTTACCATGTCTTTATTATCACATTCCAAGCTACTACCTCAGCCTGGATTCCTGAAATGCCATTCATTAGCTAGTCTTCCTTTTTTCCCTAAGTCTATTCTATACATCATGGTTAAATCCTTTAAAGAAAGACAATAAATCATGTCAAGACCAAGGTTAAAATACTACTATATCATATGCAGTGGAAAATTAAATTTTTCACTATGGATTACAATGCTTTGTAAAACACAAACCCATCTACCTTTCCTCCATTCATTGTCATATGACATTCCTCCTGTTCCTCAGATATTCCAGGATAAAAGATGTCTGTTATTCTTGTAGCTCAGTATCTCAACTCACTCATTTCTCTGCTCAAATTCTGTATCTTTAGAGGTCCCATCACAGAAAACCCACAGAAGAGAGTCTGTCCCAGCCCCTGCTGCCCTTACCCTGCTTCACTCTGTCTCATAACTCTCATAACTACTGAAATATTAATCTATTATGCCTCTCCCACTTGACTATAAGATCCTTAAAGACAGGAACTTGGAACTACTCCACTATATATACATATTCCAGGAATGTGCTCAGCACGTGCCTAAGCACCTAGTAACTCTGCAATGACCTGATGAACACAATTAGCTTCATCTATTTCTATTCCTTTGACATTCACTTCAAGACAAGGACTTTACAGTATGTTATTTGAAAAAGTGAGATGATGGATCCAAGGTGGTGGCGGCCGGCACGGACGTATTTTGATTTCGGGGTCAACAGTCACAAGGCAGCAAGTGTTCCAGGATGCTGTACAAAGAGCACGACCCCTTCTAAATCTCACCCAGCTACACAGGGACCACAGAAGATGCCTGGGCAGGACGGCCCTTCCAAATTACGGACATGCTAGGAAGCCTCTGGACCCGGGAATCAGGATAACACATCCCCCCAAAAGGAGAGACCCCCGGTAAGTCCCAACCTAATACCCAGCCGGCAGATTCAGAAAACACACAGAGATAATCCCCACCCTGCTGGGCACTCACCGGTCTCACACAGACGATCCAATTATCTAGGGAAAGGTTGCCACCCTTGGAAGTGAGCAGAGATCTGCTGAAAAGTGCCTTCAGACCACAGATCTCAGTCTGTGACGTCACTGGCCAGTCTCCAAGCCGTGGGAGCGGCAAGGCTACTGGAGCTGAACTGCAGATTTACCCGATACAGGAATCAACCCCAGGCAAATTGCGAGATATTTAAAACTGTCCTATATCGGATTTATGTACTAGCACGGGCCCTTCCAGAGGGGAACCAGAGCTTACTTGTACACAGCTCCGCCACCTGAATTAATTAGATCTCCACCTGGGAGGCAGGACTGAATGACTACCTTATAGGGGTGGAGTAAGGCAATGCTACTCCTAAACCACAGTGCCCCCTTTGGACCCGAGTCCAGAAGACAGCAAAAGAAATTCCACATGGCCAGAGGACCCAGACAAAAAAAAAACAAAAAACAGAGCGAAATGTCTCCAACAAAAGAAAGCAACGCTATTCCGTCCAGCCCGAACCACCTCACCACAACTGAAACACATGAAAACGATGACAATTCTACATTATAGAAAGTGATAGAGTCCCTTCAAGAAGAACTTAAAACTATGAAGGAATTCAAAGAAGCCACAATTTTACAAGTCAAAACAATGAATAACATCATTAAAGAGCTAAAAGCCAAGGTGACCCAGCTTGAACAGGAAAAGGATAAAGCAATGAAAGATCTCCAGACAAAAACAAGCAAACTGGAGAAGGAAATGTACAAAACGAACACTACCATTTAAGACATGAAAATAGAAATGGAAACAATAAAGAAAACACAGAGTTAAAAGAGGAAATGGAGAATCAAGAGAAGAGAACAGGAACTACGGATATGAGTATCAAAAACAGGATGCAAGAGATGGAAGACAGGATCTCAGGCATGGAAGATTCGATGGAAGAAATCAGTACAACATCCAAAGAAAATGAGAAAGCTAAGAAATCTCTCACCCACAACATCCAAGAAATCAAGGACTCAATGAAAAGACGGAACCTAAGAATTATAGGCATAGAGGAAAGAGAAGACTCCCGACTCCATGGTCCAGGAAATATCTTCAACAAAATCATAGAAGAAAACTTCCCAAACCTAAAGAAAGAGATGCCAGTAAAAATCCAAGAGGCTTACAGAACACCAAACAGATTAGATCAGAAAAGAAACTCCTCTCGCCACATAATAATAGAAACTCCAAATGTAGAGAACAAAGAAAGGATATTAAAAGCTGTAAGAGAAAAAGGCCAAGTCACATACAATGGCAGACCCATCAGAATCACACCTGACTTCTCCTCAGAAACTTTAAAAGCTAGAAGGGCCTGGACAGATGTCCTACAAGCCCTGAGAGAACATAGGTGCCCAGCCAGACTACTATACCCAGCAAAACTCTCTATCAACATAGAAGGAGAAAACAAGATATTCCATGACAAAATCAAATTCAAAAAATATCTCCTCACAAACCCAGCCCTACAGAAGATCCTACAAGGAAAATTCCAACACAGAGAAGATAACTACACCCAAGAAAACAGAGGAAATAGAAACCTCCACAGCAACTAAACAAAAAGAAACACAAGATGACCAGCTATACCAAAATAATGGGAAATAACAACCCCTGGTCACTAATATCCATCAACATCAAAGGACTCAACTCGCCAATAAAAAGACACATACTTACAGACTGGATCCATAAACAAGACCCATCTTTTTGCTGTATACAAGAAACACACCTCACTATTGAAGATAAACACTACCTCAGAGTAAAGGGCTGGGAAAAGGTCTTCCAAGCAAATGGACCCAGGAAACAAGCTGGAGTAGCCACCATAATATCAAACAAAATAGACTTCCAATTGAAGTTAATAAAAAAAGACAGAGAAGGGCATTACATACTCTTTAAAGAAAATATCCACCAAGAGGTCATCTCAATATTGAACATCTATACCCCAAATACAAAGGCACCTACATTTATAAAAGAAACACTTCTAAAACTTAAATCTCACATTGATCCAAACACTTTAATAATGGGAGACTTAAACACCCCACTCAAAACTATGGACAGATCATCAAGGCAGAAGCCAAACAGAGAAATAATGAGTCTAACAGAGATCATGAACCAAATGGACCTAACAGATATCTACAGAACGTTTCACCCAAACACAAAAGAATACACCTTCTTCTCAGCACCTCACAGAACCTTCTCCAAAATCGACCATATAGTTGGACAAAAAGATAGCCTCAACAGATACAAGAAAATTGAAATAACTCCTTGTATCTACCCGACCACCATGGAATAAAGCTGGACTTCAATAGCAAAAGAATCAACAGAAAGTCTACACTCACATGGAAATTGAACAACTCTTTACTAGAGGACCACTGGGTCAGGGAAGAAATGAAGAAGGAAATCAAAGACTTCTTAAAATCCAACGAAAATGAAGACACAACATACCCAAACCTATGGGACACAATGAAAGCTGTGCTACGAGGAAAGTTCATAGCACTAAGTGCCTTCAAAAAGAAAATTGTGACAGCTCATATTAGCGAATTAACAGCTAAACTGGGTGAATTGGAAAAAAAAGAAGCAAACACACCCAAGAGGAGCAGAAGGCAGGAGATCATCAAACTTAGGGCTGAAATCAACAACTTAGAAACAAAAAGAACTATACAAAGAATCAATGAAACCACGAGTTGGTTCTTCGAGAAAATCAACAAAATAGACAGATCCTTAGCCAAATTAACTAAAAGACAGAGGGAGAAAACCCAAATCAACAAAATCAGAAATGAAAAGGGAGAAATAACAGACATTGAGGAAATCCAGAGAATGTTTGGATCCTACTTTAAAAATCTATACTCCACCAAATTTGAAAACTTAAGTGAAATGGACAATTTTCTTGATAGTTTCCATCTACCAAAGCTAAATCAAGATCAGATAAACAGATTAAACAGCCCTATAACCCCTAAGGAAATAGAAACAGTCATTAATAATCTCCCAACCAAAAAAAGCCCAGGGCCAGATGGCTTTAGCATGGAACTCTACCAGATCTTCAAAGAGGAGCTAACACCAATACTTTTCAAACTCTTTCACAAAATAGAATCTGAAAGAACTTTGCCAAACTAATTCTATGAGGCCACAGTCACCCTGATTCCTAAACCACACAAAGACCCAACAAAGAAAGAGAACTTCAGACCAATCTCCCTCATGAACATAGATGCAAAAATACTTAATAAAATACTAGCAAACCAAATTCAAGAACACATCAAAAGTATCATACACCATGATCAAGTAGGCTTCATCCCAGGAATGCAGGGATGGTTCAACATATGAAAAGTCTATCAACGTCATTCACCATATAAACAAGATGAAAGAAAAAAAAACACATGATAATCTCGCTAGATGCAGAAAAAGCATTTGACAAAATCCAACACTCCTTCATGCTAAAAGTTCTGGAGAGAATAGGCATACAAGGACCGTACCTTGAAATAATAAAGGCAATATACAGCAGGCCAGTGGCCAACATCAAATTAAATGGAGAGAAATTTGAAGCATTTCCTCTAAACTCAGGGACAAGACAAGGATGTCCACTTTCACCATATCTCTTCAATATAGTACTTGAAGTTCTTGCTAGAGCAATAACACAACTAAAGGAGATCAAGGGGATAAACATCGGAAACGAAGAAGTCAAATTATCCCTATTTGCAGATGATATGATAGTATACATAAGGGACCCCAAAAATTCCACCAGAGAACCCTTACAGCTGATAAACACCTTCAGCAAAGTGGCTGGATACAAAATTAATTCAAAAAAATCAGAAGCCCTTCTTTATACAACAAACAAATGGGCTGAGAAAGAAATAAGGGAAACAACCCCCTTCACAATAGCCACAAACAACATGAAATACCTAGGGGTAATTCTAACCAAGCAAGTAGAGGACATGTACAACAAGAACTTCAAGCCCTTGAAGAAAGAAATGGAAGAGGCAATTAGAAGATGGAAAGATCTCCCATGCTCATGGATAGGTAGGATCAACATAATAAAAATGGCCATCGTACCAAAAGCAATATATAGATTCAATGCAATTCCTATCAAAATACCAACACAATTTTTTATAGACTTGGAAAGAGCTAGTCTCAATTTCATATGGAACAACAAAAAGCCCAGAATAGCTAAATCAATCCTGTACAATAAAAAAACATCTGGAGGTATTACCATCCCAGATTTCAAGCTGTACTACAGAGCAATAGTTGTAAAAACAGCATGGTATTGGTATAGAAACAGATCAGTAGATCAATGGAATCGAATTGAAGATCCAGAAATAGACCCACACAATTATGGCTACCTAATTTTTGACAAAGAAGCCAAAACGGCACAATGGAAGAAGGACAGCATCTTCAACAAATGGTGCTGGTCCAACTGGATGTCCATTTGTAAAAGAATGAAGCTAGACCCATACTTATCACCTTGTACAAAACTTAAGTCCAAGTGGATCAAAGACCTTAACATAAGGTCGGTCACACTAAATCTACCAGAAGAAAAAGTGGGAGAAACCCTCGAACTAATTGGCACAGGTGACAACTTCCTGAACAGAACACCAACAGCTCAGGACTTGAGATCAACAATCAATAAATGGGACCTCATGAAAGTGAAAAGCTTCTGTAAGACAAAGGACACTGTCATTCGAACAAAACGGCAGCCTACACTCTGGGAGAAAATCTTCACCAACCCCACATCTGACAGAGGGATAATATCCAAAATCTACAAAGAATTCAAGAAATTAAATGCCAAGAAACCAAATAATCCAATCAAAAAATGGGGGACAGAGCTAAATAGAGAATTCACAAAGGAGGAATCCCTAATGGCTGACAGACACTTGAAGAAATGCTCAACATCCTTAATCATCAGAGAAATGCAACTCAAGACGACTCTGAGATTCCATCTCACACCTGTCAGAATGGCTAAGATTCAAACACTCAAATGACAGCACATGCTGGTGAGGGTTTGGAGAAAGGGGTACCCTACTCCATGGCTGGTGGGAATGCAGGCTTGTGCAACCACTATGGAGGTCAGTCTGGCGATATCTTAGAAAACTTGGAATAGCTCTGCCTCAGGACCCAGCCATACCACTTCTGGGTATACACCCAAATGCCTCTTCACGGAATCATAAGGAAGTTTCCTCATCTATGTTTATAGCAGCCTTATTTGTAACAGCTAGAAACTGGAAACAACCCAGATGTCCCTCAACCGAAAAATGGGTTAAAAAATTGTGGTACATCTACACAATGGAATATTATTCAGCTATCAGGAACAATGAAATTACGCAATTTGCAGCCAAATGGATGGAAATAGAAAAGCTCATCCTGAGTGAGCTAACCCAGACTCAGAAGGACACATATGGCATCTATTCACTTATAGTAGGATTTTAGCTATATAGTAGAAGGTATCGATACTACAACTAACACACCAAAGGGACCTTGGACATAGACTTCTTATTTTTAATTTTTATTTTTTATTTATTTTTTATATATTAGTTATATTTTTTCTATTTTTTAGTCTTTTTTACCTATTGTATGCTTATTGGTTTGTTTGTTTAGTAGTTCTCTCTCCCGGGCAACAAGACACTTTTCACTGATGGTACTGCTTCGTACATCCCCAATGAATGAAAAGGCTCTTGGCCCTCATACGACCTCTCAACTGAGATGAGGGACTGTTATATAAGTACACCCCACCCCAGAGAAATGGGATGAAAGGGTTAGGAGGTAAAGAAAAAAAAATGAAATGTGATGTTTCAGCCTTTTACTACTAATTGTCATAAACTGTTTAGGATAATTAAGAAATGCAAACTAATGGTTATGCAAGCCGGTCATTCTGTTAGGTACTATGACAGCCTATTATAGTTACTTTCTAAGCTAATCAGAAATAAACCTGCTAAGAGACAAGCAATATCTGCTTATCCTAATATAAGAGATAGATAGGGCCTCTTCAAAAACCTCAAGAGATCTGCAGAATATGGCATTCAAAGATGTTTTCTTAACTTTAGATTTTTTTTATATCAAGACATATCAGCTCCTGACAGCACCCCCTATTCTCCTCCAAGTAGAAGATGAGCATCGAAGAATCTCCAGTGGGAGATGATTGAATTAGTCGCAAGCCTATCTCTTGGTAGGAAAAGCCCCTTGCTCCAACTGTAGACAGAATGCTGCCCAAAAAGGACAAAACCTGGAAGCAGGTAAGTCAACAGCCTAGCTCTGCCAAGACAGGGTAGGCAAGTCCTTAATAACCCCTGCTCTACAATCAATGTCTTTCAGAGAAACGGGGCCAAATGACTGAAGATGGATGCTGTAATGTATGGAGAGAAAATGGGAACTGTCCAGGCAGCCACTGGTATGTCATTTCTTAGTTTGGGAAGCTGCAGGCCCTGTACTTCCTATAAAATCAGATATATTTATCCCTCTCAGGTCTCTGAGGTGATTGAAGAACAGATATCTAGAGTCTCATAATTAAATTTTGAGTTGTTTAGGAGTCAAGAGAGTGTTATATATCTAAGAAGATACTTTTAAAATTGTGTTGCAAGTTGGTATGAATGTTGAGTCAGATATAGAACTTTACACTCATGGAGATGGTTAGATAGTAGAATGTTAAAGTCAGGTAACAAATACATATGGACTGGTCATTGGGAATGTACGTTAAGCCATATAACCCTCATAACTGTGGCCTAATTACCTCTGTTGTTTTGTATTGTATTTATTATTATAAGAGAAAGAGCCATTTGTTGGACTGAAAGGGGAAACTGTAGGGGGAAATAAGATATACCTTAAACTTAAAAGAAAAAAAAAAGGGAAGAGGATGGGGGGTTGAGGGTGGGAGGGTGGGACTGGAGGGGGAATAGGGAGGGGACTGCAATTGAGATGTAACTTGAAGAAATAAAAAAATAAAGGAAAAAAAAGTAAAAACAAAAAAAAAAAAAAGAAAAAGTGAGATGAAACCTTGGTCAGCCAGGCTTCAATCTGGGTCAGACCTCAACAACAAGCAAATCATTCATAATGCAATTGGTTTGACTCACAAGACACCTTTCATCACAATTCCAGAGTTTAAAATTACCTATGTGAACACTCCTACTAGCACCAGACTGTTTCTGCTCAGATTCCTCCTCTGTTCACCAGCTCCTCACTTAGAAAATGAGAGGGATAGTCAAAGTTCAACCTCCCAAAGATGACCACCATAGAGCCTTTACTACTTTACTACAGACAGGTCTTTTCAAATGCTTATTACTGAATGTCTGTAAGAGCTGAATATTTAATTGATTTAATTGCTTGGATGCTTTTTGCTTTAATGTCTCTAATGTCATCATTTAAACCACCTTTTATTTGGCAGTGAAATAAAATAACATTCATTCCTTAATTTCTATGACAAGTCCTCAATCACTAGGGAGGTTAGTGAAATTAAACATGTTATTCTTCTGCATATATAAGCACAGAGCTCAACAGATAAAAATCACAAATCAAAGGAATTATGCTCATATACAACAAAAATTTTCAGTCATATTTCTTGACCCAGATACTCTTCAGCTGCATAGAATGTTTGAAATAGCCTATTAGAAATATGATTCAGATATCTTATTCTCAATTAAGTATGCTGCCTTTTAATTATTTTTAAGTGAAATGCATATTTGAAGAACAGGATTAGACACAGTCATTTTTTAAATTTAAGCTGCCCTAAAGAACCCACAGGACAAGACTAGCATCTCAATCAGTTTCTATGGTGACTAACAAAGAACCCCATCACATTGCAGATAACATTCCAGAACAAATTTGAGCCCAATGCTATTCCAAGGATTGGAGAAGTCTTATGCTTCCTGTTTTGTTGGCAGAGAGCAACCTATTACTATGTCGGGAACCTAAGCAGCCTTCTGAGACTACCTGAGGATTTTCCTCCCTTATTTCAAGAATGTTCCATTGTGTAGAAGCCATAGGTAGTAATCCAACTTCTCATGTATTGTTCTTAGCAACACCTAGCTTGTTATCTGTCCAGAAGTCATAGAATCTCCTTTTAAAGCAGAAGTGGAATGGGGCTCCCAGCTCAGCTGGGAAAATGTTGTACTTCATGGCTCACAGACCATGCCTCCTGCTCTCTAACTGGCTTTACAGAAGTACAAAGGAAACTTAAGAGAGACAAGAGAAGAGGAAGACTTTCTGAAAAAGCTTCTCAAGTATCTAAAAAAAAAAAAAAAACTATTTACAACAGCAATCCATTTTTTTTTTTTTTGTAAAATTGGTTGATGTGGTTAATTTGGCAAAGTCTAAGAGAGATGGAAAAGGAAGCAAGACAAGGCAAGAGGTTCAAGCTCATAATTATTTTTGTCTGATTGTGCCAACAATAAATAAAAGCTGTTTAAAACTGCTTCCCCTTCATCTAAGTGCTCTGACCCACTTCTGTATGGCCGTACTGACCCCAGCCCTTTCACATCTGCCAAAAGTGAATGAGCACATGTCCTGACCAGAAAGAAACAAGCTAGAACAAAATCATGTGAAATAGTCCACTACCAAAATTAAAGCTTTAAAATGCCACAACCTAAAACAATACCATTCTGATTTCAGATTTATTTTCCTAGCCTTTTAATCTTATAAAAGTTTGTTTTATATGTATTTAGTCAATCCACTATATATTGTAGCATATAATATTTCATACACAAGTTTTGGGTGTTTGCTGCTTATATTTTAACTGGAAATTAAAAGTGCTGAAACATAAAAGGTTCTCTAAGCATAATTTTCCTAAGGCTGATTATTGGTAATGTATGGGCATTTGAGAAAGCTTGGAACTCCTTCAGACCTTTGGAAATTTCCCGAAATGTAACCTATTTCCATCAGTTGGCAAGAGTTTACCAGGTATGCAGCAACAGGCCAGGCAGTAGTGGCCATTTCAGATGCAGCCCTGACACCAGGGTCCATCTAATGGCATATGAACGTATGAAGGGACAAAGAGGAAGTGATGTGACCTGAAGAAGGCGTCACAGAGGAAGTGACATCCAACAAGGGAGCTGAGAGATAACAGGAGCTGACAAAGAAGTCAAGGAGACATCTAGTCAATGAGAAGGAGGAACACTGGCCAAGTGCAGAGTGGAAGACTGGGTGTAGCTGACCCTAGGAACTGAGCTACACAACTTGGGCAGAGATATGGATGCAATAAGAACATTTCTACAATTCAAGGTGAGGGAGATTAAAGTGACCACAGTAAAAGAGAGGGCTTTTGTTTGAGGCATGGCCTCATGTGACCTAAGCTGGACTAAAAGCTGATACTTATGAGGATGACCTTCAACCGCTGATACCCCTGCTGCTACCTTCCAAAGTGTAGGAGTTCTAGGTGTGTGCCACACTCCTGGCAAATTTTTAAAAGTTTTACCTAGATTCATAACAGTAGGGAAATGAGACATTTCTCCAATTAAAAAGGCCAACAGTTGGTGACTGGCAGGTGACAATGGAGAAGGAGAAATGAGATGATGGACAATGTGAAGGTTACAAGGATTTTGGTTGGAAGATGTTCCTTCCAGTAGATGTGAGTTCTATGCTCCCACCCTTAAACCTGAGAAAGCACATGTCAATTTTAACTAGGCTGACTAACCAGGTTAGGTCACAAAAAGCCATACAACTTCCTCCTTAATGACCAGGACATCAACTTGAGGAGCACTTAGTCACCAGCAAAAAAGTTTAACTACACCGAGGCTACCAAGCTCTGAGGAAGACTAGGCAAAAGGTAGTAACCAAGTCAACATGCTCTCATCAACAACCATAGCCTTCAGGTTACCACAGCCAGTACCAAGCACATGAGTGAAGAACTCTAGATAACCATTTGGGTCTTGTTCACTAAAGCTGCAGCACCGTAGAATGAACAAGTCATACCTGCTGCTCTCTGTTCAAATCCTTATCCCATAGAAACTGCGAGCATATTAAGATGGCTGTACTTTACTGAGTAAGTTTAAGTACAAATCACTAACTCAGTTAATGGCAAGATGTAAACTAATTACTATAGAACACATATGGACAGAAGATTTTAGAGAAGATCATGATTTTGGCTCCATTTACATCATTGAAATTTGACCTATCTGTTGAGAATCAGATAATGATGATGAGTAAACCACATAAAGAAATTCAGTTTTTAAAAAAATAGATGTTGACTAAAGAAGTGCTATTTCTAAAACAAGGGGAACATATGTGGGCAACAAAAACTTTAAAATGTATAAAAATGAAGTAATAGGGCTGGAGAGATGGCTCAGCCGTTAAAGGCTAGGCTCACAACCAAAAATATAAAAATGAAGTAATATAAAAGAGGAGAAACTAAAAGGGTCAGAGGACGAAAAAAATAGAAAAACATAATGTTGTGAATACCAGGAAGTAAAGAGCCTTCTCAAGTGTTGACCCCTATGGTGGACGTTATCAAACACAGCAGACAACCAAGAATCAAGAAAGAAAGAGGACAGATATATTTGACAGATTGCTGGTAGGTAGGAAGCAGAAACAAACAGCATGAAAATGAGTAAATCCAGAGAAACTGAGAAGCAAATGAGAATGAAAACTAGGCTGCGCAACTGGTGGCCCAAAGGTCAAATATGGTTGAGAACTATGAGTGGTCCCACACAAAACTGTAAATTTACTTAAAAGATGATGGTGATGGTGATGGTGTGTGTGTGTGTACATGTGTGTGTGTACATGTGTGTGTACATGTGTGTGTGTACGTGTGTGTGGGTGTGTGTGTACAGGTGTGTGTGTACATGTGTGTGGGTGTGTGTGTACATGTGTGTGTACATGTGTGTGGGTATGTGTGTATGCATACACACATATCAAAATCAGGGGACAAACTTGGGTGCCACTCCACAGGCCTATTCCCACCTTTGTTTGAGGCAGGGTCTCTCACTGTCCTAGAAATTCAAGTAGGCTAGATTATCTGGCCAGCAAGCTCAGAGGGTCTGTATGTCTCCAAATCCTACCATGCCATCACTGGGATTCCAGGCCCACAATATGGAGCCTGTTTTTTGTATGTAGATTCTGGGATCTGAACTCAGGTCCCATGCAAGCACTTGACTAACTGAGCTATCTCCCTAGCCCTTATAAGTTTTATTTTTGTTTTTTAACTCATTTTCAGTTCTTGAGTTAGAATTTTGTAGATGACAAAATAGTGTAAATGTAGAAAAGTAAAAATGTTGTGATCACCTGGAACCAACATAGCCTGTGTAGTGCACTTTCAAGTATGGCTTAAAGAAGAAAAAAGTCAGGAAGCCAGAGCTGAGTGCAAACAGAGATTAACGAGGGCTGGTAAGCCATTCTCTCACCCAACGCATACATTCTGTGTGTATGACTAGATCCTAAGAGAAAGGTTAGTAAAGACAGACTGAAGATGACCAGCAGATATTCACAAGTCTAAAACCCGAAAAGAGGAATTAAATGAAGTAAAGTATCAAGACCAGAAGCAGAAAGATCAGGGCTGACATCTCTCTCTAAGGCAGAAAAGGAACAATGTAACGATGACTGAAGAAAGAGATGTTTAATGGTGAGCAAGGAACGAAAGAGGCCATGATGAAACTTTCCAGTGAAAGAGGAAGCAAAAGGATGTGCTGGAAAAGAAGCAACTAGAACGGGACAGAAGACCTGTGAGCAGGAAAGATGGGAACATCAGTGGCCACCAAAGGAAGCGAGGTCCCAAGCATGGCCACATAGGCATGGCACACATACAGTCCCATGACTGAAGGCTGAGAAAGGAGAATCACAAAACCAAGACCAGCCTGGGCTACAATCTGAATCCCTGTTTAAAGAACGAAAAGGGAGTTGGTGGGAGAGCGGGGAAGAACAGAGTAGACTTGAGACAAGTCAAACTCAAGTAGAAAGCCAACACAAACTGGAAACAAGGATCTAATAAATAGTCACTCAGGCTACTATAAACTGACTGAAGTGACAAGAGCGAGACCTTTTCGACTGTGTGAGCAGCATGCTGAGCATAGAGCCTGGGAGACTGCAGGCCCTCAACACAGGCATTAGGTTCACATCATAAAGAATAAGGAAAAGTCATTCATCAGAAATACATGCATGTATAGCTATGACAAATATCAAATATTTGCAGGAAATAAAATTTGTAGGAAATAAAAAAATAAAAATAATCATGATTAATATTTCTATTTTTATCCTAAAAGTATGTCAGTTTTTGTAAAGACTCTTCTAATTATAAAAATATTTTCTGAATCTCTCAGTAAATAATTGTAAACTTCACTGCACTTAAAAATTTAAAATATTTCCTACCAAGAATTACCTTTGAATTTAAGAACAGGAAACGAAAAGTAATGATTTCGCAATTGCAGGATTTGGTTTCTTGACCCAGATTCCCCTCTACTTTACAATACTGATGCAAAAGAAAAGATGAAACACACTTCATGAATTTCAACTAAGCAGTCACATAGGATTTCCATGTGAACTTATGAGAAACATGCGCTTCCTCCAAGTTCACACCATAACTACACTGCAGGTGACGAAGTGTCCAGGCTAGCACCTGTGACAGCAAAGACCAGGAGCTCACAAGGGGCTCATCGTAGCACTGTGAGCACGCACCATGCACTAGACATCATGTGGGCCTTCCACAGGCGTCATCTTGTTGACAACTCTATGAGGAAGGTAGAGGCAAAAGCCATTCAGTGGACAAGAGTCAGAGCCAGAAACAGGTCCAGCTCTGCCTGACAACAACAACAAAAAAAAAAAAAAAAAAAAAAAAACACAGAATGTGAACTAGTTAGTGCAGAAAATATTGTTGTGAGTAGGGCTACACAATACGTTCAATTTTTCCAACCCCAAACTACATCATCTTGAGATTTAAGGGATTTGTTTGTTTTGAAAAAGGGTCTCATATAACCCAAAAAGGCCTTGAAGTGGAACATGCTATGTGGTAAGGGTGACCGTGAATTCCTGGTTCTCCAGCCTCTACTTCCCAAGAGCCAGCTAGGATTATAGGCACATGCCACCATACCTAGCCGAAACCTGACTCTTGAGCTAGAACTTCCAAGTTTGTCCTAATAGAATCACAGGGCTTCAAAGGCTTAGGATAATATTAGTCACCGAAAGGACATCTGTGAAAAAGGCAGTGCATCTGGGGAGAATGCATGTAAAGGCATTATGTGATCACAGGAAAAGACAAATATTTTGAGATAAACATCAATGGAAAAAATAACCAAAAACACAAACTCTTTGAAGATAATACTGCTTCCTTTTCCATTTTTAAATCCAACTGAAAATCTATTTAATGAGTCATTCTAAAAATGGAATGTAAGAACTTAAAATTAAGTTTTGCTAAAATAGTCAAGTAAAATATACATTGACTTTTACTTTAAAATACTGTTTCCAGAGAGTGTTAATCTAACTGTTAATACTAAAAATTTGTTTGCAACTTTCCATAGGATAGACATTGGGCTAAGTATTTTATATGTATTATCTCATTTTGATTTTAATTACTTCATTTGTCTGTGGTAAATAAAAGCACAATTTATAGTGAACATGCTATAGAGAACTTACTCAACACTTGAATCTGTGTATAATTTGTACTGGAGAAGCACACTCTTTATTGAACTCTTTCCATGGTTATTATACTGATCAGGAGGCAGCACTTGGGAGGTAGACACAGGAAAAACAGAAGTTCAAGCTCATCCTTGGCTACACAGCAAGTTCAAACCCAGCCTAAGCTACAAAGTGAGCCCAAATCCAGCCTGAGCTATGAGACTCTGTCTCGACAAAACAGAAATAAATGAACAAAAAGCTCAAATGTGTGATCACTAGACTTAGACACAGAGGACTAAAGAAAAGCGAAAAAGAACCAAAATCACTGTCTCCCAAATGTTCACAAACCACAGAGGAAATAAATAAGCCCTCATGACACAGGAAGTGGGAGCTGTGCATTCCCAGAGGACAAAGACAGCTATAGAGAAGAGTTTGGTCTGCACACACTGAACTAGAAATGCTTAGGAAGTGTTAACGTGGTCATCTCCAGCAAATGGCTAACCACACAGGCCTAGCACCCAGGAATGGTACCTAGACTAGCAACACATTAGCAACAAAGGAACAGGGGTCATAACCATAGCAAAAATGACTGAGTATCATGTAAAGTGAGGGGCCAAGTGAATCAGAGTTCACAAAAACAGCAGAGGAGAGAAAGGGTTTATTTCAGTCCAAAGTTCAAGGTTGTGGTCCATTGTGGGAGGGAAGCCAAGGCAGTGGGGGTTGAAGCAGCTGCTCACACTGCACACACAGGAAGCAGAGAGCCATGAACACTAGGACTCAGCTTCTACTTTTATATAGTTGAGGTCCAAGCCCAGGGAATGGCACCACCCCTTCTCACCTCAACTAATCCATTTCATATAATCCTCACAGGCATGTCCAAGGGTCCCTCCCAGTTGTGCCAGAGCTCTGTCTGGTGATTCCAGATCCTGCCAACTTGAAAATTAACACTAATCACCACAGCCACTAAGTTATCACCAATGTTCCCATCCCACATAACTTCTTAAAGAAAAAGAAAACAAGCTGTGTAGATTTTACACACTGCAAAATCTAAATAGATACTCACAATTCAAGCACACAACGAAGATGTAGTTTGTGTTACCCAAGCCATGAGCACTGTTCTAGCCACTGCTGGGGGTAGCCAAGACTAGAGACAACCAACTTGGGACAGTGGAGTGAGGCTACTCATTTGGTTGGTTGGTTGGTTGTCTAGTTGTCTGGTTGGTTGAATGGTTGGCTGGCTGGTTGGTTGGTTTGTTGGTTGATTGGTTGGCTGGTTGGTTGGTTTGGTGGTTGATTGAAATAGCATCTCAGTATGTTGCCCAGGCTGGCCTCAAATTCCTAACTCAAATAAAGATCTTGCCTCAGCATTTCTAATAGCTGAGACTACAAGAAGCACATGCCACACCACAGACTTGATTTGAGTTTCACTGTGTTGCATAGGCTATAACAGATTTTTTTAAAGATTTATTTTTAATTATGTATATGTGTACATGTGAGAACAGGTGCCCTTGGAAACCAGAAGTATCAGGGCCCTCTGAAGCTGGAGTTACAAATGACTGTGGGTCACACAAACTCAAGTCCTCTGCAAGAACAGAGGACTTATCTTAATCACTTACTCCATCTTAACCACTGGACCATCTCTCCAAGCCCTACAATCTAGTTCTTAGTGCTAAGATTCAAACATAATAGGAGCACACAGTTAAAAGTGCACAATCTAGGCTGTCATTCAATCTTAGTTCTGAAACTTGCTTTTTTGGTGACTATAAACAAGACACTTATCTCTATGCACTTTTACTTCTTGTCTACAATGGAGTCTGTAACAGCAGCTGTTATATATAATAATAAAGAAAATAAAGCAGCAGCACTCAGTCCAAGGAGTTGGCATATAACTAATTTTAGAAAACACAGTTTATTAGAAGACTTAAAGCCTAGAGACTATGACTGGACCCCAGTATGGGAAGAAGAGTATTAGACAAAAAAAAAAAAAAAAAAAAAAAAAAACGGTGCAATGCATGAGAGAGACCAAACATGATGGGGCTCAGACGGATGGAGAGGCTAACCTTTAAACCCAAGAGAGGAGCTTCACTAAGAGGGAGAATAAGAGACAAGGAGAAAAAGAGAGACAGACAGAAAAACAGACAGACCATGAGAAGGAAGCCAGAGGAGTTCTAAAGCAATCTCAAGAACAAAGGAAATATCCGACTTTTATAACCTTTGGGAAGGGGCAGAGGGAGTTTCACATCATGTGATTCAGTTCAACATAGCATATGTAACAAAGTGCATGGAAGAACAATGGTGCTGGTTAGAACCATTAATTAAGGACAGTTGCTAATACTCTGTCCCAGGGAGAATACCAGGAAAGTGTAGCCAGATCACTTCAGGCAGTGATATGTGGCCTCTAAAGACTGACCCACTGTCTTAAAGGGGCAGGCTTGTGTTCTAACAGAAGAGGAAATGAGCTAAGAAACATGTCAGGGGAATTATTCTATGTAAAGTGCTAACTATGCTAATATAGTAAGTGTTCAATAATTTTTAGCTATAAAAAAATAGTAGAATGACCACATGAATGCAATAATAATAATAATAAAATAAACGGTGCCATTGAATTTCACAACACAGGGGAAAGACCCTTACTTGGAGGGAATTCAAAGAACATGTTACTAAGCTGCCTTCAGAGAAAGGCTAACTAATAAACTATCTGTGTGAGCACTATAAGCAACCCATGGATGAACATTAAGACAGCAGATAGATTTTTGTAAGCACTCAATCCCTACACACACACACACACACACACACACACACACACACACACACACACACCCTTGTAAACAATATAACCAGGATAGGCATACAAGTAGTCTGGAAAACAGGACACAGAGAGCTGAAGAAAACTGCACAGAGTATTGCTGTAAAAATATAGAAGGTTATAAAATGACAGGATGCTCTGCTTGAATAGCATCAAAGGTTTGGGGTGTAAATCTGGACAGGACAGCTATGTGATTCCAACAGTTAAGAGTGATCTGGCAGGGTACACTGGAAGAACTGGAGCACAGGCAGGAAGGAGGTCACACCATGGTGTGCTAGTCTTTGAACTCCCCAAAGGCAACGACTGCATCTTGGCCATTTCTACAGCTTCCAAACACATTATCTGAGACAGAGGCCACTCAACAATTGAGGTATAAATGAATGGGCCAAAAGCAGCAACATGAGCTGCCATTAAAATGGGGAGAGTAGAAACAGATATATATTGAAAAAAATAGAGTCAAGGATATGAGCTGGCTGAGAAAATGCAGCCAGGACAGAGTGTAATCAATGAAGGCTGTAAAACTGAGCAACATAGCATTGAAACCGAACTTTTAAGTTATTATTTAACACTTATTTATTACTA
>CAJQZJ010001694.1:23685641-23737622 GCA_907164525.1 Lophiomys imhausi | reverse complement strand
TTAGGTATTCACTAAATCTAACTTATATTAACCTATCAGACCCTTCAATAGCATAGTCTTCATTACCTCTTTCCATGAGAATTAAACACAACTCCATTCATGAAAACACTCTGCTGAGGGAAACTGCTTGAAATAAAAGCTACCCATCACCAGTAATTCACTGCTGCATTTGCCCTTGGATCAATTTCATCATTTTAAGGCATTTGCCTTCCTTTTATCTTGCTGGGTTACTTACAAAACTTTAAGATTACAAAATGTTTCTACTATTACAAAACAAAATAGAATCTTTTTTTGTAAAATAAAATCTTATTAAAGGTTTTAATTAACACTTTCTCATTGACAAAAGAAACTGTTATAAAGACAATTTCAACTATATACAATCAAAAAGTAGAGCTAGAGCCAGGAACACAGCTCAGCAGTAGAGCACTGACTTACACACAACTTCCACCACCACAAACAAATAAACAGATAGCCAAGATAGATACATAAATACAGACGCACACAGATATATATACATATAAATACTGCATAGATAATTGTATGTACAATACACTTTTAAAAATGCAGTCTTGGTAGGCTACAAATTTATATAATGTGTGTTTATTTCTCTTTATATTCCTAGGGAGTCTGTCAGTGAATGTTACAGGTACTCCATATATTTGCTGAAATAAAATGAATTGTCTGAGGAAGCTCATGAAGCTTATCAACAGTTTCTGATGGTCTTTATGTTTCCTTCTCTCAGACTCAGTACTCTTTCTCAATGTGCACTAAAATTATAATGTAGGGTCTGGAGAGATGGCTCAGCAGTTAACAGCATCTGGCTGCTGCTCTAGAGGATCCAGCATTCACATGGCACCTCACAACTGTCTGTACCTCCAGTGTCTATAGCTCATGGCACCCACAGGCATTAACTACACTCATGTGGTACAAAGGTATAAATGCGGACAAAGCACCCATACACATAAAAATAATAGATAAATGTTTCTTTTTTTAGACTAAAAATGGGCCAGGGCTTGATTTCAAATGTTTGACATGTGAACACAAACCACACATATACCAAAAAAAAACTGTTTAAACATATCACTAGTGTAACATGGTAGTACACATCCATAATATCAATGCTTGGAAAGCTGAGGCAGAGTGATTGTGAATTCAAAGTCTAGCCTGGACTACCACACAAGTTCCAGGTCAGCCTGTGCTACACATAGTAAGATCCTCTCCCCTGGGAAAATAAAAAATAGATACAAAGATAGATAGGTAGGTAGGTAGATAGATAGATAGATAGATAGATAGATAGATAGATAGATAGATAGATATAGGCAGGCAGATGAGAGAGAGAGTTAGATAGATGATAGATAGATAGATGATAGATAGATAGATAGATAGATAGATAGATAGATATAGGCAGGCAGATGAGAGAGTTAGATGGATAGATAGATAGATAGATAGATAGATAGATAGATAGACAGATAGACAGACAGACAGACAAGCTCACTGGCTCTTACCTCAACACATCTACCTAAACATACATACTGATTTTCCTTGTCTTCCAAACTCTACTAAATGACAAGTTGAAAAGTCATTCAAAAACTAAGCTATCCTTTACTTAAAACTAAAGCAGAAAGGGGGCTATTAGCTGATTAGATGTTTTTAAGAAAATTCCAGATCTCTAAATCCCTGGTTTCGGACTTCAGCACCGAATCATTCCGATGGTTAAAACAGACTGGACAGCACTCTGCTGAATCTAGGATTCTGAAGTAAGGCTGAACTTGCGAGTGTCCAAAAATTTCCCCCATGTACTGATTCTGCTGGTCAGGGGGCATTATGAACGCAACTAAATAGAGACCAAAAACAGAAAAGAAAATAAAAAAGCTACATTTCTCTTTAATTAATTCTAATTATCAGAGTCGGAGTCAATAAAATGCTACACACACACACTCCCCTCCTTTTTTTAAGAAACATTAAATTAAGAAACAGCCTAGAAAATTGAAAAAGAAAGCAATCTCCAAAATAAAAAATTTAGATGGGCTAAATAACTATAAGTGAATAGAGAGGTGTACAAAAGAGTCCGAGGACTCTAGGGAAACACAAACAACAACGGCCAAAGAGGATGAGAGAAACCAACTGCATCCGGGTCAGGGCTTACCTGCCAGGTTTCCACAATGAGAACAAACAATGAAGAAAAGCTTTTCAGTTTAGAGGAACTGAAAATACTCAAGGCCAATTTCCAAGCATGCAGCAGCTTTTAAAGCCAACAACCTGACATACAATTGTGACAATTTTAAACTTTAAAAGCCATAAAGAAAACCTTAAAAGCTTTGAGAGGAAACAACACATTATTATAGAGCAATATGGATCAGAAAAGCTTCAGGCATTTTCATTAGCATTTCAGAAGAAAATGGAATATTGTTTTCAAAGTTCAAAAAGTGACTTTGCGCCTTGAATTCTACATCTTCATTTAAAATATTGAATATAAAGACAGCTTCAGAAATAAAGAACTAGCAGACCTGACTTCCAGTATGTACTTGTCTGCTACTTCCTTCCTGAGAGAGCATCTCAGAAGTCCAACCGGTGTCACTGAGTAACAGCTGTGGTGTGGGCAGAACGACACACTTCCTCTGGTTCCTTTCGGGTCCTCCTCATACAGATAACTGGCTCTTGCTTCTCTTTCTCTTCTAATTAACCTGAACCTACCAGAAAATCTAAAGTATCCCTCCTTTCTTAAGATCTTTACCTTAATTATGCCACCAATTCTCTTTTACCATTAAAGGTAAGCTTCATGAAGTAAGATGAAGACATTTTTGGGGATTAATCTGCCCACCAAACCACAAAAGAACTCCAGGATGCATCCAGAAAAACAAAAAAGAAATTAAAAAAAAAAGACTAAACAAGTGAAATGTAAAAAAGTATATCCCCCACAAAGAAAGAGAACTATAAAGAATTTTTTTTTTCTTGATGGTAGAATTTCCTCAGTAAAGGAAAACAATTTTAAAGAAACAATGACATTTTTTTTCTCTACACATCCAGTTAGGATACTTGGTTCCACAGTGAATGAAGTTTAGACAAGCAAATATCGTGCATGTGCAATATCCTCCAGTATTCTGAAACAAGGGCCAAAATCTTAAGACATGAGCATGCCTACCTCTGCATTCTAACAAATTCTGGATCCCTATCTTAGCAGTACACTTACATACATAACATGTATCACTTTTACATATGGGCTGCCCATAGGGAACTAAAACTGCATGACAGAAAATACATGAAAAGTATAGTCACAACTAAACACATTAATAATTCTTACCTGTATTTCTTATATATGTATATATATTTATAATTTATAATTCCTACATTTATTCATATGTATTTCATACATAAAATAAAATATGCTAGAACATTTTTAAAAATGAGTAAGTTGAAAATAAGAAGCCATATGAAACATATTTCATATATATGAAAAAAATTAAATTATGAAATAGATATGTGTTATTAACTAATGACTTTCAGGGTTACATAAAATGTTCAATGTCCTTTTTCATTTTTATTCTATATCTAAAAAACAGAGTTCATAAATGAAAATATATGTATTCCTATAAACTATAACTAAAGTAAAAGACGGCATGTTTTCTGGAAAACATACATATAGCTTGCTTCATATGTAAGAATACAATATATAAGACTGCCACTGCAGAGCCAGCAAAATAGTTCAGCCAGTAAAAGCACTTGTCACAAGTATCACAACCTGAGTTTGATCCCAGAATCCACATAAAACACCAAAATCACTGGGTGTATCTGTAACCCCAGAACTCCCACTGTAAGAGAGAAGGCAAAAAAAAGAAAAATCCCAATTTTCTAAGATATCGCCAGATTGATTTCCAAAGTGGTTATACACGTTTTCAGTCCCACTTAGAAAACTGAGAATAGTGCTACCTCAAGACCCAGCCATACAACTCCAGGGCATATATCCAAAAGATTCTCCACCAAACCACAAGGACATCGCCTCATCTATGTTCATAGCAGCCTTATTTGTAATAGCCAGAAACTGGAAACTACCCAGATGTCATTCAACCGAAGAATAGATTTAAAAAAAAAAAAAAAACCTATGGTACATTTACACAATGGAATACTACTTAGCTATCAGAAACAAGGAAATCATGCAATTTGCAACCAAATGGGTGGAACTAGAAAAGCTCATCCTGAGTGAGCTAACCCAGACCCAGAAAGATACACATGGTATGTACTCACTTATATAGCACAGGACAATCATCCTACAACCCACAGACCCAAACAGACAGGAGCCTAGCATAACTATCCTACGAAAAACTCCACCCAGCATCGAGTCATGGACCCTGTTGCCTGTTAATGGAACACCTTACCCTAGCTAGGCTGCCATATCAGGCCCCAGTTCAAGAGGAAGCTCTTATCCCTCATGTGACTGATGAACTGAGGGGGGTTGATAATGTGGGGACTCCCTTCATCCGAGGAGAAGAAGAGGATAGGGATGGGAAAAGAGGGAGGGAGGGTGGGACATGGAGGGGAGAAGAGAGGGGACTTTGATCAAGATGTAGCTTGAAAAAAATAAATTAATAAAAAAAAGAAACTAGAAAATACCCGAGTTGAAAGCCAGTTAGCCTGAAGCATGTAACAGTATAGCACAAAAAAAAGAGGCCTTGCCTCAAAAACAAGATGGAAGAACCCAACTTCCAAAATCCTTTTGACCTCCACTCCCACAGCATGCATGTGTCCACACACATACACACGCACAGTAATAGTAAATACAATTTAAAAATTAAAAGAAAAAACTGGATGTCATTGTGTTGGGCTGAGGAGGTGGCTCAGTTGTAGGGCACCAGGTCTAAAATGCATGAGGCCATGGGTTCAGTCTCTCAGTCCCAGAAAGAAATCCCATTGTACTTTGGAATAGTGGAAAAGGAGGAACCAACCTAAATATTTGAAAAATCACATGGAAACCTACTACTACAGAAGCTCCCTAAAATATATACATGTATATAACGAATTTAAATGAGTTACCATATAATGTGGGAGGCAATATCCCAACTAGACATCATATGCCACCTACAGTTCCAGGAATGGGTAACATCTTGTTGAGTAGTTGCCCAAAGATGTCCCACAGACACACATACACACACACTTGCAAACATCGCCTAGGCTACTAGTTACTCTCCATTACCTGATGGTAAGGCCCCATTGCCAAGGACAACACTTACTTATGTCATTGGACATGGAGAAATAGAGCTGGTGCCAACTAGAAATTTCACCACTCCAGACTAGAGTTCATGGTGCTGGAAAATACTTTGCATGCTACTAGGAAAGAAAACTAATTATCAATTTCATCCAGCTACAAATCCTGAGACCTATTCCTGCCTAAAGACATACTGGTATAATAGAGGCATAAATGTTATGACAGTTACCAACCACTTTTTGATTGAATTTAAGGCCCACTCCATGAAATGGAACCCTTACCTGACCCTGCTAAAGTGGCCAATAACCTGAGACTATATGGGTCATACACTTACAGGAAAACTTAATACTATTATTCTGCTAAAGGAACACAGCAATAAAATAACTCCTAATGATGTATTGCTCTACCCATAGATCAATGAGTCACTGAGCTCTCATCAGAGAAGCTTCTTCTTGCAATAGATGGGAAGTATCACAGAGACCCACAATTGGATAATGTGCAGAATGAGAGACTTTGGAGCATTCAACCACAAATGGGATGTCTTCATCAAACCCCTGCCCTTAAGACTCAGGGATCTATACAGAAGAGGAGGCAGAGAGATCCAAAGAGCCAGACCCATTCCTTGGATGACTCCAAAGAAATAGCATTCCAACACAAAAGGACTAATACTCGAAAAGATCCTGCATGAGCTGAAAACAGACAAAACCACAGCACTGAGAACAGGAAGCTGACATAAAGTCCCACCCCTAACCAAGAAGTTATCTGCCACTGATACCTGCTGCAAACCAGAAAATCAGTTTTCCTCAGTGGAGAACCACTGTTTGTTTTGTTGGGTTTTTTTTTCCTGTTTTTGTTTTTTCAGAGAATATGAAGTTGAGTAGGTAGGGAGATGAGGAGAATGTGAGAGGAGTTTGGGGAAGGGAAATTATATGATAAAAATTGCTATTTAAAAATTAGTAAAAAAATAAAAAATCAATGCCATTGTAATAAGCCAGGGAGATCAGTAGTAGAGCACCAACCTAGAATGTATGAAATCCTAGACTCAACCCCACAGGAAAAAATAAATCCTGTTGTCCTTTAATTGGATAAGTGGGAAAAGAGGGAACCAACCTAAAGATTCACTCAAAAGAAAAGTGCTCAACCATGAATGCAGCAGCAGAAGAGTGAGGTACAGGGCTGGAGAAACAGCTCAGAAGTTAAGAGAACTGCTTTTTTTTGCAAAGGACCCAAGTTTCATTTCCAGAGCCAACATGACAGCTCACAACTGCATCCAGTTCCAGGGATCCGGTCTCCTCAGGCTTCTGCACACATAAATTCATGTGTGACATAAACTCATGCAAATACATACATAAGTAAACTACAAATCTTAAAAGAGATAATAGGATGAGGGCTATCACAAAAATATGCAAGCACTCGTGGGTTCAGTTTTTACATGAAGAGATGAAAACCTGAACAAATGCATACAAAAGTATCCTGCAGGTAATCATATGATATAAAAGGGAGAATGGACACTCCTTCAATCTTATAGTATACACATAGTCTATTCAAATTCTGCTCCGAAGGACTAACACTACTTTTAGAGTATCTTTTAACTTTTCGTATCAAAAATAAGTTGAAACTTATTTCCGCTGAACCAGGCATAACATAAGGGCACATGTCCATAATCTTAGGACCTTGGAAGCTGAAGCAGTAGGGTTCTGAGCCAGCTTGGGCTACAAAGTTAAGTTCCAGATGTGCCTGGGATTCATACTGCGGCCCTGGCCTCAAAAAGAAGAGTTGAACCAGAACATTTCTACCACAGATATAGACTGTAACAGTAAATTTTAATTTTAAAAAACGGCCTCCATGCAAGAACATAAAAGCCCATTTTGGGATACATGGTCAACATTTAGTTGCAACAACATTGCTACTAAATGGAGCAGTACTAATGGCAGAATTTTTAGTCCCTCAAAAATGTGCAACTGACTGAAGCTAAACTATATAGCTTCAGGCAACACCACCTCATCACTTCCTTAAACCCACTGCCATGCATTAGTATTTCTGTTGATGAACACCTACCGCATCGTTCGCTGCCAGTGCCAGAGCAAGGTTCACTGAAAGAAACAGAAAGAATTCAGTTTAGTAACTTTCCTTCTATGAGAATTAACTTACCTTTCAACATTTTAACGAGCCAGGGTGAGGAGAGAGTGCCAAAGCCAAAAGAACAAAAGAGAAAATATTTTTGCAACTACCAATAGATGCCTGCCCCATATTGAACATTTTAAATAGCTCCCTTATAGCCTGTTACAACCTTGTTCATATATTTCACTTAGTTTTTCTTAAAATAGTGTTAATGAAATATATCATTTACTGTCAAGTTTTATTTTAAAAAGTTAACTATTTGATAACTAATAGATAGAGCCCATTTTTGTTTTTCTTTCTTTCTTTTTTAATTTCTTCAAGTTACATCTCGATCACAATCCCCTCCCTACTCCCCTCTCTGATCCCACCCTCCCACCCTCTTCCCCCTCACACTCCCATCCGCTTACTTTTTTTTTAATTTTTTTTTTAAGTTTAAGGTATATCTTTTCCCACCAACAGCTCACTGTTTCAGTCCAACAAATGGCTCTTTCTCTTACAACAACAAATACAATACAAAACAACAAAAATAATTAGGCCGCAATCATGAAAATTATAAGGCTTAGCATACATTTCCAATGTCCAATCCATACGTATTTGGTAACTGACTTTAACATTCTACTATGCAACCATCTCCATGAGTTTAAAGTTCTATATCCAACTCAGCTTCCATCCAAACTTGCATCACCATTTTAAAAACATCTTCTTAAATCCAGAACACCCTCTTAATTCCTAAACAACTCAAAATTAAACTATGAGTCATTTTCTTTTTAAAATAAATGCTATTGTAAGTACCTGAGTATCCAATTCACAAGTATACAAAAAGCTGAGACACTGTGCACAAAAGGAATGAAGAAGATAAATGGTGAGGGGTAGAGTATGGTAGCAAAACTGCCTATGGCAGTGTTTCTAAAGACAAAAATGAGGAAATAGTATCCCCCCAAAACATAGGTAGCCAGCTCTGCAGTCAAGCTACAGCTTCTAACAGAGAGCCTAAAGTATTGTATTTACAAGACTGATACATAAGTAGGTTCTCATACTGCCCATTCTTCATAGGGTGAGTCCCATTTCCTTGCAGAACAACACTGTCAATCTATCAGAAAGTAGTTACAAGTATAAACTGAAAAGCAGACCTGGATGTGAACCCAGCTCCACCATCTTCTATCACTGTTTAACCCTGACGATTTTATCTCAGTCTGCTTCCAACTCTATAAAATAAAGGTATCTGTGAGGATTAAAAGAATATTGTATATAAAGTATTTACTCTAGGGCATGGTACTTATAAGTCCACTCATATATTGCAAGATAATTTTGAATTCTAGATATATAATAAACTAATCATCTAACTTTTAAGTACTTTTTAGGGAAACTCCTCAGGCTGCTGAGGGTGACAGCACAGAGCTGTGCATCACTGGGACCTTCAAAATATATATTTACTTGCCAATATAGATCAATAAGGCTGAAGAAGTCAATAAATGGCTTCTAATGGGTAAGGCTCCAAGAAGTTTCTTACATTATTATTGCTTTAGAAACAAAATATCTGTTTTGAAAATAACTGACAGTATTGAATGTTAATTCTATTTTAGAACTCATAATATTTGGTTCTAAAATACCATCTTTGAGACAAATTGCAAACACCAAAAAGGGCCATGAAAAAGATCCCCCATCACTAGTATATTGATATAGAGGATATGAAGGCTAGAGGACTCAGTGGGGAGATGGTTCCAAATAGGTAAAGTACTCGCCACACAGCATGAGGACCTGAGTGTGACCACAGCACTGGGAAGGGCAGGGAAAGGACAGGCAGATCCTAAGAGCTCAATGGTTTGTCAGCCACTGAAAAAGGATGGAGAATAATAAAGACACCCAATGTTACCCTCTGTCCTCTACACACATGCACCCGAAGGTAGGAACATGCACACATATAGGTAGGTACCCACACGCACACACCAAAACACTAGATAACACATAAGAAAATTAAAATAATGTTAAACCCTTTCAAGCATTTTCAAAGATTATTAGCTTTTGGTGACTTTATAAAGGGTGCAAATAATGTGACGAAATAGAAAACAAACACAGGAACAAATATTCTTATTGGAAATATACAGCCATATGTACACTGACAGACTGGAAAAGAACAGAAATAATTTAGCTTTACTAAATGTTTTAAAAGTAGCAGCAACCAATTACTGAGCACTGGGCTAAGTGGTTAGTTTAACTTGCATATCATCCTCTGAAAGAGATTATTTCCCATTTTCAGTTAAGTGAACAAACTATCGAAAGACAACCTAACCACATTTTGCTCTACTGAGCAGACAATCTGATAAAAGTTTTTAGTTCCACTCCCACCCATTATCAAATCCTAATAGTAAGGAACCACAAGTCAGAAACATCACAAATACTAAGCCTGAAGAGTGATCATTTGCAGTGCATTTGACAGCACAACTTCTTAGTCAGGAAGGAGGAGAATGAACACCTTACAGTACCTGCAGTGGTAGACTTTCCAACTCCACCCTTTCCAGAGGCCACAACAATAACTTCTCTAACACCTTCTATGGGCTTCTGCTTAGGAAGTCCTCGGGACATGATCTGTGTTCTTCTTTGTTTCAAAGCCTCACTCTCAGCGCCTAATAACTTAAAAAAAAAAAAGTGATTTAAATCAATCACCCTCATTACTGGATTACTATGCTGTGAAAGCGAAAACAATCCAGAGTTTGGGCTTAACAGGGCTTTTCAAAATCTGCTCGTCCCCACTAAGTTAGTCTTTAAGTGCTATTTATTGACTGCTAATCTCAACTGCAAAGATAAATTGTTTAAGCTGAAATTTGCCAGGATAAACGAGGATGTTTAAAAAAAAAAAACCCGCAAAGTGGCCTTTTTACAGAGTTAAGCCCTCCACATATTTTCCTTCTCCTTAACCTATTCACTAAATAACCCTAAGCCAAGAGAGAAATGTGCATGCCACACATCCATATTCGGGAGAGTTTGGAGACCACAAGCCCCAGCCACCTTCTAGGGGGACCTGCTAGCGGGAGCGCGCAGGCGCCTGAGGTCCCGCCCGCACCATCCCCGTCCGCGCTCGGCACACACCTGGCGCCCACAACTCAAAGCTCGGCACCCCAGGGGCGTGACGGCGGCCCCACCACCACCCCAGAGTGACACCCTGCCAAAGAGCAACAATCGCCAAGTCCCCATGGCGCACAGCGTTTTCCCGGGCCAGGGTGGAAACACTTCGCGCCGGGCGCGGGGTAATGACGTCACGTGGCAACCCTTGGCTTCCCCTGCCTGGAGATAAGCCTGATTGGTGTTTCTTCAGCTCAAGAACTATTTGTCTTAATTCTGATTGTCACCAACTACAAACATTTTTGCAGCCTTTGACCAGATTGCCCCAAAGCCTTTTCACATATAAAATTTCATTTTATCCTTCCAGAACAGACAAGAACACTTATTAGGTTTTTTGCTTGTTTGTTTGTTTGTTTTTGTTTTTTAAACACTTGGAGGTGATTTTTTGCTGGGGATGAACCCAGGGCCTCATTCACACTAGGCAAGCTCACTACTAAATAACTACATCACCAATCCTCTTTTTATCAATTGAAAAACGGAGATTTAGAAATTTTAATAAGACTTATTCCATCTTAACAGAAATAGGAAATGCTGAAACTTGAAGATTGTTTTCCTTATCAAATAGTGCTGTATATATCATTTAAATGCCAGCACTGTTAAAGAGTTTTACATTGCATATTACTAAATATGGTCACTTCAACAATGCCACTGTTAAGATGTTTACATTACACACACACTGTACATGTGGCCTACAGTACTACTGTGCACTAAGCTAGTCTCTACTTGTATGCTTGTCTTGCTGATGGCTCAAAAAAGAGAGGTGAGAATGCTTTACTAGATTCAAAAAAGTTTAGGTAAATCAGAAAATAGGGTGAATAAAGAAGCCTACATGAGAAGGAACTTACAGGCTGGGCTAGCAGTAAAAAAAAAACATTTGTGTAGCATGTATGAGGCCCTGGGTTCAATCACCTGCAAGGGGAATGGAGTGAAACAGAGCTTGAGGAATGGAGGAAGTGGAATTTGTTCTGGTGAAAGTAAGAATGTGTACATGTAGATCTAGATACTCATCATTATATCCAAGACAGATGAAAGACCGAAAGCAGTCACTTTAAGAAAAATAACTCACAAGCTTATCCAGAAAGCAGACACAGTCAAAGATGGCCAGAGGTATGGCTACAGTTTGCCTTCAATAATCTTCAGAAGACTTTCTAGGGAGGGTTTTTATTTCTTTCATTCGCTTCTTATTGATATTTGTCATATCAAAGATTCAAAATCAGTTAATTTTTCTCTGATCTAATTCTTAATTTTAAATCTTTATTATAGGCATAACAACATCAAAGAATTGCCTTAAGAATTAAATATTACTAGTGATGTGCATTCCATTTCTTAAGCTCTGAAGGAGCCTCCAGCTTCTTGCTTACTCCCCCTCAGGCTCATCTCCTTCTTGTTGCATTCCTTTTTCTCTACCTTACACTAGGCTTGACACTTTCAACTGTTCTTCTCTTGCATATTCTTTTGTGGCATGTTTCCTCAAATAATTTTAGATTTATTTTCAGCTCAGTTTTTATAAATGATAAGCAAAAATCACAGCTTAAAAAAACCTATAAATTGTCACTATAATCTGCTAAAGACCAAATGCTTGCTTATTATAGCTTATTATATTGGCAACCATTATGTGCCAAACACTTATACTAGTCTTAAAGTACTACATTGCACCAAATATAACATACCTGCTAAAAGGTATAATCCAGAGCAAGCAAAGAACAACTATTATGGTATGGTGTGATATGTATAGGAGAAAAGTGCTGAGTACTTCAAGGGGCGCCTAGTTAATTAAGGAGATGTCCTGGATCAGGAAACAACTACAATGAATCCTAGGTGGTGGTTAAAAGTGGGATTGAGATGGAAGAATAGCTCCAGGGTTGTTATATAAAGACAGCAAATGGACTTTAAGAACTGCCAATGGCAGATCCCTTAGCAAGTGGAGGGAGGGAGGTGGTCTCTGTCATGGACCCTGTCGCCTGTGAATAGAACACCTTTCCCTAGTTGGGCTGCCATGTCAGGCCCCAGTGCAAGAGGAAGCACTTAGCCCTCATGTGACTGATGAACTGAGGGGGGTTGATATGTGGGCCCCCCTCACCTGAGGAGAAGGAGAGGAGGGAGAGGAGGGAGAGGGTGGGAGAGTGGGATCAGAAGGGGAGTAGCGAAGGGGCTGTGATCGAAATGTAACCTGAATAAATAAATAAAGGTTGAGGGGAAAAAAAGAACTAAATGTAAACTCACAAAAATTTATAGTTATTATGTCAATTAATAATAAAAGACATAGGGCTGGAGAGATGGCTCAGCAATTAGGAGCACTGGCTGTTCTTCCAAAGGATCTGGGTTCAAATCCTAGCACCCACATGGCAGTTCACACCTGTCTGTAATTGCCAGGAGTGATGGTGCTCGCCTTTAATCTCAGCACTAGGGAGGTAGAGGCAGGCGGATCTCTGTGAGTTCAAGGGCAGCCTGGTCTACAAAGTGAGTCCAGGACAGCCAGGGCTACACAGAGAAACCTGTCTCGGAAAACCAAAAAAAGATATAAAACAAACCAAAAGCAAGAATTACAAATAATCTTAGCAATTTTTTGAGGATAGAGTGACTGAAATATAAATGGACAGAGACAAACGGGGTTTTTTGGTTGTGGGGGATTGGGAGGGTTGGGGTTTGGTTTGGCTTTGCTTGGTTTTTGTTTTAGAGACAATGGTTTCTCTAAGTAGCTTTGACTGTCCTGGAACTCGCTCTGTAGACCAGACTGACCTCAAACTCAGACATCCACCTGTCTCTGCCTCCTGTGTGCTGGAATGAAAGGTGTGCACCACCACTGCCCAGATGAGATAAACAGGTTTTAAGTGAAACTGAAATATGATCAGATTTGTGTTTTAGAAACACCATTCTGAGGATGGAACTGGTATATGTTTTATCATATATGGAACCAAATGCACACATGGCATACACATAGAAATAGAAATATTGAGGAAGACAAGTACACTAGCAGGATAGGGAAGGAGACACATGACAGGGTTCTGGGAAGTGAATCCGGTCAAGTACATGATACATTTGAACACAATGGCATTAATGTGTTACTGTGCAGACTATTAAATCTTCAGAAGAAGAATGGAGATGTCCATTTATTACTACAACAGACACTGCTCCTCACATGCACACGCATGCTCCCTTCTCAAAATAAATGCTCCCTTACAGTCTAAGAATGCTAAGTTGTTTTGGTTCAATTCCCATAATACCTTACCTAAAGGTTGATGAGGGGAAATAAACTTGGACCAATCATAGTTTTCTTCCAGAGAACCTGAAAGCTCAAAGTAAGATATGCTACTGAGTTTACATTTGCATTTGATCTGATAGAGCTGAAATTACTTTTCTGCTACATACACAAGCAAGCAATAAGAGCCAATGGCAATCAGGAAATAAAACACATACATAATATGGGCAGAGGAGATCATGAGAGATGGAGGGGGAACCACCAAATAGGTTCCTAACAGCTTTCCAGTTCTGGTCTGTAGGGAGGTGCAGCTTAACCTGACCTCACATCCATGAGACATGTTTTCATCCACCGAGTGAATTGTCTCTGGATCTTAGCCTACTTTACGTAAATTATTGTCTGCTTGTAACTATAGTGAGATACCCTTTTATTTCAGAATTTTTCTCCCTGTGATTCTACTTCATACAGGCCTTCCTCAATCTGGAGAAAGTATGTGGCATCACTTTCTGACTCAGGAAAAATGTAAGAGAAAAAGATAATTTCTCTGCCTTTGGATGGAAACAGTGCTGGGAAAACAATAGATTTGGAAAATCTAAATGATCACATAAAACTGAGACTTCGTGTCTTTGTTGGGTTACATTTGGTTGCAAGAAGCAGAAAACCCTAGAGCAGTGTTAAACAAATAGGACTGTACTGACTCTGAGAAGTTCAGAAGTAGACTCTACAGGTCGGAGGAAGTGGATCCACATTGCAATCTTATACTGAACTAATTCTTTTTTTTTTTTTAATCACTCTGTCACTTTGCTGTCTTCACTAGCAGCCCCTCACAGCCTCACAGTGGCTGCGGAGTCTGCAGGAATCAAGATTATGTTTCATGAAGGAAGAGAAGAGCATGACAGAGGTAAAGAGTTTTCCGCAGTGAGACTCTCGACCTTTTATCAGGAAAAGAAGTCACACAGTATGTACGCGCAAGCACATTTGCACCCCCAAACTGAATGGAGCATGATCACATGGCCACTCTTCAATGCAAAAGAAGCTGAGAAGTCACATATTTTGATGTATCTAATAGAGAGCAAAGCAATGGAGAAGGTAACCAGAGATGAGCAGTGAGTGAACTCAATGAATATCTGGTCTAGAAACTTCCTCAGAATGTGAAGAAAGAAAGAGCTAGGAGAAAAGGGGTGTTTCCATAACCTCGATTCTCCTCTTGTTGACTTTTATGGAAGAAATAAACAGCTGTCTATTCACTTTGTAGACAGAAGGAACCCACAGTCCTAAGTCCAGCCTGGCGAACCAAAGAGTTTATGAGAGTCCTTACAGGAGCATAGATGACTCACAGGCAGCCATACTGGGAAGTCCCCTGGGTGACTTGCTGAAAGCTGTACCACCCAGAAGCCTCACTACAGTCAATTGTTTGACTCTTCTGTTGGGGTGATGTTATGCATTCTAAATGTTAATTAATTGGTCCTGCTCGCTGTCTGTCAATTTGTTTTCTAATCATTGTCTCTCATTGGTTGAATAAATGCTAAGGCCTGAGATTGGACAAAGACAGAGGTAGGCAGGACTAAGGTGCTCAGGCTTCTGAAGCAGAAAGCCTCCGAAGAAGGAGCCTCCAAGACTTGCACTGGAGCAGGAAGAGGACACATGCCATGGGTTAGAGAAAAGAATGGCATTCCACGTGGCCTGGAACATCAGCATAGAATGGAGAATAACAGCCCAGGGGACTTATGTATATATGGGGTCATATTTGGGGAATAGAATTATGAGCTAGCTTAGATGGGCCAAGATTGCTCATTTCAGGCCACAGCTTGTTAAAATCCATCAGGTGTCTGTTGTGTCCTTATTTATAATGGCGGGTTAAGGATTAACACTGATGACCAATTAAATATAATATAAATACTGATTAATTAGCCCTTTTTATACACTCTTATGTAGTAGTAATTGAATCTCAGAAAGGTGGGGGGAGGCCTCATGGCTTCTTGAGGATCTCCCAAGGTTCATGAGCCTTGTAAGCCCCACAATCCTTCCTCCTCCCTCTAAGAGGGACTCTTGACAGACCAGTTAGAGTGAGGGTCTTGTGCAGGTGACAGCTGCTGCTCTCCTTCAAGACAGTGATGTTCCTGTCTGCACCAGAGGAGACAATTACCCTTCCTTGCTACATTCAAGTGTACAGCCTAGAAAGCCATTTGCTCACTGCACAGTCTCCTGTGCAAATTTTAAGCACAAATCCAGCTGATGTGAGTCAAAGAACATTCTATGGAGGCTTCTGGGAAGGCAGTTGCTTCTCTGGTAGAATGAAATATAGTTGGTGCTGCTGTTACTATTATTTTAATTTGAACATGGATATTTTACCTGGATGTGGCAGTCATCTTGAAGAACAGTATGGTAACAAATACAGTGGCAAAACCCAATATCTTAGGATAATGTTGTAGAAGTAGGGCAGGAAAACAAATTCTTCTTTGGTATTTTCATTAGCATATATTAATTATATATAATGAGTTTCACTATGAAATTTGCATATATAACTTATTTTGATCATATTTACCACCATTCCTTTATCCCTCTTTTGTCTCTACACATTCCCACTAATCTCTTTAATCTTCTCAACTACTTTGCCATGTATTCTCATGTCCTTTTTTTTTTTTTTTTTTTAATGACCCTATGAATTTCATTGGGAGTATTTATAGAAGCACAGACACTTCACAAGTGACTATACCAGTCACTTCCTTCCCCCTACCCCCAACCATTATTAACTGTATAAATCCTTAGGGAGAAGTGAACTCTTTCCTTAGCTGTGACAGGTGCTGAGGGAAACACTGTTGTGTAGGCTTTGTGCTGGTCATTACAGCTGCTGAGAGAACTAAAGGGCAACTGTCCTGTCAGCAGACAATCCCTTATTGTACTGTTGGGCTGCTCTGTCAGGGGCCTGAAGGCAAGCTGCTCCTACAGAGACCTCAACATCTGCTTGGCAGAGACTGGAATGCTTAGGTACGTGGCACTTCCATAGTATGAACTGAGAACATTTGGGATGGATTCATCCACATCATGTTAACATCTGGATATTACAGAGACTCCCTAAACTTAACTGCAACTCAGGTAGAACCTGCATAGCACAGATTTAAATTTCCATGGCTTTGACAGAAATTTATCAAATAAATAAATACTATCACAAGAGAGTAGTGTTCAGAATGTCCTCTAGCCTGTACCTATAGTAATATCTTACACTATTTTCAAGGAAGGAAATAGGTGAGCCTTCTAGGATGTCACTCTCTCCTGTCGTTTTAAAGGAATCCTTGTTAAGAGACTAAGGACTCACTGAAAGTTCAGGTACTTACATAGATGAGGAATATGCCTCATTCCTTGTCTGCAAGCTTAGGTGTGCCTGAGACCCTGCTCTTCACTCCCTTGCTTAGCTCCCTAGGAAAGAATAAAACATCACACTCAAGAGGAGCAAGCAAAAGGATCAGGAGCTCAAGGTTATCCTTAACTACATAGTGAGTTTAAGGCTAAACTGGGCTATCTGGGACCATGCCTCAGACAACAACAAAAGAATAGAATGTCAAAGATCATTTCCTATCTCTATTGAGTATACTGAATAAAACTCAGAAAAAATTGCAAACTCCAACAAGACCTCTAAATCCTGCCCATATGCTCACCAAAAACAAACTTTTTCACATCCAGGGGATATGTTATAAACTGACTCCAATTTGTATTATTTTTTTCATAATTCTAAGCATAAAACTGGCCTAGCAAGTCAAGAGAGTGTTATAGATCTAAGAAGATACTTTTAAAATTGTGTTGCAAGTTAGTATGAATGTTGAGTTAGATATAGAACTTTAAACTCATGGAGATGGTTAGATAGTAGAGTGTTAAAGTCAGGTGCCAAATACATATGGACTGGACATTGGGAATGTACGCTAAGCCGTATAACCCTCATAACTGTGGCCTAATTACCTCTGTTGTTTTGTATTGTATTTATTATTATAAGAGAAAGAGCCATTTGTTGGACTGAAAGGGGAAACTGTAGGGAGAAACAAGATATACCTTAAACTAAAAAAAAAAAAAAGGGAAGAGGATGGGGGGTTGAGGGTGGGAGGGTGGGACTGGAGGGGGGAATAGGGAGGGGACTGCGATTGAGACGTAACTTGAAGAAATAAAAAATAAAGAAAAAAAATTGAAAAAAACTAGGCTAGCTACATCTAATATAGATTCACATACTAAAATCTAGAATAATTCTGTTTAAATAAACAACTTTCCAAAGATCCCATCCCTTTGTGGAAAATCTGGCCTAGGAAGCTTGCACATTTCCTGCATCAAAAATGTTGCTGCTGCCGGGCGGTGGTGGCGCACGCCTTTAATCCCAGCACTTGGGAGGCAGAGGTAGGAGGATCTTTGCGAGTTCGAGGCCAGCCTGGTCTACAAAGCGAGTCCAGGACAGCCAGAGCTGTTAAACAGAGAAACCCTGTCTCGAAAAAACAAAAAAACAAAAAAAAAAAAATGTTGCTGGCCTTTCAGCACCTCAGGTCACATGAGCTACCTTTATCATGCAAGTTCCCAATTCTATTCATTAACATTTTTAAAGATGTGTAATTAGCTGGCTGGATTTCTGAAAATGTCCATTCAAATTACTAAATCTGCCTCAAACATGAGACAAGGTGCTTTCTTTAATGCAAATTTCTGAAGCTGGATAAACCATAGTTGATTTGGCATTTGAATCCATGATTTCTACGACTAAAGAAAATCTTTGGACAGAGGTCACACCCTTGCTTTAGAGCTGAATATCATTCTATGTGTTGTGTTTAAAGCTTCAAAGTTGAGCCTTTCTTAGAAAAGAAATTGTACAATCAGAATCTGGAAGAATCGGTTGTCACTGGGGCAAATACTGCTGTGCACAGGAACTCAGTGTGCTGCCCATGCTTTTCCGCTTTTCCTATTCTGTTTCCTTTAGTACTGACATGGTTTTCGCTTTTGTTTTCTTGGGGGAGGGGGAGTTTAAACCAAGCCCTTCCTATTCCTCCATTCTTTGAGATTAGAATTTCTACAGGTTTTGTCTAAAACCCTACTTCATTGAGTATTCAGAAGAGAATTCTCACAGTCACATTCTAGAAGACATACCAAGGACAATGACAAAGCAGAGCCCATCAAGATGCCCAATGTTCATGTCAGTGAATGTGAAGTTCTACTTTCTGCAGTTTTGTCTGTTTCTCACATGCTGACAGATGTGTGATGCCCTTTACAGCAATGAGGCTTGGATGATATCTTTATCTGTTTGGTGTTCTGGTACCCAACCTAGCTGTTGCATTTTTAACCCTTTCTACTTGGGATTTGCTAAACATTCACAAAGATATTGTAATTTAAATGTGTAAATACAATAGATCCACAGTTTATTTGATACATTTATATCAGTAAAGAATTCCTACACATCACAATAATTTCTTAAAACACACTACATATTCTAATTTAGATTAATAGAAAAGAAATATCAATCTTAAGGATTAGAGTACATTGGATAGATTAGTGAGGTATAACATTTAGAGCTAGGAATGTAGCTCATGGGTAATGACCTGCCCTGTGACTGAGACTCTTGAGTTCAATCCCCCCACCCACACTCACAAATATAAAAGTATAAAGTTTATCTTTGTTGTCCACTTAGTTCCATTGCTGTTCAAAGTGCTTGAATAATCAGGCATAATTTGGGTGCCTTTCCCACAGTAATTTCTACAACTTAATCAAATTATATTTTAAAAATAGGATTTTTTTGTTCACCATGATACAAGTTAATGAACTTACTCCCACTCTTATTATAGCATTAATTCACTAGTATAATATTAAAATCTACCCACTAACCATAACTCAACAGTCCAAACATTACTGAAGCCAGAACCAACCCCTCCCATTTACCACTTTTCTGGTTTTTGCTAGTCTTCAAAATAGTTAAAACAGTTTTACATAGAAAAATGTTAAGATGGGCTTTCATTGTTCTGTGTCTGTTGATAGCTGTTATTTTGCCCTTGTTAAGAACACACACACACACACACACACACACAAGAAAAAATAGCCTCAGATACTCTACAAATTTTACCAATTACTGAAAGTCAAGGACTTCATTATACAATTACATATTTAATCTTCTTTACAAATATCTAACCACATACAAAATTTGTTTTTTAACATAGGCAATTTTTGTAGAGAATGTGCTGGCAATGTGTTCACTGATATGCCATTTCTAAAAGATTTCAGTTACCACTATAACAAGCACAACATTTGCTGATGAAGCTCACACATGGGTATACTCAATTAGAGCATTTTATTTATCTTAAATGACTCTCTAAATGTGGCTCTGCTGTTTTGCCAAGGTCAGGTGTAGTGCTTCCTCTTTTCATAGCTGATAGAATTGGAGGAAAAACACAGTATAAACAATCTCGTAGCTTGTGCTTATCTACGATCTGCATGGCCAACTCACAAAGTGCAGTGGCAAAGGGGTATTTATTTGGAGTCTTAGAGTTGCAAGTCAGGAGACACAGGTTCCATAGATCTGAGTCAGTGTTTTAAGGAAGGTAGGGAGAGTAGGAACTTACTTCAGACTACTGAAGGCTGACAAGAATCAAGCTGGGGAGAAACAGGACCTGTAGAACAAAGACCAATGAGAGACAAGGGAAAGAATGTGTACACAGAATGGAAAATGTTCAATTCCTCTTGATGTGTATCTTGAGTCTTGGGGCATAGTTAACTGTTCACTCATTCTGTCTTCTTGATGTCAGAACAGTGCGTGAGATCTATTCCTAATGGCCTTCATCATGAGATTTTCATTGAATGTTGCTTTCATCATAATTGTCATACTATTGATGCACTGTCCTTGATTCCTGCTGATTACAGACTTCACTGAATGGGACTTGTTGCCAGATAGCTAAGTTTTAGATGAGCTGTCATACATGACAAATCAATCAGAAGTTTTCCAGCAGACTTTAAGATGGCCTTAGTAATGCCTGCTTTTGACAACCTTATCTTTGTGTAACCACCTCCATCTGACTGAGCAGGACCTAGGACTTCCCCCAAACCAAGAAAATACACCACAGCCGACAGTTGTCTCCTGCAGTTTTAATAGTCAAAGCTACAATTTCTTGCTAGGAGATGCCCCGCTACCTTAGATAAAGCAAACTGTGCTGTGGAAAAAACCCAGGTAGCAAGGAACAGCCTCCCAGGCAGCAAAGGGTTAAAGCCTCAATCTAAGCACATCTAAGGTGCTCAGTTCTGCCAACAATCCCATAAAATTGGAGCAGTAACCTTCACAAATGAGATTTCAAGTGAAAACGCAGCCCTGGCTGACTGACCCTGATAGAAGCCTTGTGTATGAGAGACACAAAGCAAACGTCTCAGTTCAGCTGAATCCAGTCTCCTGACCCACAAAGTCTGTGAAAATAAATGTTGTAAATCATCAAATGTGTGGTGACTTGTTCTGTAGCAACAAATACCTAGTACTCACTGTGGTGATTTGAATAGAAATGAGCCTCATAGGCTCAAATATTTGAATATTTAGTCACCAGGGGAGTGGAACTGTTTAAAAGGATTAGAAGGATTAGGAGGTGTGGCCTTATAGGAGGAAGTGTGTCACTGAGGGTGGGCTTTAGGGTTTCAAAAGTCCACACCAGGGCAAGGTCTCTCTCTCTCTCTCTCTCTCTCTCTCTCTCTCTCTCTCTCTCTCTGCCTGCCTGCCTAAGGTCAGGATGTAAAGCTCTCAGCTACTGCTTCCTTCAGCACCATGCGTGACACCATGCTCTCTGCCATGATGATAATGGACTAAGCTTCTGAAACTGTAAGCAATTCCTCAATTAAATGCTTTTCTTTATAAGAGTTGCCTTGGTCATGGTGTCTGTTCACAGCAATAGAACAATGACTAAGACAAGTCTTAGTAACCAAGATTTTAGCCAAGCTGAAGTTTCCTATGAATAATCCTTTTTGAAATTTTGTGAGAAAAATTTCACAATTTTTCTTGGCCCTGGCTACACCAGAAGAGACAATTACCCTTCCTTGCTACATTCAAGTGTACAGCCTAGAAAGCCATTTGCTCACTGCACAGTCTCCTGTGCAAATTTTAAGCACAAATCCAGCTGATGTGAGTCAAAGAACATTCTATGGAAGCTTTTGGGAAGGCGGTTGCTTTTCTGGTAGACTGAAATATCATTAGTGCTGCGGTTACTATTATTTTACTTTGACTGTGGATATTTTATCTGGACATGTGGCAGTCATCTTGACTCAAAAGCAGTAGCAGAATTACTATTAATAATTCTTTCATTGTATACTAATAATCAAGCCTCATACATTATATTTTAGTATTATGCAATATAGAATAGCAACATGGAAGTGGTGAACCGAAGAATCTCTCTGCCATGAAGCACCCACATGGCAGATCACAACTGGCTATTAACTCCAGTTCCTGGGGATCTGGCTCCCTCTTCCAGACTCTGCTGGCTTGGCATGCACATGGTACACATACATACATGCAGGTAAAACATTCATATTCATATACATAAAACATAAAAATAATAAAAATTTAAAAATAAGTCCACAATGTATAAAAATAAATCAAATGTTGTATAGTTAATATATAAATAAAATAATACAAGTAGGGCTGGAGAGATGGCTCAGAGGTTAAGAGCACTGACTGCTGTTCCAGAGGTCATGAGGTCAATTCCCAGCAACCACATGGTGGGTCACAACCATCTATAATATGATCTGGTGCCGTCTTCTGGCCTGCATGCATAACTGCAGACAGAATACATGATAAATAAATCTTTTTTTAAAAAAAATAATAATACAAGTAAAGATTTTCCAGTGTTATCAAAGTAACAATATCATGCATATCTGTCAGCCTACATAATGGAAAGTTATTCTGATGATTCAGTACATGTAAAACATTCAATTGATCATATTGTATGCATGTCATACATTATCTATATCTGGGGAAGGATAATAATGCCTGTTAGGATTATTGGAGCTACCCAATACAATTTTGTGCAGAACGTGGCAGAACTTATTCCTAAAAATACCTGCTAGGTATGTCATTGGTCCACTTTCTCTCTTCAAGTTAATTGAAATATAATAATCAAATAAACTTATATATATTCAGATTTATTCATGCTGTGAGGTCATCAGGGCAGTGTGTGTGTGTGTGAGTGTGTGTGTGTGTGTGTGTGTGTGTGTGTGTGTGTGTGTGCGTATGTTCATGTGGATATCATAGGACAACATTGGGTGTCCTCACTCTCTGCTATAGTCCGTTGAGATAATGTTTCTCACTGAACCTGAAGCTTACCACTTTGGTTAGGCTAGCTGCTCAGTGCAGCTCTGAGATCTGCCTCTCTCTGTCTCCCAACACTCAAGGTACCAGGTGTGCACAAGCCCATCTTTATGTGCATTCTGGGAATTCAGATTTGGGTTCTCATGTTAGTAGGTACCCTGATTCCTTAAACCATCACTCCAAGTCCTCGAGACAATTTGTGACAACCTATTTTTAAGGATCAGAGTAGCTAGCTGACTTATTTTAGGACAACTTGCTGAAAGCAAACAGGTTTCTTAATATGCACACAGATGAATACACACTACTGAGAAATGGTAGTCCATCTGGAGTGGTCACCACCAGAAAAGTACTTAGAAAAAAACAGAACCATCCTCACAGGATGGAATCCAGATACCCGCTCTTCTGTTTAATGCAGTGTGCATTTCCTTAGCTAACCATTTGTGAAAATTTGGCTTTTATTAGTTTTAGATAACAGCAATTTATTTCAGAGACCCATAAGCATGTTTAATGGCCTTCTTTTGAACTGTGTTGGAACAGTGTTTTAATGTACAAGGTATTCAAATTTTTATTAAAATGTTGCTCAAGTCCTGATCATGGCAGTTTGTTATTTTTCTCCCCTCCCCAACTTCAACATTCTTTGAAATTCTGTCTCCAATGTTTTTATTCCCAAAAAAGACTTCTCTGGTTCTTTCATCAGTTACTGCTTTTCATCTTCTGTAATAGCCTGTGACACTTCCTTGATTGAGTATAAATTTAAGTATTATCGGTTTTCTTTTATTTTCCACATATAAATTAATTTACTAGTCCCTATCTTATACACTGTCCTTTCAGTCACACGTCAATATTGTCAACCTACAGCCATCATTATTTAAAATGATGCACAATATTATTTCTATAATATAATCATCCATATCATTCACCCTTAATTCTATCTAGTTTTGAACTTTGTTACATGCAACTCTTGCTGTTGTCTAGGACTCTATGGTATTGAATGGCACCATCTATTCACACCACAGTCCTGAGCATGTTGTAAGGGATCAGGAGTTCCTGACATGTTAGTCACTGTGCCAGTATTACATAGTGAAGTGATCAGTGGTATAAAGTGGCTGTAAAGCCTCTGAAGTTTTTAAAACTCTACACAAATCATATAACTCTATAAATTTATCTCTTCCATACAAGAAAAAGGTATTCAGCTAAATAATCTGTAGATTTCACTTCTCATACTCAATAAAAATGAGAAGTGAGGCTGGAGAAATGGTTCAACAGTTAAGGGCACTGACTGTTCTTCCAAAGGACCCGGGTTCAAATCCCAGCACCCACATGGCAGTTCACAGCTGTCTGTAATTGCAGGGCATGGTGGCGCACGCCTTTAATCCCAGTACTTGGGAGGTAGAGGCAGGTGGATCTCTGCAAGTTCAAGTACACCCTGGTCTATAAAGTGAGTCCAGGACAGCCAGAGCTACACAGAGAAACCCTGTCTCAAAAAACTAAAGAGAGAGAGAGAGAGAGAGAGAGAGAGAGAGAGAGAGAGAGAGAGGTGAGAACAAAATTGTGTGAGTGAAAAAGCTCTTAAAGTAATTCTGAGAAAGATCAAGGTAAGTAGTTTAGAAAAGCTTCTGGTCAGGAGGGGAACAAAGTGCCTTGATTAAATAGGACACAAATCAAATACCATGTATGGCTTTTTCCCATTTACCATAATTAGTTTATCTCCTAAATGTTTTTCTGTTCTATCTTTTAGGACTTAAATTCTTTCCTTTTTATGATGCAAGCAGTCTGTACCAATGACCCCAGGTTCAGCCAAGACATTTATACCCAAATGATTCTTGACAAAGGCATTAAAAACACTGGAGAAAAGACAACCTTTTCAATAAATGAGTAGGACAACTGGGTATCCACATGCAAAAGAATTAAACTAGACCCTTTCTCTTACCAGTTACAAAATTCAACTGTCAAACAAGGTATCATAGCACTGACCTAGAACCCCAGCTTTATGGGGGTGAGAGCAGAGGAAGTCCAAGGCCATGTTTGACTACATACCACGTTCAAAGCTTTCCTTGCCTACAAATCAAGGGCAAGGTCAGCCTGAGCTACATGAGACCCTGCCTCAAAAGATAAAAGTCACTCTCAAAATGTCCTGAAGGTTTAGATATAAGACCTGAAATTGAAATGACTAAAAAATAAAATAAATAACATCACATACACATCAAAGAACAAACATCCATGTGGAAAGACTGAGAGAAAACAGTTGCAAGCTACACTCTGACAAGGACTGCATATCCAGAAAACATAAGGAATTCTAAAACCTCAATAACAAAAATTAATAAATGACATTTAAAAGTTAGTAATAATATTTTCCCAATAAATCTTAGTACTATTAACACTAACTTGAATATATGTTGATTCTAACTTGGACACTATTTGAGATGAAAAGGACAGGAGGGGAAAAGAAAGACGGGAAAAGGTTAATGAACAGTGAATAAGACCAAAGTTTCTGATATACGTACAGCCATGAGACTGTTGCCGTGAAACCCATTATTTTGTCTGTCTTAGTCAGGGTTTCTATTGCTGTGATAAAACTCCATGGCCAAAAGCAACTTGGAAAGAAAAGGGTCTATTTTAGAACCTTTGGTTCCATATTATTGTCCATCACTGAAGAAAGTCAGGGCAAGAACTGAAGGCAGGAACCTGGAGGCAGAAAGTGAAGCAGAAGCCATGGAGGGTGCTGTTTCCCAGTATATGCCCTGTGCTTTGCTCAGCCTGCTTTCTTATACAATTCAGGATCATCTGCCTATGGGTAGTACCACCCACAGCAGACATATTCCTTCTATATAAATCTAATTTTTAAAAATTATCTACAGACTTGCCTACAGACAATCAGATGGAAGCATTTTCTTAGTCGAGGTTCCTCTTCCAAGATAACTCTAGTTTGTGTCAAGTTGACAAAAGAACAGCCAGGACATTGTATAATGAATATATATATATATACACCAATAAAAAACTAAAGTAAGAAGTTAGGCATGGTAATACAAGCTTGTACAAGCAGAATTTGGAGAAGGAGGAAGATCAGGAGTTCAAGGTCATCCTTGGCTTCTGCATTAGTCAATGTTCTATAGGAGAACAGAACATGTATTAAAGGGTTTACACTATATGCTCCAGCTAGTTCAACAGTGGCTGCCTCCCATGGAAGAGGACAAGAACCCAGTAGCTATTGAGTCAAGGCTCGAGGCCTCAGGAGTACTAATGTGTCACTGAAGGCCTGAAGGATTCCTGGAGAGCCACTGGTCAATGAGTCATGTTGGAGGCCTGATGAAGCTGTAAAGGAATGCAGAAGCAACAGGGTCGTGAACGTGCCATCAACAATGAAGGCAAAGAGGCAAAAGCACAGCTTCCTTGTCCCATCTCCTTTGTCTGGGCTTCCATCAGCGGGTACTGTACACATTTAGGATGGGCCTTACTACTTTAAGTAATCTGAACAAGAAAGCGCTTGACAGAGTACCCAGTGGCAGGCCTTTTAATTGACTTCAGAGCCAGTCAAGTTGACAACCAAGATTAGTCATCACAGCTACATTATGAGTTCAAACCCAGCCTGGGCTGCATAAGGCCTTGTCAAAAAAATGAAATAAATAATTTTAAAATAAGCAATAAATCTAAACATTTATCAAAACAAAACATACAAATTGCCAAAAATATATTTTAAAAAGTAGTCAGCATCCCTAATCTTCAGGGAAATGAAAATTAAACCCACAATAAGATAAACTTTACTCCATTAAGAATTCCTTTTGTTTTGGTTTGGTTTTTTGTTTTTCAAGAGAAGGTTTCTCTTTATAACAGTCCTGGATGTCCTGGACTCACTTTGTAGACCAGACTGGCCTTGAACTCACAGAGATCTGCCTGCCTCTGCCTTACGCGTGCTGGGACTAAAGGTGTGCGCTACCATGCTTGGCAAGAATTGTTATTTTCAAAAATGCAAAAGATAAGTTCTGGCAAGAAATTAAGGAAAGGAGGACTTGCTGAGCACTATTGTTGGGAGTGAAGATTAATAAACCATTACAAAAAGCTGTATGAAAATTCCTCAAAATGCCAATGTACAAAACGCAAGTGTGCTGTCTAGTTTTATGTCAACTTGACACAACCCACAGTCACCTGATAAGAGGGAACGGAAAGAGAAAATGTCTCCATAAGAGCAGGCTGCCGGGCTGGAGAGGTGGCTCAGAGGTTAAGAGCACTGGCTGTTCTTCCCAAGGTCGTGAGTTCAATTCCCAGCAACCACATGGTGGCTCACAGCCATCTACATTGAGATCTGCCCGGCATATATGTAGAGCAAATACTGTATACATAATAAATAAATAAATAAATGTTTAAAAAAAAAAAAAAAAGAGCAGGCTGCCGCCAAGCCTGCAGGGTACTTTCTTAACTAGTCATTGATATGGGAGGGCCCAGCCCATTGTGTTGGTTGTTGGTCCTGGGTACTACCAAAAAGCAGACTGAGCACACAAACACAAACATGCACATATAAAAATAAGTTTTAAAAAATATTGTTTTTAAGGAACACAAATAGGCAACCCATGGACTGGAAGAAAATAGTCACAAAACCTGCCCCCTAAAAGACAAATATCTAGGCCTGTACTATCCGATATGCTACCAATGTAGCATATTCATCAATGTAGCTATTCCATTTTAGTTAAATGCAATTAAAATCTCAACGCCCAATTTACTCTAGGCAAATTTTATAATAACCATGTTTTCTGAATGATAGCCATAAAGGGAATAAATTATTGGATATCCCTGAGTAGAATGTGAAGAAAGAGAAACTACCAATCACATTCTGAAATACAACTAAAAAAATTAACAGAAGTTTTCAAAGTTGTTTCTATTTTGTTTATTTTTATTTATTTATTTATTTATTTTAGATAAAGGCCCTCCTTTAGCTCTTGTTGACCTTGAACTAACTTCTGATCCTCTGGCCTCCACTTTTTTTTTTTTTTTTTTTGAGACATAATCTCACTGCACAGCCCTGAATGGCCTGGAACTCATTATGTAGACCAGGCTGGCCTTCAACCAACAGATCCACTGACCCTTGCCTCCTTAGTGCTGGGATTATAGGCATGCACCACCATGTCCATCCATAACACTTTGGGTTTTTTTAATTTTATATTTATTATCAATGTTGTGTGTGCCCATGTGAGTGTGTGTGATATATTCATGGATGTAGACACACCCACAATGGTATTTATGTAGAGGTTAGAGGGTGCCCCTCAGGAGTTAGTTCTCTTCTTCCACTATAGATTCTTGGATTGAACTCAGTTTGTAAAGCTTGAATGGTAAGTGCTTTCAACCACTAAGCCATCCCACTGTCCCAATAAAAGGTTCTTAAAACAACTCAAAAAAGTGAAATTACAAGAGTGCCAAGCTGGAACGTTAAGTATTCAAACTTATTAGTCAGATGCGGAAGTGCAATGATATATTGCTACAGGCTCACCCGGATAGCTAACATTTAAGTAATGACAAAATCAAATGCTGATAAAGTTATAGAGTAACTGGAACTCTCATACATTTCTAGAGAAAATTTAAAACAACACAAAACACTGCCCCTAGAGGCATTGCAGATGTGACTGCTGTGTCACATGTGCATCAGTAGGTGGCAGAGAGGAGAAAGGCTATGTCTACATTGAGTGTTTTGACCTATGAACATCTGAATGAATAGCAGTCTAACATTCTGGGCAGGTAGGGGATGGGGGAGGCAAGCCAGATACCAACACCACCTCTGCACCATGGGGCCCAGAAAGGGAGCTAGCCTGTATCAACCACCAGTCAGCATCAGGCAAGCACCAGATGGGCTCCTAGGACAGGAAGCAAGCCAGAGACTGGGGGAGCCCTACCTGGCCCTGGATGAGGGGTTGTGGTTGAGCCAGCCCCAAGGGTGTGAGTGTGAGAGAGCCAGCCCTGCCTTTTGTCTGCCTTGTGGTGGTGTTGGAGAGGGATAGATCCCCTCTCTTCAGCCCTCACCACCAGTGGCAGACAGGAGATCTGGCCCTGATGGGGTCATAAGAGCAGGAGAATTGTTCCTGCCCTTCATATGCTGCAGCACTCAGGAGAACAGGCCCTGAACCCTGCCTGGGCAGCACACAAAGCTGGCCCTGAATGTGGTAGTTGTAAGTGAGCCAGCTCTGAGGGAGTGAGTGTGGGAGAGTCAGCTTTGCTTCCTGTCTGCTTTGTGGTGTTGGGGAGGGAGAGATCCCCTTTACTCTCTTGCCCTCACCACACGTAGCAGGCAGGAGAGTTGGCCCTGATAGAATCATGAAAGCAGGAGAGCTGATCCAACCCCTTCCATGATGTAGCACTCAGGAGAGCAGACCCTGCAAGTGGAGGTTGCAGGCCCAGAAACAGGACTTTGAATTGGCCCACCCCAACATACACCCATGAATGAACTGCTGGAGTCCATGGAGATACCAGTTCCACAGACGCAAAACTACAGGATCTCCATGACACAGGGCAACAACAGAATATCTGAGAGGAGTGCCAGTGAGGTTCCAGTACTGACAAAGTAGCAGAAGCCAGAGGCCTCATACCAGACCAAGGAGTCATTATAATGAACATTTGCAAGCAAGAACGTGTGGACAAAAGAGAATATTGTGGGACACACTGAGACACACTACAGCTTCCACATTGAGATTTTTTTTTAATGTGGGTGGAGGTTGCAAGGATGGGAGTGGGTCTGAGGGGAGGTGGGAGATGAGAGGGAACATGGTGTTTGATGTGAAAGTTACTAAAAAACAAAAACAAAGACAAAGACAAAAACACAACCATTTGGAAAATGCCCTGGCGTTATAAGACTTAAATATACACATTCTCTGGTACTTAACAATTCAATCCCAGACATTTTCCTGAGAGAAATTAAAAACTCATGACCCACAAGACTTAATGAAAAGCCTCATGATAGCTTTATTTACAGTAGTTCCAAATTAAAAAAAAAAACAATTCAGATGTCAATCAAATAGATGGATGTATCAAAATTGTAGTGTATTCTGCAAGTAAAAGGCATTCAAGATATCAAATAGTGATGCAGCGTTCATGAATCTGAAAAACATGTGAGAGAAATCTAACAATTATGAAAATATACAATATGATTGCCTTTATGTAAATTTCTAGAAAAGGCAAAACTAACACATAGTGCAAAAAATGAGATCAACAATATCTTTTGGAGGAGGTGGGAACAGGAATTGTTTGGAAATAGGTGAAGAGAGCTCTCTGGAGTTATGACAATCCTTTAAACCATCAATATACAGAGTAAATTATTTAGAGGAAACTATCTGATGCCTGAAATTTAAAATCCATCAGTATTAGAAGAAGTAACAGGTTGATAAAGGGATGAATTGATAGACATTTATGTGAGAATGATGGAGTAAAAAGTGACTAAAATCTAGGTGTGGAGAAATGGCTCTGCAGTTAAGTACTTCCTGCTCTTGCAGAGGACTTGAGTTCATTTCCCAGCACCTGTACTGGATGATTCACAGCCATCTGTAACTCCAGATCCAAAAGATCTAATGCCCTCTTCTGATCTCCATAGACATCTGCACATGAGCCCACGAACACACACGCACACACACACAGTAGGTGGGTAGGTAGATATATAGGTAGACAGACAGATGGATTTTTTTTGAGGTTAATAAAATCCAAGTAGTATAAATGAACTTCATTGTAAAATTATTTTGTTCAGATTCTTTCAATTTTCCTATTTGCTTTGCTTTCATGATGAGTAAGAGATAATTCTTCCAAAAATGGAACTGCAATTTTAGGTCTTAGATTAATCTGGAAAAAAAACAGAGACCATGGGGAACACTTGGAAATTCAGAAGGCTTGAGAGTTCAAGGTCATCTGGGCTATAGAGTGAGACAGGTTTTTAAAACGATAGCAATGAAAACCATGAGCTCAAAATCATGTTTTTCTAGTAGATTCATCTTACACTTGGGCTGTGTTTCTCTATTACACGTAAGAACTTCACTCCTTTCGGGGATTTTGAGTGTTATCAAAAAAGAAACACTCGGAATCCTTGAAACTGCAATTTCTACTTAAAGTTTTCTTTTTCTCTCTCTTTCAGAAAAAAAAAAAGACAGGCACTTATTTACAGATTTTATATCTTGGTAATCACATCCAAATATGGATGGGAATGAGCACTGACTAGTAATAGTACCTCCAAAAATAAAACTTAAAAAAGAAATCGGGTAGAAAAGGCTTTTAAAATGATGTGAATAATACTATTCTCCAATTTCTTAAGAAAGAAAGAGAAAGAGAGAGAGAGATTTCTTGGGGAAAATGAGATAGATATTCATAAATTATCTAAGGAAAAAAGTATTAAAAACAAAAATAAAACAAAACAAGAGATGACAAAATGACTCCATGGCTAAGAACACTGGCTGCTCTTTCAGAGGACCCAGGTTTGATTTCCAGCATCCACATGGCAGCTCACAACTATCTGTAACTGAAGTGTTGGCAATATAGTGTTCTCTCTGGCCCCTGCAAGTTCTGCATGCATGCGACACACAAACATATATACACATAAAATAAACTGAAAAATGAAATAAACTGAAAAATAAAATAAAGAAAAATGTAAATCAAAACCAAATTCAATGATATGAGCACATCAAAGAAAAAAGAATCCATCTGAGAGAGCTCCCAGTGCCCAAGACTAGCATCCACACATACAACAAAACAAAGTTCTCTCAGGTACAACACAATGAATAAAATTTGCACATATCTATAGTGTCTAAATAAATAATAAATTAGACATAAATCTCCTTTCTCAAAAAAGTTACTATAGATTCCTCTCCCTCAAGGAGATTAACCATGACTTCCCATGTCCTATATGCCCACAGCAATGGCCTTCAGAAGAGTGGAGTGTGTAAAGGGTAGAGAAAGAGAGCAATTTTACAGAGAAAACCCGATAGACAGTACCTCAGCCAGGCAGTAGAGGTTAACCTCAACAGTGACAAGTCACGTTGATAGCACTAACCTATTTCTAGCAAAGAATTTGACTAGCCTTCATTCTTGGTTCCTGGGAAGGAGATGAGATCCTTGAAATTTTCCAAGAAATTTATAAACCTCTCAGAACACATCTGAGTTTGTAACAAGATGGCTCAGGAGGGAGGCTGGCTGTGGTAGTAATACCAATCACTGGGAGTAAGGCTTTATGGGTTAGAAGGCTGGGAACTCTGAGGTGAGGGATATCAACTCAGACCAACTCCTTCCACGGAGGAGAGAACACTGGAGATCGAGTCAGCCACAAAGTCAGTGATTCAAATAGTTGATCCAAGATAAATTCTGGACACCAAATCTCAGGAGCTCTTCCTAGTTGATGGACACATTAAGGTTCTGAGAATGTGACCTCTTCATCTGTAGTAGAAGGACATGCAAGCTCCATGTTTTAAAATCTCAACCTACCTTTATGTGTTTCTTCACTTGGATGGTACGGATATGAAACTTTTATAATAAAGGTACACAGTATCATCCCATAACTATGACAAAGCACCTGAGAAGGCACAGTGGAAGGAAGAATGGCTTATTTTGGCCATCAGGAGTTTCAGTCCATGGTCACTTGGCTCCTTTGGGGTGGGCCATAGTGAGGTGGAAGACTGGGCTGAGGGTGCCCACAGTGGAGCAGAGATGTTCACCTCATGACAGCAGGGAAGCAAAACAGAGAACGAGCAAGTAACTGGGCTCTCAAAGCACCCTTTAAGGGTGTGCTTCCATGAAATGATTTCCATACTAGCCCTTTCCACTAACTCCCAATAGCACCACAGGCTGCCAATCAAGCCTTCAGCATCTGGCCTTTTGAAGTTGTTAAAACCATACCAATTCATAATCAAAACTACATTTTTCCCCTGAATCCAATAAGTTCTTTTTTTTGTTTGTTTGTTTGTTTTTCGAGACAGGGTTTCTCTGTGTAGCCCTGGCTGTCCTGGACTCAATTTGTAGACCAGGCTGGCCTCGAACTCGCAAAGATCCGCCTGCCTCTGCCTCCCAAGTGCTGGGATTAAAGGCATGCGCCACCACTGCCCGGCCCAATAAGTTCTTACAATGACTTAATACTACAGACTTGAGGACATCCTTAACTGAGGAAAATCTTGGGTGGCCTGAAGAGCCCCAAAATCATGGAAACTAAACTGAAGACAATCTTGTGGAGACCAGGCCCTTAACACAGTGTCTCTACTAACTTCATGTGGCTTGCATTAGAACTATACAGTGGTATTACAGTGAGCTGATAATAATGGGGAAAGTATTTCATCTCTGCAATCTAGCCCAAAAATATGCTCCTAATCTAATATGCAAAAAACAAGAAGAATCCTAGTTGAAGGTCATGCTACACTGGATCATTCCTCCTCATGACTGTCGAAGTCATCAGAAACAGGAAATCTGAAGACTGTCTCAGTCGACAGTTACCTAGAGAGACACAATAATTAAGAAGTATTGGATTCTGGAATAGTGGAAGGACACAAGGCAAAACTAAGGAGTCTAAAATCAAATATGGGCTAATAATAATAAACAAATAATAAATAAATAATAAAGCCTAAATAAATAAAGGTTCATTAGCTGTTGCAAATGTGATTTACTAAGGTACTAAGGAATATTGGTGGTGGAATATGAGACTATTCTGTGTGGTCTTTGTATATTTTCTATAAATCTAAATTTTAAGCTTTATTTTTTAAAAAGGAACATAGACAAAATAGCTTATGGTCCAGGGCTCATATACCAAATAAGCCAGGAGCAGGTGTCTGTTAATTGACTGGATTTAGTTGCTGCTGCTAGCACTCCAGGAATCCTGGATCAACTCAGCAAATTTTAAATACACTATTTATCGAGCAACCACCCATTTCAACAAACGTAATTGAACAGTCATTTATATCCTGCCATTAAAGTAAGTAAACAAAGTGTGGAAGATATAAACAGACAAAGGCAAAGAGGATAACCAACAAGGATAACCAACAACTCTTCTTAGAAGTTAGGGACCAGGGATAGCCACAGAAGCTCAAGAGCTGAGGAACTGCTCTTAGGTGCCAGCAGGGACACTTCCTTCATAGCAGAAGCAAAGAGAGGACTTGGTAGCACAAAATGTTAGAGGGATGCAAAAGTTGAAGGCATAGAACTTTGAAAATTCAGGGATTTGCCAAAACCCTGCAAGGCACCTGTAGATCCTACATTTACTCCACTTCGTGTGTTTGTGCCTTGGCTGTTATGGCTTCCATCTGCAAGGCCCTGCACAGACTCACATTTGAACATCCGCCCCGGGCTGGTGGCACTGATTTGGTAGGTTGTTGGGCCTGGCTAATGAAGAGAGGAGTCCTGGAAGTGGACCTTCAGGGGCTAGAGCACAACCACACTTCCAGATCTGCTCTCTGCTTCCTGATGGGGAACACGGGAAGAGAGGCATCCTCAAGCTCCTACCACTAGCACGGAGCCTGTGGTGCTTTGAAATTACAACGGCTGTAGAGGCTCCCCAATTGATGTAACTATATTGGGAGAATTAGGAGGCACGGCTTTGTTGGAGAAGATATGTCACTGGGGGAAGGCTATGAAATTTCAAAGGACTTACAGCATCCGGGTTAGCTCTCACTGCCTCCTGTTTCCAGGTCGGATGGAGATGTGCGTTCTCAGCGGCTACTCCTGCCATTGGCCGGCATGCCTTTGCTCCACTATCATAAACTCTAACCCTCTGGAACAATAAGCCCAATTAAATCCTTTATTTTCTAAATTCTCTAATTGCTTTGGTCATGGTATCCATCCCAGGAAGAGAACAGTAACCAAGACAAAACCATACCAGCTTCCTACAACACAGACTGTTCCTCTGGTACGATGAGCCAAAATAAACTGTTCTTCCTTAAGTTTCTCAGTCAGTTATCTTGCCACACAAACTGCTAAATTTCTGTGTGTGTGTGTGTGTGTGTGTGTGTGTGTGTGTGTGTGTAGGTCAGAAGACAACCTGAAGGAGATGGTTCTTTCCCTCCATCATATGGGCCCTGAGATCAAACAAGACCCTTTACCAGCTGAACTATTTTGCTGGCCCATCACACCTCTTCATCCTGCATCACCCTGCTTCCTGTAGGAAATCAGAACTGTGGTCTCAAGAGAAAATTAGCAGTAGATGGCCTGTAGTCAGAAAAATGAGACACAGCAAGGTCAAGAGGAGTTCACAAGAACCAATGGCTAGTCTCCCACAGAGTCTGTAATGCAGCTGTTGAACATAGCCATGTTTTAAAATTAGATTACATAAACGTGCTACTAAATAAATATATTAAAAACAGATGAGACTGATACTCAGAACACACAAGTTTGGAATATTTTACTATATTTCCCTATAATTTATTCTCTTCAAGCTCTCTATGTTATACATGTGTGGTGGAAGTACCATACATAATAACATACTGTATATATCTTCCCTATTCCACATTGACATTGTATTAGCAGTTCAAAACTGACCATGGGAATGTTTGCACCACGAATGTTTGCCAATTCTGAGTGTCATATCAGTTTTTGTTGCTGTCATGGTTCCTTTAGACACCAAGTTGCCATTGCTTACCTGCACATCACTGAACGAGCTGAGGAGAAAGTCTCGGTAGTGAATGGTAAACTCATGATCATGTTCACCTACCCTGCTACTAGAAAGTGTGCATGTATCTGTCCACATACCTTTGAAGAGCCTTGTTTAAGAAATAAAATGAAAAGAAAAGATCTACAGATTTATAGTGTGTATGTGGGAGGGCTACCCCTCACATAAAAGCCTTGCTTACTGCCTAGTCACCCTTTGAGGCAGTCCCTCCACACACATACCAGGATGACCTCCAGCCCCCATGCACCTCACAAAAGCAACCTTAAGAAATGAATGAAAGGGGGTTACCTTGAGGTAGAAAATGGGCTAAAGATGATTTTATTTTATATTGAAACCCTAGGATTACAGTTCTGGCTCAAAGAGGAAGTGCTATACTCAGGTTTATAGAGAGTTGTGTAGTTGGGGTAAATGTGTGAGGGAGCAAGCCAAGTAGGTTAGTTGATCCAATAAATATGATAAGTGAGATGATTATTAGGGCTCAAGTTTGGCCTTTAGGAGAGTGAATTAGTATTATCTGTTTAGTAATTGATTTGATCAGCCATTGTTGTAGGGAATAAAGGCGATTATTAATTAGTCGCTTTAAGGAGGGAAATAGAATTGAAGGAAATAAAATAGTAAGAATAATAATTGGTAGACCTATTATTGGGGGAGTAATGAAAGAGGTGAATAGATTTTCATTCATTTTGATTCTCAAGGGTTATCAGTTTTAAATGATTTTAAGGGTTTAATAACAGGGGTGTTGGGGAAGTTTTGTGAGGAAATTTCGAGTTGAAAAAAGACGAATAATGGGATGGTTGAAGATAAAGCGGTAATTAACAATGTGGAAGTATCTAGTTGTGGCATATCACTACGGAGAAGTTAAGTTCTCTAATTTTAACTTAAAAGGTTAACGCTCTTACCTTCATAATGAATGCTAGATTATAGAGACAGATCAATTCTCAAAGTGGTTTAAGGAAACTTAAGGGAAAAAAAGTTTATTTGGCTCCCATTTCAAGAGTATAACTCATCATAGGGAAGCCGTAGCAATGGGTGCTTGAGAAGGCCTGTCTGTAGCCAGGAAGTAAGAACAATGAATATCAGTGTTCAGTTCTCTGTCTTCTTTTTGTTAAGTCCAGGCCCCTAGGACCTAGAATGGTACCTTCCACATTTAAGATGCATCTTCCTCTCCCAGTTAGCCCAACCTAGAAACTCCTTTACAGACATGACCAGAGCCTTGTCTCCTAGGTAAGTCTATCAAGTTGGCAATCCACATTAACCACATTAACCATTACAAGTGCTATTACTGATGTCATCTTAAGTCACCTCCAAAGACCATGGGTTAAAGACTTAGGTCCCAGGATGACAGTATCAGAAGGCTGGGGACACAGTGGCCCTGCCAGTCATCAGAATCATGCCCTTGAAGAGTGACTAGGCAGTAAGCAAGGTGTGGGATCCTTCCTCCACCACATACACACTACAAATCTGTAGCTCTTTCCTTTCTTAAACAGGAATCCTCAAAGGTATGTGGACAGATACATAAGAGACAATGGTACACTAGGGCTTTCCTCTTCCTCTCTCTCCCTCTTGTACCCTGTCAACAAAGTGAACAGGTGGTGCACTCACTCCCAACCATGAAGTGTTGTCACACCAGGCCCTTTAACTAGGAACCAAAAGCTCCTAAACTCTGAACTAAGCAAACCTTTCCCCCTTATTTATTTTTTTTATTAATTTGTTTATTTATAAAAGTTGCACCCTGATCGAAGCCCTCTTCCTCCTCCCCACCCAGTCCCACCCTTCTACCCTCTTCCCCCTTTCTCTCCTCTCCTTCTCCTCAGATGAAGAGAGCCCCCCAATCCACCTAGATTCATCAAGCCGAATCAGGGCTAAGAGCATCCTCTTCCACTGAGGCCAGACAAGGTACCTCAGCTAGGATAAAGTATTCCACAAACAGGCAACAGAGTCTATGTCAGAGACAGTCTCCTGTTTCACTTGCTAAAGGATCTGCATGAAGACCAACCTGCCTACCAGTTACATATGTGTAGGGAGCCTAGGACCAATATATATATGGTCCTATATATGCTTTTTAGTTGGTGCTTCAGAATCTGTAAGCCTCCCGGGGCCTACAAGTTGATTGTTGCAGATATTTGTTACATTATTAGAAAGTTAACAAAAGTACTGTCTATACTAATGCAAAGAAAATTTCAGAATTGAAAGAAATAAATATTCAGAATAAAAGAGTGTATCAAAGACCAACCACAACATGGATGAACTTCTTTTGGGAAGGTAAACAATCATCTATTCACCCCAGAAAGAAACAATTCCACCCAAGTAGAGCTTGGTGGGAGAAAAATGAATTTAATTATGGTTACTTATTACAATTGGCTGCACTACTGAAGAAAACGCCTCTCATTGTCTTCTCCAGTGACTATTGACTACTTATACATTCTCAGGCAGGGGGTGGGGCTCTATAATTATAATCCAAATATTGAGAGTCCAAGGGTAAATGCCCTAACACACAAAATAATGACAAAGTTTTAAATATAAAATGTTCTTGAATGCTACATTCAAAGGTTAGGAACTTAGAATATCATTGTACTTTGCAAAAAGAATAGGACAAAAGCCAAGGAAGGTGGTGAGATCACCTACAGTTCTAGCTACTCAGGAGACTGGGACAGGTGGCTTGAGAGTACAAGGCTAGCCAGTCCAACGGAGAGCAACCGCATCTCTAAACTTAAAACAGTGTATTAGAAATTAATGAAGCGATACCTTCAAAGCTCTGAAGGAAAATTACTGTTCAGTCCAGAACTCCAACTTCAAAAACAATTTAAAACACTCAAGGCCTACTCACAATTTACCAACAGGGTACTACTCTTAGGGAAATTCCCCAAGTGTGTACTGCAGCAGAGTGAAGGAATGAACCAGCTTAAGTCATAAGACTCCAAAGATATTGAAAGAAAGTCTAGATAATTTCTATAGATTATTGAAAAATATATGGTCATCCCAGAAGGGAAGTTTCTTTGAAGAAATACATTTTATATAGTACCTATTGTGTTCTATTATATTCTTGGGAAGAAGTTTTTAAAAAGTTACAAGGAAAATTATTTAGATGCAGGAAAAATAACTGATTTATGAAAAAATCAAAAGTCCATGTCAGAAAGGAAACTTGTTTAGGAATATTATGATAGGTATTTTATTGTATTTTGATAGACAATATTTATTTAAACAAAAATCATGATATAACTAAATTGGGATGATGAAATGAATGTGTACCTGTAAGTCAAATCCCAGTAGAAAGCAGAGAGTACACTCAAGTTAAATTAATCAGAATGGCTTCTTTACAGAAGGGTTATTCACAAAGATATGGATAGCTTGTGAGAAAAGCAGAGGGATCCAGGGTTGGCCCTTGTAAGCTCAAAAGAAGGGAAGAAGCAGTTAAGGAGCCCATCACACTGAGAAAGGGTTATAGGCACACCAACCTCCTAACTTCTCCCTCTTAGACCTCTGTCTGCTCCACAGTGACCAAACCCAACAAGAAGCAAAGGACATGGGTGTGGCTGATACTGTCCACTCAGGAGACAGCCCTGTGGCAAAGAAACTAGAGGCTCAAACAAAAGGTGTCATTACAAAGGGTTTAGTTAGGGTTTCTATTGCTATGGTAAAACACCAAGACCATAAGCACCTTGGAGAGGAAAAGGTTTGGTTCCCTTACACATCTGCATTACAGTCTATTATCCACTGAAGTCTGAGCGGGAACTCAATGTGGAAACTAAAGACAGGAACTGATGTAGAAACCATGGCAGAACACTGCTTCCTTCCTTGTTCTCCATGGCTTGCTTAGGCTGCTTTCTTAAAGCTCCAGGACCGTCAGCCCAGAAGTACCACTGCCTACAGTAAGGTGGGCCCTCCTCATCAATCACCAATCAAGAAAACGCAACCTAGGCATGCCCACAAGACAACCTACTCTAGTGGAGGTATTTTCTCAATTGAGATTCCGCATCCAAAATGATTCTAACTTGTGTCAATTTGGCGTAAAACTATCCAGCACAACTGACTCCTTGTCAACTTGACACACACATCACTATGAAAACATAACCTTTCCTTTCTTATTGTCTGCAAGATGTTTTATTGGTATCAATATCACAATAAAAAAAATACAGTTCAAACTTTCAGTGCCTAATAGTCCTTACAAATGAAAGCACTTCAAAGATTGTCTCTTTAAAATATTCAATGTCTCTTAGTTCAAAGTTTCTCTAAAATATCTAAACTCTCTCAAAAATTCCAAATTCTCTTCACTGTGGGCCTCTGTAAAAATAAAAAATAAGTTAAATACTTTCTTCGACAAGATGGAAGAACCAGGGCAAAGTCACAGTCTGAACACAGCAAAAGCAAACTCTAACAGTGTAAGTTACTCAGTGCCCAGTGTCTGGGAATCCACTCAAGATCGTCTGGCCTCCTCTAAAGAAGTGAAACTATTTCCATTTTCAGATAGTATGAGCTCATGTCTAGGAAATCATAATAAATCCACTAAAAACTACTAGAGCTAATCAAACTTCTCAACAAGGTGTCAGCACATGAGATCAATTTACAAAAATCAATAGTAGTGTTTGCCTAGCATGCAGAAGCTTCCTATGTACAATTCCTAAACAACATAAATAAATAAAGATAAAATGTATCCTATATTCCTGGTATATGGAATGTGAGACAGAATGATTATGAGATCAAAGCCAGTCTGTGCCACACTGCAAGGCCTGTCTCCAATCAATCAATAATAAATAAATAAAACTACTGCATACGAAGTATAAGCAATCCAAAGTGAAAATTTTCAAACTTCATTTATAATAGCATCAAAACAAATTATTTAGGAGTAAATATGCTCCTCAACTCCTGCTGCTTCCCCAGGAGTTCTCCTCCTACTCTGTGTAGGAGGATACCCTGTGTAGGATCCACAGCTGATGTATGCTCATGACTGCAAGGACCATGTCCTATCCAAAAGACAGGATGTTGAAGTACTATCTCAATCCTCCAGCTCTTACGACTTCTCACCTCCTTCTCCACTGTGTCTTGTTGGCCCCGGAGGGGATGATCTATGTATTGCATTTTGGGCTGAGCACACAACAGTCACTTAGTCCCAGCACTAAGACCAGTTCTGAGTATTTGCCATAATAATCCATTGCAAAAAGAAGCTTCATTGACAAGGGGAGTCTATAGGTATAAACATAAACAATTTACTTGTAGCCAAACTGCTTTCCAAATGTTTATGTTGCCTGGCAGATTGGCATTGTAGTGTAAAAGAGTCTACCAATGAGTAAGACCACTGATGGCTTTTCTCGCCCAACAGCCTGCATGGCAATTTGCTGCACTCGAACACTAGTCAGCTGGGGGTGAGGGGATGGGAAGCTTCTAGTTCAGTTTCAGTTTAATTTCTATGTCTTGTATCCAACATGTGTTGTATCTTTAGCAATGGGGCTTTGCCATCTAGTTCTAGTGGGAAACCAGCAATGATGGCAATAGCTTGTCTTGATTTGCAAACCACTGGTCAATAATACATAGGGAAATAATCCATATCTAACACTGGGGTTTTCACTTGAAATACTATGGCTTCTGGGAGAACATTATCTAACCAAGCAGAATACCTCCAGTCAAACTTTTTTTTAATCTAGTAGCATACAAAATAATAGGCCTTGATATGACTTTTTCACACTTTCTTAGTTTTCATTAGCTTCCCCACAACTCCACCTTGCCCTAGCCTCATAATTCATTTTCATTTAAATATTTCTACATCTTGTATTCTCTCACTTTTATATTACATGTTGTTTTACCCATCTCTCTCTCTCTCTCCCTCCCTCCTCTATACTTATCACATAGAGACATACATACATACACACACACACACACACACACACACACACACACACACACACACATATACACACAACTTAGCTCTATCCATTCATGATGGTTCCCTTCTTGCTTCCTGGCCTATATTCATTCCAGCTGAGGATCGGAACTCTAAAACCTCAAAACTAAGATCTGCATATGAGAGACAACAGATTGTATTTGTGTTGCTGGGCTTGGATTACTTTGCTAAACATAATACTTTCCCATTTCATCCATTTTCCTGCAATTCCATGTTTATACAACTAAATAAAATTCTGTTATGTATGTGCACCACAATTTTAAAATCTATTCATCAGCTGATGGGCATCTAGGATAAGTCCATTTCCTAGCTATTATGGACATGCAAGCATCTCTGTAGTAGCAAATGGAGTCCTTTGGATATATGCCCAGGAGTGGTATAGCTGGGTCATATGATGACTCTATTTTTAGCACTCTGAGTAGCCTTCACATGGTTCCATAGTGGATACACCTGTTTTACCAACAGTGAATAAAAATTCCTTCCCCAAAGCCTCACCAACATTTGTTGTCATTTGTTTTCTTGGTAGTAGCTGTTCAGACAGGGGTCAGGTCAAATCTCAAAGTACTTTAATTTGTATTTCCCTGATGGTTAATGATGTTAAACACTTTTTAAAGTGTTTACTATTTCTGTTTCTTCTTTGAGAATTCCCTATTCAGTTCCATAGCCCTTTTCTTTTAAAACTGGGTCATTTTCTTGATGTTTCCTTTTCTTCCTTTTTTTCCTTCCTTGTACTTCCTAGATCCCATTCCTCTGTCAGATATCATAATGCCTGATCAACTTGGCTACATATGGAACCAACTAAATCCCAAACTGCTGGGCACACCTCTAAGGGATTTTCTTAACCAGACTATTTAAAAGAGAAAGGCCTACCCTAAATCTAGACTACACCTTCGGTGGCAGCCCACATAAAAGTGGGCTTTTTGCCTGCCTTTTCCCACACTTGCCGGCAAGTTCATCTATTCTGTTGCTACAGCTGGTATAAGACCCAGCTTCGTCATGACTCCAACATAGACTGAAGACTGGCATCTCTCCAAGAGTCCTTCCAGATTCAAGAACCACAGTGGGCCTGCAGAGACATCAGCCTGGTGAGCTGAGCAACTGTTGGATTCACAGCCTTTCTGTCATGAGACCGCCATTGTTTAACTACTGAGGACCACATCCTATAAGCCACTCTGATAAATCCCATATATATCTTTCTGTCAGTCCTGTTCCTTTAGAGAACCCTAACTGATATAAACAGATAGCTGAAAAGATTTTCTCCCATTCTCTGGACTGCCTGCCTTCACTCTAGTGATAGTTTCCTTTGATGCACACAAAAATTTTAATTTCCCAAGAGCCCATTCTTCAGTTGTTGGCCTTACTCTCTAGATGAAAGATGTTCTATTTAGGAAGTCCTATGCCTGTGTGTTGTAGTGTGCTCCCTACATTTATCTCTAGCAGTTTCAGGTTTTTATATTGAAGTCTTTTATCAGTTTAGAGTTGGTTTTTGTTTTCGGTTATCTTTTGCAGAGAAAGAGATAAGAATATAGTATCATTCTTCTACTAGTAGAAATTTAGTTTTCACAGCACCATTTACTGAAGATGGTCTTTTATTTTCTTTTATTTGTGTGTGTGTGTGTGTGTGAGTGAGTGAGTGTGTGTGAATTTCACATTATACATCCTGATCCCACTCATCTCCCACCTCCCCCTCAGAACCACCCTCCATCCTTGCAACCTCTCTCAACAGAGAAAAAAATCTCATTGTGGAAGCTGTAGTGTGTCTCAGTGTGTCCCACAATATTCACTTTTGTCCATACTTTTTTGCTTGCATATGTTCATTACAATGACTCCTTGGTCTGGTATGAAGTTTCTGGCTTCTGCTTTTTATCAATACTGAAATCTTATTGGGACTCCTCATATATCCTATTGTTGCCCTTTGTCATGGAGATCCTGTAGATCCAGTCTGTGGAACTGGCCTATTCATGCACTCCAGCAGTTCATCCATGGGGCAGATGTTGGGGTGAGCCAATTCAAAGCCCTAGTTCTGGGACTGCAACCCCTGTATCTAGGGCTAGCTCTACTGTGCTGCCTAGACAAGATGCACGGCCTGCTCTCCCAAGTGCTGTAACATAGGAGGGACAGGAACAGCTCTCTTCCTCTTGTAACCTATGGGGCCAGTTCTCCTGTTTGCCACTGGTAGTGAGGGCAAAGGGGAGGGGAGGGGATTTCTCCTTTGCCAACACTACTGCAAAGCAGACTCTAGGCAGGGCTGGCTCCCCCACATTCACTCCCTCAGAGGTGGCTCAACCACAATCCCCACATCCAGGCCCAGCTCTACTGTGATTCTCAGGTGAGATGCAGGGCCTTTTCTCCCAAGTGCTGCAGTATGTGAGGGGCAGGGACAGCTCTCCTGTTGTTGTGATTCCATTAGGGTCAGATCTCCTGTCTACTACTGGTGGTGAGGGCAAAAGGGAGGGAAAGGGGTCTCTCTCTCTTGCCAATGCCAACACAAAGATAGCTGGCTCTCCCACACTCACACCCTTGGGTTTGGCTCACCTACAACCCCCACATCCAGGGCCAGACAGGGTTCTTCTAGTCTCTGGTTTGCTTCCTGTCCTGGGAGCCCATCTGGTGCTTGCCTGGTGCTGGACTGGTGGTCATCACAGGATAGATCCCTGTCTAGACATCCTGGTGGTGAACTGGTAGAGGTCTCAGGCTTGGTTTTTTTTTTTTTTTTCAGGGAAGATTAGGCTACTAACCATTCAGATGTTCATAGGTTAGAACACTGAATGTAGACATAGCCTCTCTTCTCTCTGCCACCTACTGATTCACACATAACACAGCAGCCACATCTGCAATACCTCTAGGGGCAGTAGAAAATGCATCAGCTCCTGCCTCCAGTTCCTTCCCTGTTTGAGTACCTGTCCTGACTCCTTCAATGAACACAATATGAAAGTGTAAGTGAAAGAAAACCTTTCCTCCCCAACTTGATTTTTGGCCATGGTGTCTTATCACAGCAATAAAAACCCTAACTAAGACACACAGCAAATGTTTTTACCAGATGAACTAACTCCCTGACTCCTTGATGTGTTTGTGAATATGGTTTGCAAATATTTCATGGAGAATTTTCATATCAATGTTCATCAAAAAGATTATCTTATAGTTTTTATTGTTGTCTGTGTCTCAATCTGATTTTGCTATCAGTATAATGCTGACTTTGTAGGACAAAAACAGAAGTATTCTTTTTCAAGTCTACAGAATGTGTAGTCACTTTTCTATGGTTATGATAAGACACCTGGGCAATTTACAGAAGAAAGAGTTTGAGGCTTATAGTTTCAGAGGGTGTCCATGACCACCACAATTGAGGAGCATGGCAACAGGCAGTAATGGTACTAGAGCAGTAGCTGAGAGCTTACATCTTGAAATACAACAATGAAAGAGAGAGTTAACTGGGAAATCATGTGGGCTTTTGAAACACAGCCATACCTCCCAATCCTTCCCAAACAGTTCCACCCAAATATTCAAATATATTATCTTATGTGAGCCATTCTTTATTTAAACTACTACTCAGAATAATTTAAGAAACATTGGTTTTGTTTTTGCCCTAAAGTTCTGGTAGAATTCTGCAGTGAATCTATCTGGTCTGGGCATTTTTAGTGGAAAGATTTCTTTTATTATTATTACTGCTTCATTCTTGTTGCATGTTATGGACCTGTATAAACTTTTTTATGGAGTTGGTGTTATGGATCTTAGTTTAAATTTGGTAGGTCATATGCATTTAAAGTTTCATCCATTCATCCATTTCCTTTACATTTTCCAGTTTGATAAATCTGTTTTCAAAGTATGTCTTTAGGATTTTCTGAATATTGGTGTCTGTTTAAAGTCTTTCTCTCTTTCTCATTTTTTTATCTCTAATTATTATTTGGGGTTTTAGCTCTCTTTTTTATTATTATTTTGTCTGAGAGTTGTCAGCTTTGTTTATTTTCCCAAAGAACCAACTCTTTAATTCATTGGCTTTTCTTGTTGCTTTCTTCATTCCTCACTGATTTTATTTATTGCTTTGCATCTACTATTTTAGGGGATGGTTTGTTTCTGTTTTTCCAAGTTACATGGCTCATCATAAAGTCTCTGATTTTGTAATGTAGGCACTTAGAGCAATAACTTTTTCCTCTCAGGGCTCCCTGTTGGGTGGAGTATGTTGTGTATTCATTTTCATTCAATTCTAAGAGCATATATATTTGCTACTCAATTTCCTAAGTGACACACCCCATCATTCAATAATAAAGTGCTTAATATTACTCCATGAGTTTTTGCATTTGCTGAAGTTTCCCTTGGTGTGGATTTCTGGCTTTATTTCATTGTCCTATAGAATAAAAGAAGCTTTTCACTTTTTAATATTCTTTGAGACTTACTTTGTGTCCTTATATGTGCTCTCTTTCAGAGTGTCTCTGGGACCACTGAGAAGAATGTGTACTCTGCAGTATTTGAACAGAATGATCTGTAGAATCTGTTAAACCCATTTGATCTATGGTGTCATTTAGTTCCAAACTTTAATTATTTTTGTCCAGAAAACCTTAGTAAGAGTGGAGTACTGAAATTATCCACTATAATCGTGTTGGAGTTGGTCTGTAATGTTATAACTTGAAGTATTTGTTTCATGAGATTGAGTGAACCTGTGTTTGGTGCACATATATTAAGAACTGTAAAGTCTACTTGATGGATTTCCCCCCATCAATATGAGCTGGCCTTCTTTGTCTCTACGGACTAGATATAACAATCCTCAGGTTCCATTCATTGGACCTGAGCTGGACCAATGAAGGAATGAGAAATCTAGTAAAAAAAAAAAAAAAAAAAAAAAAGTCCATGCTTAGGCTGGCTGTCATTTTCTGTTACATAGATGAAAGAGGAAGCTGATCTTCAGAAGGAAATAAAACAACAAAGACATCACTCAGAAATGACTGTAATCTCTGCCCATTTGATTCATCTGACCCAGATGCACCCTGCTCTCAAAACCCATGAGTCACCCACTGCAGTCACAATAAAAAAAGACTTTCTCTCCTTCTGCTTCCCTAAATGAGTTCTGCCACCTGCTCCAAAAGAATTGTGATTCAACTAATCGTATTTGCATTGTAGAGCATGTATTCTCTTCAGAATATGGAAGGACAGGCTAATAAAGGAAGCCAACAGAAGCAAACAAGACTAGTCAGGAGCTCATTGGAAGGATCCAAGAATTTGGAAATTGGGTGTTGTGCAGATGTGGGAGGTAAGAGTGACAGGGACTGAGAGAGGCTTGAAGGCTGGGTAACTGCATGAAGAGTTAAGAAAGAGAACATTGGAAAACATGGGAACAACAGTGGGCTTAGCTGTGCAAGGGTGACTTGTATAGGAGTGCAGTACACAATTCTTGAGTTATAAGAAATACCTCAAGGATGGCCATGTCCCAGATCTGCTCCCACCCCTCTGGTTTGTCTCCCATGTTCAGCACTAAGGGCTTAGGAGGAGAGGATTACAAACTGTATACTTTCTTTGCCCTCACAGTTCCTGCTCTGGTGCTAGAATACTGTAACATTCAGGGTTTGTTGATTTTATGCAAGATGGTTTGTTTTGATTGGTTGCAATAGCACCTCTTGTCAAATGAAACAATCAGAATACCATCGTACAGAACCACATTTTCACACAAAGAATTGGAAGAATGCTTCCTCGCTGTAATCTTGTTTATTTTGGAGTAGTCTTTAAAGGAACTAAATTCTAACAAAAGATCATTCCCTTCTTGATGGGAAGAAATAAGTAACACCTAGGTTCCAAAGGAATTAATATTCTTTTCATTTATAAATATGTGTAAATCTGAAACTGCTCTGCAAACATCAATGAACAATACTCAAAAGATAAACACAAATCCAAATACAGATCCTGACTCAATAAAAACACAAACTTGTCAAAGCCAGGAATTGAGATTTGGAAACTGCTCCTGCTGTTGAATGTAAATATGTATTTTGAATATAACTATGAACCTTAGGGAAATTAATTCCTTCCCCATATAAAAACTATTTTCATTGACCATATGGTATTATCTTCATATATCCATAATCTGTAATTAAATGCAATTTGTAATTATTATATAACTATAATATGTACTAGAAAATATAATAATTTTATGTGTAAAATTGCACTAATTAGAAAGTGCAGATGTGGTCATCAAAACTTCATTAAATATTTTTAAATTTGCCCTAACAAATTCTATTGCTATTAGAGGTATAATAACAACAACAAAATGGCAAGCAGTTTTTATTCATTTTAACAGAAGAAAAAAAATACCACATTTCACATATAGGTGCTGCATGTGTTTATTCAGAAACCTTTGGGCACTAATGAAAAAGGACAAACCTAAGAAGAAATGCTGTGTAAAAAATGTAGGTCACACTTTGTAAAAATGTGATCTGGGAGACAATAAAATGCCTGCCAACCACAATGCCCAAATTCCACCATGAACACATGTTTTGGAGTTAAGGAAAATATGTCTAGGAAAGGTCTATTAAGATGAAGGCTTGCATACTGGGTACTGCCCAAGAGGTGAGGCCAGAAGACCATGACTTTGAGGCTGAGCTGGATTACACAGCAAGACATTTCTCCTCAAATAAAGATGTGTGTGTATATATATATATATATATATATATCAAGGCTGGGCGGGGTGGCACACACCTTTATCCCAACACTTGGGAGGCAGAGACAAGAGGATCTCTGTAAGTTCTAAATCAACTTAGTTTACATAGTGAGTTTCAGAATAGCCAGGACTAAACAGAAAGACCCTGTCTCTAAAAACAGACAAACAAAAAAAAAAAGTGATATATACATCACTAAAAAATGATAAAGCGTTGACCTGGTGACACTTATAAACAACAGAGTGTATTACTGGTTTGTTTTAGCAGCTTCCTATCAGCTAATAGAGAACCATGACTCGGCCCTTTTATTACACTTACACTCTCTTCTCAACCTCATCTCTTGCCATTCTCCTGCCCCCTGGAGACCAGGGCTCCACCTCCATGGCTGGTGCCTTCTCAGTGTTTCAGGTTGCAGATAAACGAGCTCCTACAGCAAATGCTTTCATCTCTCTTAACCCCCACCCCATGCTACCAGAGCTTCCTTCAGAGCAAGGTCTCATGCTGTGCTGTGTCTCGTGTACTTGCTCTTCCATGCCCATCCATATCCTTCAGCAGAGCATGAGTTTTTTGGTGCCAAGAGCTCTGAGAGTGTCGTTTCTATTACAACGTTAACTCCTACACAGTGCGAAGAATATTGTGAAGATGCAATAATAAATACTTGCTAAATGGGCGGATGAATGTTTAAAACATCCAGAAGTTATTTGAGCAATATATGTCAATATATCTTAACTTATTCACACAGAGGAAACAAATAACTTCAGGGATTTATTTTAAGAACATAACTAGAAATATACAGATTCGTGTACAATTTTTTCACAGGCTTGTTTATAAAAAGCATAAGCAGAAATTACCTGAATATGTAAAGTATCTAGTACAGGACATTAAAAATACTTCATGTCATAATAAAATGACCATGATTGGAAACTAATTAGCATTTAACTTCCCCAAGTGCTGGGGACTCAACTCGGGGTTCTGCATTTGCTGAGCAAATATTTTACCACTGAGCTAAATCCCCAACCCTATATTTTTAATGATAAGTAGAAAGGACAGGGAAAGGAGTCTATAGAGAGTAATTTCAATTTTGCAAAACCAAAAAGGGCATAGGCCCCATCTCCTAAAATTCCCACTAACTACCAATAGGGCTATGAGCTGGGCACCAACCTTGCAAAGCATGGACTTTTGGGGGAACATTTAAAATTCAAACCATTAGACAGTTCTCCAGAGGTTTGTAACTTATGACATAAATACACTTATTTCCAAACTCAGTTGAAAGGTGGCAGTGGGAATCACTGGCAAGTGAAGGGAGACATGGATAAAGGCGTACAAATGAGACAAGGCAAAGTGGGCACACAGAGAAAAGGGGGGAAGTAAAGAGATGAGAGGAACCCTAAGAGAGACGTCAGGTGATTATCTATTCAACATATATTCACTGAGTATCCAGTAGGCCTGGTGTCTTGCTAAACTGTAGAGTATTGAAGATGAATAAATCATGCTCCAGCCTGCTCTGAAACTACAGTGAAGTAGGCAGATAGGAAAACCATACAGGACAATTATGTACACAATGTTCTAGGAACACAGACAAGGAGCATCTAGGCCAGGAGGAAATGAGGGTGGCCAGGAAATGCTTCTAAGAGAACACAAATTTGTGTTAAATCCCAAAGGACAAAATCCAGAATTCTGGAAAGGGGAGAAAAGCATAAGCAAGGTATAGAAACGTTAAGCAGAGTGTTACTAGGAAGCTTCCAGCTGCATATGGTCCTTACCAAGACTCCAGGGCCTTCCCAGAAGGGAAACATCACTTTCTCTAGCTTCCATTTAAATGTGGCTGCCAAATGTCAAGTTTGCAAATTTTCATGAATAAATTTTTATTGTGCAAATCCAGGTGCAATTACTATTTATCAGCTGAGGCACATGTCTCAGGGAGACAAGTAAACTCTCTGCCACTAGGAGCACCAGGATGCAAGCCTGCAGCTGGCAGCTGGACTGGAGCATCGTGGATGGAAGATGTACAGTTTTACATCAGCCAGTTTCATGGTAGGACTCAAAACTGATTTAATATCTTGGTACATGGTATCTTCACTATGTGACTAATGTTTGGTCTCAGTCTTCCCACTGTTATCAATTCTTGGGCCTAAATTGGGTCCTTCCCCCTGTCAGAATCAACTGAACAATGGAGATTTTCTTTCTTAGTTCTTGGTGGGGATGAAAAATGGGTGGCAGACTTGCAAATGACCTTGACCACCTGTGGGTGAATGGGAGGTCACAGACACAGGGTAAAAGAAAATGAGGTGAAGAAGCTAGAGAAGAGAAGGGATAATCACATATTTTCTGGGGACAGGCAGAAAGTAGATGCTTCCTCTTTTTACTTGTTTCACAGCCTAGAGTTTCCAGACAGGATGGCTGGTAGGTCTTTAGTGCAGAAGGAAGGAGACAGACTCATCTAGGTTAAGTGATCTCTCAATGACAGCATGTCTACCTACAGAACCAAGGAGCATCTGACCCCAAGGTTGAATCAGCAAAGAAAACAGAGAAATATGAACAAAGAGAAGCCACCATGCCCCTCGCCTTGTTCCAGTCATCCATGAGGCACATGCAGAACCAATGAAGAGCCAACACTTCCAAAAAAAGGAGCCTTCAAGTCCCTGAAAAGTAGCTAGGCAGCTGTTAATACCATAATCCAGAATTTTCCTCTCTAACTCTTTTCTTTTTATATATACTTTATTTTTTTATTTCTTCAAGTTACATCTCAGTCAAAATCCCTTCCCTACTCCCACCTCCTGTCCCACCCTTCCACCCTCTTCCCCCCAACAGCTCCCCCTTTCAGTCCAACAAATGGTTCCTTCTCTTATAACAGTAAATACTATACAAAACAGCAGAAATAAATACGCCACATTTATGAGAGTTAAATGGCTTAGCATACATTCCCAATGTCCAGTCCATACATATTTGGCCCCTGACTTTAACATTCTACCATCTAACCACCTCCATGAGTTTAAAGTTCTATATCTGACTCAGCTTTCATACTAACTTGCATAACAATTTTAAAAAATCTTCTTAGATCCAGAACACCCTCTTGATTCCTAAACAACTCAAAATTTAACTATGAGACTCTAGCTATCTATTCTTCAACCACCTCAGAGACTTGAGAGGGATAAATATATCTGATTATGTAGGAAGTGCAAGGTCTGCATCTTCCAAAACTAAGAAATGACATATCAGTGGCTGCCTGGACAGTTCCCGTTTTCTCTCCATACATTACAGCATCAATCTTCAGCCTTTTGGTCCTATTTCTCTGACAGACATTGATTGTAGAGCAGGAATTATGAAGGACTTACCTACCCTGTCTTGGCAGAGCTAGGCTGTTGACTTACCTGCTATCAAGTTTTGTCCTTTTTGGACAGCAGTCTGTCTACAGTTGAAGCAAGGGGTTTTTCATGCCAAGAGATAGGCTTGAGACTAATTCAACCATCTCACTCTGGAGATTCTTCGATGCTCATCTTCTACTTGGAGTAGAATAGGGGGTGCTGTCAGGAGCTGACATGTCTCGATATAAAAAAAAATCTTAATTTAGGAAAACACCTTTGAATGCCATATTCTGCAGATCTCTTGGGGTTTTTGAAGATGCCCTATCTATCTCTTGTATTTAGATAAGCAAATGCTGCTTGTCTCTTAACAACTTAAAGAATATCTGTGAACTCTTTTCTTTAAAGGATATTTAAATTCAGTTTGGGGAAAGGAGTGTGATATCACACTCTCAGTGTAATATGTAATGCAGACTATTCAAGGTGCTGATGCATGAGGATCAAGAGTTCAGTCCTTCCCAAGCAAAGTAACGAGACCCTATGTCATATACAAATGAGTGGTTTGGGTAGATAGGTGATATGGGCCGAACTGTGCTGAGACCCTATGTC